>WBNO01005270.1:9876-20918 GCA_013400575.1 Peucedramus taeniatus | reverse complement strand
TCCTTTCATTTTCAGCTCTGAGGAAATACACTGTGTCAGCCTGCACCAACACAGCATTCTCCTTCCAAGCTTTCCACTGGTTAGGATGTTGCTTGCACTCATAGACCATATTGCTGTTCTCCAGCTGAGCACTTATGTAAATTTCACTGACTCACTCTTTTTTTCATTTCTCATGGGAGTCTTCAGGCCAACAGAAGACAGCAAGTTTTGCTTTCCCTGGGAGAAGTTAAAACTACAAAAGAATTCCAGAGCATGTCAAATATGAATCACATTGATCAATTAACTGCTGTTTCAGCCAAAAGGAGATGACAGTTTACTTGGTGGCTTTTTGCTTTTTAAGCTTCCCCTGACCATCACTCCCGTGCTGCCTGGGTTCAGCTTCAGCAAGCTGGTTTTCTCCTTGTGAGTTCATCTTGTGAGTCCAGCATCAGCCATGTGGATAGAACTGGGAAGTTCTGGACAAAGTATAATATATTTATACTCCTGTTCCTCCAGCTCAGTACTACTGAAATTAGAGATCCTGAGCAGCTAGCATATCCTTCTTAATTTCTCATGAAAAATAACATAGGTGTCTGTAAGTAAGGAATTATTTGATCTATCAACTAGTAGATACCATTTTGCTTCATTAGCCTGGTATGTTTTCAGACTTGATCCAGACAGTTACTCTACATAAGCAGACTGCCATGCTATCAGCACTCTTTGGAGACATAAGGATGTGTCTGTTTGAAGCAGTTCACAGTTCAGGAATCTCCAAGACAAGACACAAACAGAACCACTGAAAGAGTCTGAGTTATGTCTGCCAACCTGAAACCCATGTAACAGTCTAGAGAACAAGATATGAAAATGAAGGCAAATTGATTTTTTCCGTCTCTTCACTATATAACACAGATATATATATGTATATATCTCTGCCTTCAAAAAAGCTACATAAATCACTTTCTTTGCTTTTCTTAATTTGTAAGTAAAAATCACTCATTCAACATTCTGATGAGATGACAAAGGTAATATGTTCGATATGACCTAAAATAAAGGTGTCTTAAATGAAAAAAACAAAAACAAAAACAAAAACACAACCCCAAAAACAAACAAAAAGGATCACCCAAGTATGATGATTTCCAGCAGTAAAGTAAGTGGAATGGTAAACTTCCTGAGCACTGTAAACATCGGCAAACTGTCAAAAAAACAAAATAAAAATCCAAGCATAGTATCAGATTAACAGCATTCTTATATTCTAACTCTTATTTTACTAACCCAGGGGACATAACAATTAGTCCAGGAATAAGAAACCAAAACAAATAGCAAATCATTAGTACATATATAAAAATGTCACTCTGACATGCACATTAGACAACCAAATAATTGAAAGATAGCAAGCTTTGCCAATTAGTAAATCAGTGCAACTGGCTATGTTTGAAGGTCACCCTGCATTATTGAAATAGGATATAGTAGGTATTTTCTACCTACCATAACCCTTATGAAATAACTATTTCTGCAAAATTCATAGGCGGACTTAAATAAAAACTATTTCTATTGTAAACTTCAGAGGAGAGGCAATAAACCTTTCTCTGAAAACATGTAACAGAAATAAAATACAAACAAAACATGCTTAGTAAACAAGCTGTACTTTGAAAAAGTGAAATAAATCCATGATCAAAAAATTAGAGGAAATACAAGAAACATGAAAGGTGGGACCACAGCTGCAACTACCAAACAAACTGCTACTTTTAGCAACTATACTGTTGATCTTCATGAAGTAATGCAGTTGGAAACCTTTCTGGGTGAGAAAACACTTGCATCTGACACTGTAAATGTGACAGCATGGCCATATGGACCAATTAATCCCCTGCTTAAGACAATTATTAACAACTGCATTAGTAAACTATACAATTCCTAACACAACATTTAAAAACTTTACAACAGATATTTTGAATTTATGCATAGGATCATCTGCACCTTCAGACAACCTAAACAAGGTGGAGAATCAATGATTAAACAAGTATCATATATTGTACCAAAATGCAATGTAACAAAGTGTTAATGGTAGAAACACTGCAGGCATTTTAAAATTTCTGTTATAAAAATCAGTTAAAACTAGTAAACCTAACAGAGGTACACCAGCCATAGGAAAAGGAGAAGGTGCATTTACATAACCTACTAAGCATTTAAATTTACAGAGAAAACGGAAAGAAAAAGCCAACTTCTACAGTTTAGAAACTGCTAGGCACAATACTGCCTAAGCCTTAATGTCTGTTTCAGTGGAACAGCTTGTGAACACATTTAATGAAGAGTTGTAGAATCAGGCATCTAGCTGTTCATAGCTAGAGAATATTAATTCTAAAAATAAAAAGAAATTAAATTAAAAGTAATAGAGTGGGGGACCTCATCACTCTCTACAACTCCCTGCAAGAAGGGTGTATTGAGGTGAGGGCAGGTTTCTTCTACTGTGCCTGCAGTGAGAGTACCAGAACAAATGGCCTTCAGCTGAGACAGGGGAGATTCAGACTAGATATTAGAAAAAAAATTGTCACTGTTAGGGTGATCAGGCATTAATTAGAGTGGGTTGCCCAGGGAGGTGGTGGAGTCACCATCCTGGAGGGTGTTTGGATCTGGCACTGGGTGATAAGATTACTGGTCTGGGGTTACCATGGTAGTGCTGTGTTTACAGTTGGACTGGATGATCTTAAAGGTGTTTTCCAGCCTTGATGATTCCATGATTCTGTGGGTCTATTTTCTTTCCTAGCATCTGTCTCATAGTTACAAAATGCACACAAACCTGAAAAATTCTGTTTTGGTTTAGCTTAGTACCAAACCCTCAGGAGCCTGCAATGACATAAAAAAACACCACAATGGTAGTGATGTATCCTGCTGTATCCTCCAGCTGTATTCTCCAGTCCTGGTGCAGCCATCATGCTTCTGTGCTTCCACAGAAAATACAGTCATTCCTTCTATTACAGCACCTTTTTAGCATCTGCATAGAGGCAGCTCTCATGAGTCTACACTTACGCATGGGAGTCAAGGCACCCTTCAGCAGTGCTCCCTGACAACCAGCTTTTCAAACTCAGCAGGGCTAGGCCACCACCACCACCCCACTACACAGCAGTTTTTTCATCTCTTGGTGATTCCTAAATATCTGCCATGACATCATGATACAAATATTTTCCTTATGCTTCTTCCTTCAGAAACACCTTACAGTTTTCCAACTCTCTGGTTAGGACACCAGGAAAAGCTGGATGCTTCGGTATGAGGCAAAAGTGTAAGCACTTCCATGGTCACATAGGAGTATTGTGATTTTATGTCAGTACATGGCTGGCTAAGCTCCCCTTAAAGGAAGCAGACAACTTGTAAACCAATCAAATGTTTGTGTAAAAATTTCATAACAGTACCAGGAGCGTAGACAGACAGGCAAACAGACATCACATGGATTTAAGACTCCAGACAATGTTCTTTAGCGTTTATTTTTTACCCCACAAGAGAAAAGGGTAAAATCCAAACAGTCTACTTATAACTTCTACTTACTGTACCTGAGTTTGCTGGTACTTGATAATCCACTTAAGTGGTTTCCAACATAAATCAGAGGCAGAGGAAACAACTGTGATAAAATTAAAAGCACAACTCAGATTATTTTGTTTAGAAGTACTGTTGAGAAACTTTACTTGATAGAATTTGATACCTGTCATATCAGAGTAAATGTACTTTTATGAAGAAGGAGGTTTTTTTAACAGGAAAAAAAAGTAACCATGCTGCAAGCTCATCTGCAGCTCCTATTTATGTGACTGGTCATGACCACAGCTTCACTGATGTCATTAGAAGAGTTGCAATTTACCACTAATGAGACTTAGAATCCATTTAGAGTAAATGTTAATTGCTTTTATTCTAATTACTATAATCCTCAGATTAATATCCATTTTAACATTTTATATATAAAGGTAATATTAACAACAATATCTAAATAAGCAAGTGAAGAGGTGAAATAAAAAAGTTCATAAACTATAAATATGCTGTGCTCCTCTACATACTCCACATATATTAGTACAGCTGGAAGTTGCAACATTTTAGATTAACCCAGAAAATTATGCTATGTAAGATACTAGAAAGGAAAGGTAAGTAATTATGAGTAAATTAAACTTTGCTTCTAGCAAAGAGACTAACTTGCAGAGAAGCCTATGGTTCATAATACAATATAGAGAAACAATAATGCAATTATGAGCCTTAAGGAAATGTACAAGAATATATGGATCCCTACAATAATCAGCTGCAATTCAAAGCCATTACTCTTCCTGTTACAGAAAAAATTACAGTATCACAGAATGGGTAAGGTTGGAATTTGCAGAAGATTTAAACCAACCAAAGTAATCAATGGGGACAAAGGCAGTGTGTACATTTGGTCCCATTCACTATTAGTCAAGAGGACTGAAATGGCAGAAAGACATAACAGATCCTCTATCCCAATGTGTAATAGTTGCTCTTGTTTCTACACAGGGACCCTTTGGAGGACACTGAAGTCAAAGGCGATGTATTCTTAAAACTTTGTCTGCTGGAAAAGCATACAGAGGAGTGGGGTGTATTTAATCTATGTTAAAAATTCTGCGCCTCTTTCACAGCAAGAGAGAAAAAAAGTGAAGTAAAAGTTAACTGATAGTCAACTGAAGTTAACTTTTAAGTGAAAGTCACAGTAAACATAAACAGGACTATAAAGAAAGTAGGAGTAAGAGTAACAATAAATATTGAGCCTGTCAGCATAAGTTTGCAAAAATTTTGTAATGCACTGTCTCATCTGCAGATTTTTATTTAGAACATTTTGGTTCATTAAATTTGTAGGCTGAAAACAGAGCAGACATTATATTATCTTTCCTCTGAAAATCATTCCATTGTAAAGACAAAATTACAACATCCAGCACAACAGCAGAGATCAGTGAATCATTTACTTAAAAGGGGTCAGGAACTTCAAAGTTTCATCACTAAAATAAGCATTTCACTACTTTAAAACTCTAGCTGAATGCACTGAAGACATAAACCAGTTGAGGAGTGAAAAGTAATGATTATCTTAGTGTCAAAGCAAAAGTTAACAAAAGGATAAGGAGTTGGCCTAAGGGTTCCTTAAAAGTAGAGAAATCAACAATGAGCAATCCAGCTGATTCACTATGACTAGTCAAATCCAACAGTACAAACAACATGCAAGTCCTGGACACTAAAATGCTGACTCCTCCCAGCCTATCCAGAAAAGTCTTTCAAACAACAGATATTATTAGGATAAAGAAAATCCACACTTTTTTTTAATGCCTTTGTACATAAGTTAAAGTGAAGACAACAGCAGAGAGGGAGCACAGCAGGACTTAGTGGGGATGGAGAGAAGAAACTTCTCAAGGTCTCAATAAGTTGTTTATACATGGAACTCAAAGCTACCCACTGGGAAACCTTCTTTCTTATTTTGGAATAAAGAAGGATTGTCCATTTTATGAATGATACCACGGATTTTCCTCCAAGACTTGTACATGTAGAAATGCCAATGATTTCAACATGCATTAAGAACGAACATATCTCTGAAACATCCATTGTAAACCTCACACTGATAGGAAGACAAAATTCTGCAGTAAAGATATGGGCCTCAAAAGCTATACTGATCCCTGCAGCAGGGCTGGGAAAACTCCCTGTCTCCTGGAGCAAACACAACTGATAACCTGCAACAAGACATAAACACACAGGCTAATGCATCAAAGAAAAATTCCAGCAACATTGCATAGATGCAAAAATCTTTGAGGATCATTGTTGTAGTCATTTCACATCCTAGTTCCCCAGCTGAGGTAAGAGGAGGTCCTCTCACATTTTTTCTGTCCTGCCTCTTTAGACTTTTTACATTTAAGGTCTGTATGATGCAGCTGGTCACCACCTACAGCATTTTCAGTGGGCATTATTCTAGCCCCTCCTATGGAACATAAATCTTATACTGAGAGTCAGCTGTTGTTCCAGTTTTTCATCACATTATTTTTCTATTATTTTATCACATGCTCCATTCATACTTCCAAGCAGCCTTTTTCTCTTCATGCTGTGTTCAAAAGTCTTTCACGAACACCTATTTCCCATTAATCTCACAGAGAGCTATATCCAGGAAAACCTTTCAGGAATATGAAAGATTTCATCCTGCTGTATAAAGGTAAAGTACCTTCCCATGTGTTGCATAACTAAATGGCACCATGTTTCTCTGTTTTGGCTATCTATAGCCCAAACCAGAATATTGCAGAGAAGTTAAAATTATCAAATCAATTTTTAAATGAAATAATGGTACAAAGAATCCCATATGAAAAAGAAATACAAATGTTTTTCTTGTTTCTGTAAGAAAGAATGCTACTATAAGAAGTATTTCCTATTAATAACAGGACATATGTGATCCTTACCTTCACAGGTATACTTTTGTCAAAATCAGGGAAGTGAACAATCTTATTTAGTTTTGACACATACAAGATAAGTATAGTGGCTGCCATCTAAACAAAAAGAAAAAATTAGAAGTCATGTAAGTGCGAAATCGTCATGTATGAATAAAAAAAACTGCTTCAAAGGCAAAATCTTTATACAAATTTGACAAATGCTAGGTTTTATGCATTTCTCTAAAAGAACAGACAGAATGAAATCAACAAATTGAAATAATTTTGCTCTTATCAATTTTGCCAGCTATTTATTTAAAAGGAAAATACACACATATACTTTACTATTCTGAAGAAAATTAGTGTCACTGTGAAACAATGCATGCTGAGAAGGAGCTGAGAAAATAAAATAGGACACAATCCCAGATAAACCATGAAATTTTTACTCAGAGAATTGTTTTGTCTGCAGAACCACTCCCAAAACCTTTTTTTGGTAATGAAAGATGGAGGCTGGGCAATGATCAGTCTGTTGACAACATGAGGAAGAAATAATAAAGTTGCAGACAGAATGAAGAAGAATATCTGAACAATCATACATCATAGGTGTTTATGCTGCCCCAAGGAGTCAAAACAAAGGGTCAAATTTTCCTAATACAATAATACAGTAATCAACTATCTAAAGGATGAGGTGGAGTCATGTTCTGCAGACTAAAGCATTATACTGTATCTTATGTACTTTATATAGTGTTCAGGAGAATCTTGGAAGTATCAGTCAATAAAAAAACGGAAATGTCATTAAGTCTTAGATTCTGCAAAGAAAAAAAGCTGTATCAGGACATGAATTATTGCCACATTTTCAAGCCTTTCACTGAAACATGGTCTGTGGTTCCTTGAGCAGCCTGAGTATGTAAAACTCTCTATCACATCACAAAATGTCTTTACAAGACATTTTACTCTCTCTAGCGCCTAACAGCAGAGATGTCAGACTAGTGGTACGCTGTTTTCAGTACTTCCTCACTACCCTGTTGTGCAGCCTTGGCAGAAAGCAAGTTCTCTATAAAATCTATTTGCCTAAACAACGCTTGCTTCAAGGCTCAATCTTTAACAGTGATCCCTCTGCAGAGATTCTTCTTTATGGACCCAGTCCACAAGCATTTGAACTTTGGTTTTATCACAATGCCTCCTAACAACACAAATAATAAAAAACATTTCTGCTGCCACATTGCAATTTACCCATGGGCAAATAAAGCACGAAATTTTGCACTGGTCCTACTGGAAAACTGCTGGGAAATGGGGAGAAATTTATGAGGAAATACATGGTTTGGCTACTAACAGGGGCAATATCTCCACATGTAGTCCACAAGGGCTCAAGGACCCTCACAGTGTATTCATTTGCTACAACAAAGCTGGACAGTGTTGAAGGCTAGATTCCTTAATTACTGAACTTCACAAGGAGAAAAAAATAGCATTCCAGTCTTTTACATGATTCTCTCCGGGCAATAATTTTGACTCAAGCTCAAAGTTGCCTGTTTTCAATGAAATAGATTACAGTTCCTTATAGTGTATCTAATCCAGAAAACAAGCAGTTCACTGTAACTGTGATTTTGCCTCCTAAAATCTACCTCTATTATCATTAGTTTAACTTAAAAAATAATTAATACTTTTAGTATGCTTTACTTGTGAACATACCTGTCCAATTCCAAGAAACATTGGTGATGGGAAGCTGAAAAGCATGAACAGATATTTAGTGGAATGGAAATAAATAATTTGGAAAATAAATAATAATAAATATTATTTAATATAATATAATAAATAAATAAATAATTTGGAAAAATAAAAAAGTGAAAGTTTAAAACCAAAGTCAACAATTAAACATGAGGAGGACTGGCATGTGTTTAAGAAGAGCTCAGGACTACACTAATTGTAGTAGAAATATTTTATTTTTGCAGCCTAAATAATACAGCCCATGTACAGTTGATCAGTTCTGAACTGCTAGTTGTTTGGGGAATACTCAAAGTTAAGTTAAGGTAACACACTTAGAGAACTCTTAATGTGCCATTTCTTGAGTAACTTCACATACACATTTTGAATCCTGAGATGGTATAGTAACTAAAACATCTTGCACTTGCTCTAACATGGAAGCTTATCTCTACAATCCAAACATACTAGCAATATGTTTTTGTCAAAATCAAGTTCTTAGGTAAATGTTGTAGGTAAGCATCTACTGTCTACTAAACCAGCTATATTCCTACTATAACCCTTCGGGTGGTTTTAGCTGAAAGCATGGATAGAATCATAGAATGGTTTAGGTTGGAAGGGACCTTAAAGATCACCCAGTTCCAAACCCTCTGCCATGGGTAGGGACACCTTCCACTACTCCAGGTTGCTCAAAGCCCCATCCAGACTGGTCTTGAGCACCTCTAGGGATGAGGATTCTACAACCTGTCTGGACAATTTATTCCAGTGGCTCACCACTCTCACAGTAAAGAATTTCTTCGTAATGTTAATCTAAACCTCCCCTCTTTCAGCTTAAGTCCATTTCCCTTTGTCCTATCAGTACATGGCCTTCTGAAAAGTCCTTCTTGAGCTCTTCCCTTTAAGTACAATAAGATCTTCCTGGAATCTTCTCCAGGCTGAACGACTCTGTCTCTCTCAGCCTTGCCTTCACAGGAGAGGTTCTGCCATCCTGTGATCAGAGCCACTGTAATTAGTGGCCTCCTCTGGACTAGTTCAAACAGGTCCATGCTTTCTTTGTGTTGGGGGCCCAAGACCTGGATGCCTTATTACAGGTGGGGTCTCACCAGTGCAGGGACACAGAATCCCCTCCCTTCACCTGCTGGCCACACCTCTTCTGATGCAGCCCAGGTGGTTGTGTTTCTGAGCTGCAAGCACACAGTGCTGGTTCATATTCAGCTTTTTACCACAAGCGCCCCCAAGTCCTTCTCCCCAGGGCTAGTCTTCACTTATTCTCCCTGCAGATTATACTTCTGCCTAGGATTGCCTCAATCCAGGTACAGGACCTTGTACTTGGCCTTGTTGAACTTCATGACGTTTGCAGAAGCTGCTGTTCTCCTACTTAGTGTGGTGAGAAATGTACATCTCATATTAACATAATTGGGATGGGAACAAAGCAATGACAAAAGAAACAAACACGCTGAATCCCAGCAAAAGGCTGTAAGAGCATTACAGTCCTAACACAGAGTTAGGAGCAGCTGATAGCAAAACAGGTCAGGGAAACAGAAATATTGGGGGCAGGAAAAACGTAAGAAACAACAGGACTTCCATTTATAATCATGTGACATTTAAACTGCCTTTTGTTTAGTATTTACAACACTCCCATATAAATATGGAGAGCTTGCCCATCTGTACTACACAGATTTCTCCAGACATTTGTGATTTGCAGAGGCCTAAATATATCCAGCAATGCTGTAAGGTCTTAATACAAAACTTAGGCTTACTGATGGACATACTGTACTTGATTATCTCACACAGATGTGCTAGATATATGCCAGGGACTTGCAGGGAGCTGCAGTCTGTAGGATAAAAACCACTATAAAATAAAATCTCAACTTGCACCATGTACAATTTATGAAATATATTAAATACAGCTGCTATATATTCAAATAGCACTGAATGTTGGAAAATGACAGCAAGTTTTGGCTTTTTAACTTTCTTTTCATTTCGGTTTTTCTTTTCTTATTTTGATTCAGGATGAGCTAACCACAGCAAAAAGCAGAGCAAAGATTTTAAGCAAAACATGTTAATGGTGAGAAAAATGGCAGTCACAGGACAATCATAGAATCATAGAATATCCTGAGTCAGAAGGGACCCACAAGGATGATCGAAGTCCAACAAGTACAAATCTAGATGGGAAAAGTACAACCTGGAGATGAATGTTCAAGTTCTGATTTCCCACAGCTGCAAGACTAAGAGTAAAATGCAAAGTGTAAGAGGCGTGCAGTTAATGCTGTTGCTTTACACAATGGTAGAAGACGCTAATTATCATGACTCCATATGGGAATTAGCGCCATCAAGTTAAGGACGGAATCTCTCCGTGTTTTTATGATCAAGCCATTTTACGAGGTCCAATTTTTGTTTCTGGCTACTTCAGAATAGAAAGATGCTGGAAGGAAGATTCTGTTCGACAGAAACAGAGGCTACGCTGCTTCCCTCACACGGGTGTCTGAGGTATCCCCTGGGAACAGCGAAAAGACCAGGAGGAAAAGACGGGTGTTGTCAGAACTGTACCTGCCGTCGGGCGGTGCTGCAGAACTGGCACATACTGGGCACGAGTGGGGTCTCAAATGGGAGAAACCAGCCCCGCTTCCAGCACATTACCCACCAGCTGGCTGCTCGGGATCCGAGCTGCACGGATGCCCGCGCCAACGGGACGGGGAACGGGAGCGGGAAGGCTTCTCCGCCGGGCACGGGCAGGAACAGCCCGGCATCGCCCGGCACCGGCTGTACCGGCACCCGCGGGTGAGGCGGCCGCACGCTCTGCCCCGGCGCTCACCTGTAGGCGCTGAGGAGCGCCTTGTTGACCAGCACGGTGAGGAAGGAGCACGTCCCGTAGAAGAGCGCCGAGAGCACCCTGGGAAGTGCCGGGGACGCGGCGGCGGCGTCCGCCTCCTCCCCCGCGGCCTGCCCGGCGCTCATGGCGGCGACGAGCGGCGGCGAGCAGGG
>WBNO01005269.1:67976-87940 GCA_013400575.1 Peucedramus taeniatus | reverse complement strand
AACTTTATAATGAATTTCAATCATATTGGTAGAGGAATGCAATCTCTTGTTTTGTGGAAACACTGTTCAGTGGGGGTGAGGGAACTAAATTCTATTACCAGTTAAAAAAATACAGCAGTTGAAACTTAACAGGCATTTATTCATTGGCCTAGCATTAGCCAAATAATACACCCCAATAATCTTGGGGCTCAGTCACAGGACAAAAAATATTTTACTTAGCCAGTGGTTGTCTCAGAAAGGACCCCATGGCCTGTTCCTAGATGGAACAAGGAGAGGAAATTAACTGCAAGTAGAAAAACAGAGACAAAAGAATCAGGAAAAAAACCCAGTCATTTTTATCTGCAGTGTTCACAGAAAAAGTTGATACCCAGAGCATAATGCAAGTTTATCACTCAATTCCACATTACTGAGACTAAGGGGTGTTTGATAATGTTTACTTACTTTAAAAATGTCATTGGAGAAATTCTTGTTAGTTTCTTTATTTGAAAAAAAAAAAATAGAATTATTAGATTGAATAGAGAGTTGGTAGGCCACCTACCCCAGTCTTTGCTCATTAAGTGTAGGAACCAAAAGCTCCCTGAAATCAATAAAAATACTTTCATCAAGGCTAACTGAAATTAGAATAAAGTTCTCATAATAAGAATATTAAGCAGTGCAAAAAGGTCCCTGTTCTTCTCAACATACAAAAAGATTTCTGCTACTCTGTCACAATTTGTTTTACTTGCATGGATGGGTTGGAGCGCACTGTATTTAGAGAAATGATATTGAGTGAACATAAACTCTTCTTCTGACATCACCAAGACAACCACAATGCAATTTTCACTTCCACAGATTTAACTTTGCCATGAAGAGCAATTTCTGCTCATCCCTGCTGTGAACCACCTTAAGGCATGCAGAAGAGAGATCATACTATTTTCCTATGCTTTCCAGAGCTTAGAGAAGGCAAAAGATGTTGCAGAAGTAAAACAGAAATGGCCATAGACTCAAAACTGGTCATCCTGATGTCAGAGTCCAATACTCTCTCACTAGGTTCTTATTCTTTAAATAGGTTGGCAAAGGGATTTACATTTTAAGGTAAATCCTCACTATTTTTTTCCTATTCAGGCCTAACTCATGCTAGGGGCAACTTTCTCCAATATGGTCTGTCTTCCTACGGTCAACTGCAAGTTTAAATTCTGTTTCATAAATCAAAAACTACACATCCTGCTCCCCATGAAGTAAAGAAAATTTAAAGTTATGATTGCTGTTTTGCAATGGCATTACATATATAATGTTAAAAATCTTAGACACCTCAATTAAAGTCTGCTTTTTCCTTTTATAGACACAAGGAACAATTTTTCCTGTTCCAAATTTTAACCCTATAATGGATGCCCAGCTGCTAGGAGGAGCCCTACAGGGAATTAGTGAGTATCTTGGCTGATTCTAACACCAATTTCCCTTTTCTCAGAAAGGTCTCATAAAGCATTAGGCAAAATATAAATTCATAAAATTGCTGCCACCTATCTGCAGATTCTTCAAGGAATCACAATAAGACACACTGATGATGTCCAAATAAATCATTTGCATTTACAGAAACTGAGAGCTGATCAACATGAATCTAAAATCCATACCAACACTTACAGTAATGAACACTTCAACAAGAAAATAAGAAAAACACAATTCTGTGTTGCATCACTAGAGTGAGGACCAAGAAATGAAAGTATTTTAGTTGTAACTGCAACAATTAAGCGCTACCAAGGTCTGCTAAATGTCTTAGTCACAAGAAATAAAAAAAAATGGGTAGAAAGTTTAAAGAATTTATTATTTCTGCAATTTTTGCTTTCAGCATTTGTTCCAAAAAGCTTTTGTTCATAAAAGCTTTTTTCTCAGTTCAGATTTTTTCATTTTCCTATTGAACCTTGTTGGTATTGCTGAGGGTCAAAATACTGATTGATTTTTTTTTTTAATCTGAAATGTTTTCCTCACTTTAAAACTGTTGTCTGTATCAAGAGCTTTTATACCTCTTGGACTATTCACAAGATTGTACAGCACCAAATCTTGCATGCTGTTTTCAACTTCTTGAATGAAAATGTGGGGACTCAGATTTAATGTCAAATGAACCACAATAAGCATTAGTCATCAAGAGGAATCTGAACTATCTTTATGACCAAATTGGCTACAGATGATAAGTTTTAAACATCTCCCTACACTTCAAAAAGTACTTTTAAGGTAATGTTGCTAACAAGAAAATATAGAGATTATATTCTTCATTTAATACTCTAAGTAGTACATCAACCTTAATTTTAACCTTCCTATCAAAGTACATGGAACAAAGTTGTAATTTAAAGGACAATTGACAAAATAAAAAGTTCATCTTCAGAGAAGGTAAAGTCACCATATCCGTTACAGCCACTCACATGCTGACCCTCCATCCTGCACATGGCATTCATTCTTATGACAATGTTCAGTCACCTCTGCTGTGTCCCTGATACCAGTGGTACTAGACAAGTAAATAAAGTTTTTTATTTCTGTTTTATAATATCTCCTATATCTGGATCCTTCTCAGTTTTTACTATAGAGACTATGTAAGCTGTAGAGATTCCTAGTAATAGCTGTTTTCTGAAAAGTAAAATGAAATTGTTATGTACAGTATCCCAACCCTCAGGATGCAAAAACAATTTCAAAACACCACAATAATTTTCTGAATAAAACATAATAATTTTTTTCATAAGCAATAATACTGATTCTTTATAGACATTTACTAGTATGTTCTACCTCTCAAGCAAACCATCATAGGTAACCTTCAATAAAATGCCATTTGGAAATGGAGTAAAATACTGTATTTTAAAACTTCATACAGTTCCTCTGAAATTATAACTTTCAGTTTCTCAACAAATGGTCTAACAGCAATTTGTCATCCCCATAAAAGAGATCCCTAATTCTTAAAGGACAATTAAATCCATATCAACAGAACACACAAGTATGACTTCCAAGGCTCAGCCACAAGTCCTGCTATTGGGCCTAGTTCTGAATCCATGAAAGCCCCTATCTGTTTTATTGATGCTTTCAAATCCATTGAGCTTGTGAGAGGTGATGATGCAACTGGTAATAACAGACTGCTTCACTTTTTGATGGTATTACACCAGCAAGTACAAGATACACAAGCACAGTAAATATAACTGCAGTTATATATGGTAAATATTAGTGCAATATTAGTCTCTTGATTTTTTTTTTTTTTTAAAAAATTAGTATAATGGAACAATCACAAATGTAAGTAATTAATACCAGTTTGCTGATTTAGAGTCTGTGTCATTTCCTTTTCAGGTTGTGAAAAAGATGTGTTGATTGAAATCCTAACTCAGCGTTGCAACTCCCAGCGGCTCATGATTGCCGAGGCATACAGAGACATGTATGGCAGGGTACGACAGAAACACTTTGTACTTTTATTACTTCTTTCTCTCCTGTCTCCTGTGCAGCTGTCAGCCCTTCTTTCAGGTCACTCACCAGAGCCACAAGCCTGTCAGACAGCTGGCTGGCACACAACTCTGCTCATTGGTTATTGATACCTCTGATGGTATCACATTGTCATTTCTACAGCAGAAGTGCTGTCTGCCTCACAGAGTTAGAAAAGGACAAAAGAAGTTCTTTATTCTAAGGGCCATTCTTCTCTACTGACCAACCTAAAATATCTGAACAGACTTATTTCTTCCTTTATGTGCTTTTGGGGGGTTTTGAAATACATTTTTCAAGTTTTTGAAATAAATAATAAAATAGTTTTGTAACCAAAGAAAAACACCATACAAGTGTTATAAGCTTTTTATCTTACTCACATAATGATTAATCAAGCACTGACTTCTCACACCTCATTCCATATAGTCCTATCTGCACACTAAGCACAATAGTTATCTGAGCTGCTTATTGTTAAAATTATGATCTTTGAAAGGTGTTTAAAAATTTTTAAGACAAGCTTTTTAAAAAAACTATTTTATCTATAGTTACTGTATATAACAATGGAATTTTTGTTATCTGAGTTCTTAAACATACACAGAGATAGATATCCTCATTCTATTTCCAGATCTACTGTTGCTAACCATCTAACTTTGGGAAAGTTGCAGTGCCTGCATTTTCCTTAGTTGCTAAAGCTATATAAGGAGAAAAATAATAGCAACACCCCTTGCAAAATTCCTGTGAAAGTCATGTAAAACTAGATACTATTTGATTAAGTTGACTAGACATGCCCTTCCCCTGAAAGAAGGCAGACAAACACTTAGAACAAAATCCAGTTTTCTTAATTTCCTGAAGCCTGTAAACTAAGGGCTCACTGGAAAACTCTTTGTAGGCCAGTGTCTGCTTACCATTGAATCAATCAGCATGAGTGAGAACAATGAGTTTGCACAAACACTACCACAGAGCCATCTCCCTTAATTAGGGTTAACTAGAAATGGTTCATTCAAAAACTCCACATTGTGTAGTGCTTTTACACCACCAGTTCATTAACCAGCAGAATACTTTTGGGTGGCCAAGAAGTTTTCTAGAGATAACCTTTGTGCCAGTTCTATACTAAAATATCTCAAAACTGCTGACCCCCGAATAAGCTCAAACACCCCTTTACTGTCCTAGAACTGGAGGAAAAAGAGCTGGATTTAATTTAATCACTCTGGTAGATTGATTTTGTGTTGTTACTCATCTCCAGGAGATCAGTGACTTGATTTGGACTGTTAGAAAAAATGAAACACAATTGCAATATTTTAGACATAGCCTTGAATGAATATATTTTATTGAGACCATAAAAGGACAATAACTGAAGCACAGCTATCCACCTTCCAAAGACACTGACAATTATAAAAATCAGCACCTAAATTATTAAACCTGTTTTTTCTATTATGAGGTATTTATTAGGTTACCATCACACATGCAAACCATACAAGTTCAGTGTTTAACCATGCAATATTCCTTACTAAGTTTTAATGTTACTCATAGAAAAATAAAGTATGTCAAGCGACGCAAAGGTGCCTGTGACATGAAGCACCCAAGCCCATTCTTCCCAAGTGTTCTCTTATGTCCACCACTGGACAGTCCTTCTCTACTCCATCCATAGCAGCTGGCTGGTTTTTTTAACCTTTTCTCTACAGTGTATCAACTGGTCACTTTAATAAGGGAAAATATTTAAAAGCTTCATATCATGTTTTTATCTTTAATTTCTGCTCTCTGATACATGAAGATGATCTAGAGATAATACAATATCACAAAGACTTGTCAAATGTCCTTCAGGAATGCAACTATTTCATATTCACAGAGAACAATTATTGACTTGCTCACTACTAATCTAATTGGCTCTTCTTTTAAAATCAAAAATAAATATATAAACAAATCAATAATTCCTTATGAAAATACATCGTCTTTAAATTCATACCTCTTTCAGCCATATGAGTTAACATGAAGTGCTATAAAGACAGTGGACACAGCTCTAAAGACCTAGAAGAAAGAAAAAAGCCAAAGAAAACCTCAGATGTCCTTTTTAAGAATCTCAGTCTCTAAATCTATGAATAATAATAGAAGGGAAAGGCAAGAAAACTGTTTCCATATTCTACCAATGGGCTACAGAATACTCTGAAAATCATGGAATGTACTCCCAATACACCCACAATTTTAATTCAAATGAATTCATTAAGCACTGGGTACACATTACAGTGCAAGATTCATCCTTATACTCTTGACAGTTTCTAAAAAAAACCCCCACCAATAATGTGATGTATCTTACATTGAACTGCTCCAGTTTGTGCTTTGGAAGATAATTTAGCACACATTGCACTTCCCTGGCTGCAATTTGTCCCACTGGTTATATTGCATTGAACAAATGCACCATTTGGCAATCCCAATTTCTGAGTGGTAAACATCACCGGACAGAGAGGAGATGTGGCAAGGCAACAGCAGTTTTAACCTTCTCAGTTCAATTTATGGTAAACCTGGTGGCCTAATCCTTTTCCCTCTTTATTTCACTTCAGTCTGCTCAATATGGTAGCCACTATGCCCATTCATTAGACAAATGTAAACTGAGACACATTAGAAGGAGAGAAACATTTAAAAAATTAAAAAGAGAGCTGAACTAGCTGCATGATTCAGACATACAGAGAAGTTTTAAGATTTCCTCTTACAATTAGCCTCCAAGGATTTTTTACAGCAAAGATGATTAGGAAATTAAGATAATGACAACTTAGAGTTGTCTTTTCTTATTTCAAATACTTCCCTTAGTTCTGATTGCTGGAGTAACTTTTAAGTAGTATCCATTTGTATTATTAATCCATTTTCCCACAGGCATGTTGTCAGAAGTAAAAAGTCTTAAGGAATTAATTTCTACTCCATGTGTGATTTAGTGGCTGTCAAATAAATCTAAAGCGCATTCACTGAAGACTGTGTATGTTTCTTCATCAGAAATTTAATTTTTAATATGCATTTGTCTTCCTTCATTGCTACTCCAGCTATTAAATTAATTATATTCAGAAATGTATTAAAATCAATGTACAGGCCTGAAAAAAAAAATATAGCTCTGGAAACATACTAGTTTATGTAATGAAAACTTTTTCTGGCATGCCTTTCAATTCAGACAGACTAGAACTTATCATACAGGTGGTCTAGTGCTGCACACAAAATATTTTAAAAAAGGGACTGCACAAGTGTCCTCAATCAAAAACAGTAACTAGTAGTAAGTTAACAAGCTTTTGGCATTTGCAGTGTTTTGAAGGATGCTGTTGGGAATGGGGAGAACAGGGAGGAAACTCTGATCCATTACTCGGCTATTTAGCAAGAAAGAACTGAGAAATATGAGGAGGAAAAAGGGGGTTCCATGTTATTAATCCAGCATCTATCAAAAGTAGTGAATACAGATTGAATATAAAATATAACTGAATTGAAGCACATAACCTTCCAACTATCCAAAGCTGATATTTTTATGTACTAGGAGCAATAAAGATGATTTTTCTTAAATTACTCACATGGTAATACTGAAAAAACCAAAAGAAACCACCTGTGTTTTATGAGCTTGATCTTCCAAAGGTGCTTACCTCTCTTGGATTCGCACAGGCAAAGTGCAGATTGTCTGCTGTGATATTCAGTTTTCCAAGACTCTAAGTAATAGTTGTACTTAAACATCCACATTTTCTTCTCTGTTCTAATGAGCTGAAAACCAACAACTCATTGTGGCCTACTGGCTTGTGCACCTATTCTCATCTTGCTCTACTAGTAGAGCAAGCATGGACTAATTAAATAATTTTTTTAATTTAATCTTAGCCAAAATTCATCTTTGATAGTTCATCCATAATCATTTACAGAGAAAACTACTAATAATTTTTTAAGCTTAGTAAAGTGAGACTATAGAGATAATCCTGTCTGTGCACTTTTTCTTTTCAAGGATCTAATAACAGACCTAAAAGAGAATCTGTCTCATCACTTTAAAGAAGTTATGGTTGGCTTGATGTATCCACCTGCATCCTATGATGCCCACGAGCTTTGGCATGCCTTGAAGGTAATCTTCATATTCAGAATTACAGTCAATAATTAGAGTACTGAACATACATTACTTTTTTTACATTTCATTGGTTGATAAACTACTGAAAGTTAGTACACTGGAGTAGTGTACTATCACTTAGTCCACTAGTCATCAAAAATACAGTGCCATTTCAAGTTTATCCATTACTGTGCTAAAATCAGGATAAATAATATCCTTGTCATGGAACATACAACCCATTTAACACCCGTGGTAAACTCAGAAAATGAAGAAAGATTTATACATGGAAATGTAAGGTGCTGATTTTTTGCAAGCACTTACCTATGCTACAAACCAAATTTATTTCCACAGCCAGGGCATGCACTTAAGCTCCACCTCTCTAAAGACCAATACTTCTTTAGCAGAACATGTCTTTGCATCAACACTTACAAATTACTCCGTGACAAAGTGTCACAGCATACTGCACAGTCCAGAGGGCCATGATACACAGAGTATCACCATACAATATCAGAAGGCTTTAAGCATTCACCCATACAGAGTAACACCATCCACATCAGAAAGCTTCAGGCACCTGCCCAGACAGCAAAACATCATCCCACTTCAGAAGGCTACGTCTGACCTTCTTGTTTTACAGCCCAACCTTTTATACCCTCATGTTTATGCACTGCACCTGTGTGTCCCTTTGGTGGTTGCTCAGTGCCCCTGGGCACTCCAGGTCTCATTACCTTCAATGCTGCTCACCTGCTTTTCACAGCTGTACCCACTGGGCATGAGGCTCGGCCCAGCCCCACTCCCAATCACCACAAACTGTGCGCCGACAACAAAGTAATTGTAACTCCACCGAAACAGAACTGATTTCCCATTTTGAAGGAAATATTTCCTTTTCTTCCCTGGATCTGAGACTGCAATCCTCACAGAACTGAAGTTTGTGAACAAAAACATTTTTTCAAATATCAGGTCATTTAATGGTGAAATTCATTCCTACAGGGCATTGTGGAGACCACAAGCACAACCTTGTTCATAGAGGACTTCAATATATTTTTTGAAACCAGGTTGACTGTTGGCTATTGAAAATAATGAATTTTCTCAGGAAATTCCTGAATTACCAACTCCTGAAAGACAGGAGTCAACACTGTTTTCATTTTCTTTCCATGAATATTTGCTACTGTCTGCTGTCACAAGCAAGACAGAAGTTACAAGACTTTGGGCAAGATGATTTATCTTGCCAGTTTTGAGAATTCTGTCCCCCCTCCCCCCCCAAATAGAGTTAATATTTTTTCTTGTTCTTCAGACACTTAATTCAATTTTTAGGACCATGGTATGTCTTTATTATAGTTGGCATAAAAAGGATTGTGAAATATCATTACTAACAAAGGAATCACATCTTTCATTAACATTACTGACAAAATTGCCAAAGTTTATTTTCTCCTAAACGCAGATCAAACTTGAACTTTCTTAGAGTATTCCATCTTCATGGATTCTTATGGCCAAGGTAAAAAAAAAACAGCCCATGTGTATTTATGGGCTCTAATGTTCTCCCTTTATCCCATATGCAGAATGCTCATTAACACTATCCATGTGTATATCAAAAGCAGCATATGCACCACATCTTATGTCAATTGAAGTTTATCAAATTAATTCAAACCCTGTGGGAAAATAGTGATTTGCAGCACTGCATGTACTCCATGATGCTTTCCTTTAATAC
Organism: Peucedramus taeniatus; assembly: GCA_013400575.1. Taxonomy (NCBI): domain Eukaryota; kingdom Metazoa; phylum Chordata; class Aves; order Passeriformes; family Fringillidae; genus Peucedramus; species Peucedramus taeniatus. The sequence goes on along the minus strand of WBNO01005269.1, from coordinate 78,752 downwards.
TAAGTTCTATGCTAGATATTACAGACTATAGCATTCCTAAATAAATTATTGTGGGGGGAAAAAAAAAGGAAGAAGATAAGAAGATAGAAGACCTACATAATACCAATGCTCATGTCTACTTCAGATTTCCTGAACATTTGCTATGGATGTATGCTCAATCTTTGCACCTGATTTCTTCCAGCAAGCAATAATTCTTACTAAAATTCCAAAATTATTCTCATTATGTTTCTGTCAACACTAGTCTTGCTTCATTTCCCATTTGCTAATGTACATGCTGAAATTCAGATTTAGAAATATATTTGAAATACAGGGTTTTACTATTAAAGTAATTTAAACAGGTAGATTATACAAAAATATACTCTGCAGAAACTGATATTATTTTGTTATTTCTGATAAGGACAGCTTTGCTTTCTTCTAAAAATTGGGGTTTCTACTACACAACATCTTTTCATATTTACTTCTTTCCATACAGGGAGTAGACATTGAAGAAAAATGTCTAATTGACATATTAGCCTCAAGATCAAATATGGAGATCTTCCAGATGAAAGAAGCCTACCTAATGCGTAAGCTTTTTTACCAAGTGTAGAGTAGCAGCTGTACTATGTGTGTTCTGGAGGTATTAACACATACAAAGGAACAGAACTACAAAAATGACTCCTCAGTACAGACTGGTTCCCTTTCCACATCCTCTCCCATACCTATACACAAAAGGCTGAAGCAATGTGTTGGGTGGGCAGGCCAGTGGGGACAGTGGCTGAGGGTCCCCACCAGGTCAGACGATGTGCCAGCCCCAGAGCCAGGTCCTTGTAGAACCTGCCCAGGTTACACTGGAATAGAATAAGCCTATTTATCCTTTATTTGATAATCTTCATTTTTACCATTCAGAGCATTATCATTTGTGATTTAAGATTATATGGTTTTGGTTTAACCTAGAATATAATAATGATCTCCAGCAAGATATCGATTCTGAGACTTCGGGTCACTTCAGAGATACACTCATGAACCTTGCTCAGGTACTGTCAAAACAAAAACTATGACTTACATTTCTAAAAGATTCATAATGACTTTCAATAGTATTTGATAAGTTATACATTTTAAGGTGACTGTGATTAAAGCTAGTTCAATAGGGCTGCACTTTTAAACAAGAAACAGAAGGGAAGCTGATGAAGAAGAGAAAATTAATTCCTTCATCTACTCTTAGACTTTGGATATTAGATGGAAGCAAAGGTAAACATTATTTTATAAAGTCCCATTGGTATTCACCTGCTGACCCTTTTCTCCATCTGTCTCATCTCAAAATGAGTCTAGTTGCATGTACAAACGTGATTGTCATTTTTAAAAGCATATGTTTGCTCCATTATCAAAATATATCATAAACCAGTCAAACATTATGTGAAAATAGAGATATATTCACATTTGACTAAGAAATAAGGAATTAAAGAGTTCACTGCTTAAAATATAATGCTCTTTGTGCTACAGCATATGCTAAATCACAAAATGTTAGCACAGAAGCAAAGGAAGTATCACTTTTGCATACCAACTTTTGCAGTTTTACCAGTCCATAGTTTATACAACAGAGTGGTCATCCTTGTCATTCCCAGTCACTGCGCTCATTATCTTTAAAATCTTTTGTAAACTAGAGTAACAAATAATAAAGGACTGCCATGGGATAACAGCATACATAAGGTGTATCTGTACTTCTAAATACATGCATGTCTGGGGAAAAACTTCTTACGCAAATTTGAAATAACAGTAGACTTCACTGAAGTTAAAAAGACAGAAGTTTCAAAAGTAGAAGCTATAAACAGGAAACATTTTTTTCTCATGCTGGATGTTTTTTCCCTAATAATGAAAATTTTTCCTCGCTTAAGAATGAAGAGCAAGCTCACTTAAGCAACCTCACTTCTCATAATTATTAAAACCATGGGACATACTTTACCTGTCAAATGAACCAAATTTTATATAATCTCTGATTATACATTACTAGTCCTAATTTTCATAAACCCTAGCTATTGATAAATAAGCCTAAAATCAGCAATTTCATGGCCAACAAAATCTGCTATTTCACTCAAGATAAGGAAGAGTTGAAGAAAATTTCAACTTGACTTAGTTACACTAAACTTCTGAAGATTGTTAGTCAAATCACTCATGCTTTCATATCATCTGATATTAAAACTCAGTGATATTTCATTAAAACATATCATTTCTAGCTCTATAACCATGCAAGATTTCCAGTGCATCCTTTAATGCTTTTCTGCAGAAAACCTCTGCTTTGATTTCTATTAAATCAGACTACTGAGAGAAGTAAACATGCTCCACATATGCAGAACAAACTATTCAATTCCTCTAGTATTGTATTTATGGTTTTCCTGTCCAGCCTGAGGGAGATTAGAAGTTATAGGCTATGGTCCTTCCTAAAAAAATTAACAGAGTTAAAAGAGTTTCAAATTCAGGCTAATTAATATTCTAGTCTGAGACAAACAGATTTTATTCTAATTCTCTTTATTTGGGTATTAATTGAAATATTTTAATTTTCTACAATTTAAAACATAATAATACAAATGTTACTGGAGAAAGTGGGCATTTGACTCATGTACAGTCATTATTACAGTTATTTTATTGTTCACTGCCCTGTCTTTATTCCCTTGTTTTCTTGTGCATGTAATTTTATGCAGCCATTCCATCACAATTCATTATATATAATTCATCTTACTACTAGAAATTTCATTGTGTGAAATTCTCACCATATAATTAACATGTAAATCAACATTTTTAACAAAAAATAACTACAAATAAGTCATTCTACAAGCTGACAGCCAATACCTAATTTTAATCCTTCCCTTCACATATAAGGTAACATGACTGTAAATTTTAAACAAAATTGCTTCAAGCATATATTATTAAGGCAGTAATTACATGAACTTCAGATTCTTAAGAGTTCTGAATTGTTTGTATCCTAAGGATACAAAAGGATTTGTATCCTTACAAGATGACTATGGTTATAAAAGCAATTCCAAAAGAAGTGTGCTTTTCTCTTTTTCTGACTATATAATTCAGATCAAAGTGTGTTTACAAAAGAATTTAGCTTGGTTTGTGTAACTGCAAAGCTATTAAATGTATGGGAAAATTAGATCTATTCTTTTGGCGTTTGTGTATCAAAATTGTCAAACAATTTCCTAGTCCTGGATCTTAATTTTAGACAATGATTAGGAGCAAGCAAAATCTCTATTATTTGATGAGCTCGCTCCTATGGTTTGTGCAGGAAGAAAAATACATTGAGAAAAGATTTTTCTGGTAATATGAATATTGGGAAGACCTAATCAGTGAATGGCAAATGTTATTCCTATCCTTGTTTTCCCCTCAGAGTTACATATTAGAGTAAACAATATAACATCCATAATTCTGAAAATGGTGGTGGGATTGTGGTGGTCAGGTAAAAGTTTATTTAAAATAGGACTAAAAATGGGTTGGGTTTATCTACTTCCCCCACTTTTTCTTCTCACAAGACTGTTTTTTATTCAAGAATTCCTCTTATTTAAGAAAATTAAGACAAAATGTGACAACTTGAAGATATTGTCCACATGCGCAAATTCAACCATGCAATATACTGATTCAACCTAAAAGCCTATATATGTTACCTCAAGAAATTCAACATAGCTTCATACACAGAGAATTTTATACTCCTACAGTGGTTTAGGATTTAACTTTTGAAGAATATGTATCTCTTTTTTCCCTCAGGGAACAAGGATGGAAGGATATGCAGACCCTTCTACAGCTGTTCAGGATGCAATGGTAAATGTGCTCAGATGTGAAGTTCTCAAACATAAAAAAAAACCCAGAAAACAAATGTTGGAAAGTGATTTAGGACTTACTTTAAATATTTTGCTTGCCTTTTTTTTCCATTTTTCTGACATATTAGATTCTATGGGAAGCATGTCAGCAGAAGACAGGTGAACACAAAAACATGCTGCAAATGATTCTCTGCAACAGGAGTCACCAGCAGTTGTGGATGGGTAATGCAGTAGTTCAGCTGTTTGAATACAGAGTGTAAAGGAAAAAAGTGACTCGCTAAGAAAGCCATACTTTGCATACCAAGACAGTCAGTGTGCAGCAGGACATTAGCCTGAAACCAAGTGTGAACTGTTGGAACTCTCAGACTTGCACTGATGTTAATGGAAATTTGGAAGTAATGCAAAACTGAACTTTGCCCAATGACGACAGCTGTAGACAGAACAGACAGGCATCAGGATGTCTAATAAACCAGAGAAGAATGCATGACCAAAGAAAGGCAAAGGCTACAGCTGCACTGAGTCTGCACATGACACAACAGGATGGGGGAGATTTCTCTTAACTATTTTACTCATTTTTCCTAAGCAACTCTTATGAGGGAAGACATCTAGGGAGAGCTGAATGGAGTATTTTCAACAAATGTTTGCATGTGAAAACACATTACTTTGTTGAAGCTTTTCCCCAGAAGTTTCATAGAAGTTTTTGATGGGAGCACTTCAGTGTTTACATCTGCTCTCCAGTGATGAACATAAATACAGAAACACAAGGGCCATTTTAATTAAAAGAGAAAATCAGACATAGCTACAGATTGCAGGAAATTTATGTGAGCTCATCTAAATCTTCCACTGTAGAAAACAAACCTATTTTACCTGGTGGCAAGTTTGAGTTTCTGCTCTGCAATAGAAAAACAGTCTGTCTGCTGACAAGTTTATCAATGTGCAGCCAGCTGTATTTCTTATGTCAACTTCCAACAGTAGCTTAGAACTACTTTGCTATCATGGATCAACAAATTCATTTAGCTGATGATGACAGGATTAACAGACCTGCTCTATGTTCTGCTCTCTTCCTGAGATCTGAGGGCCCTGCCTGTAGTGTAGCCCTCCATAAGTTTTGTAGTCAGCAGAAAAAGAATTTTCCTCCTTCTGTAATGGAGAAAGCACACCCTGGATATTTGCGTGTCTGCGTATCTGCATCTTGCAGCGAGTGTGCACGTCACGTGAGTCCTGGCTCCTTGCCACAGTCCACGAGTCTTGCCAGTTTTAGCCAAGCCAAGCAAGGAAGTTGTCTTGCTAGTGGGACGTTCTTACAAGTGTCATAAACAGATGTTGCTAGATATGAGGCGTGCATTCATTTTATACTGTAGGCTGAGGAACCCAGGGGGAGAATGTCATAGAAGCCAGGTTTCAGGCTACTCATTTAGGTTGCCTGACCTGGGCAATATAAACATAATGAAACACTGAGAATAATAAAGGTAAAAAATAAACTCAGTCGTTATAGTACTGGGGAGAAGCAAGGAAAAAAACACAAAAAGCAAGTTGATTATTAATGAACTAGAATAAACCAATTTTTTTTTCCATCCCTGTCCCCCAAGTTTTCCAGGAGTTCCAAAATATCTCTGGGCAAGACATAGTAGATGCCATTAACGAATGTTACGATGGATACTTTCAAGAATTACTGGTTGCAATAGGTAATGTAAAGATATTGCTTTTTACTAGCAGCAATCTCTTAATAAATTCTAGTATATCGTCTCTTGTGCATCAAGAATACTATTTTTCTGATATTTTATCCACTTTAATCTCCTATATTGTGCAATTAAATTTTCAGAGATAATTAGAAAATAATATTTTAACTACTTTGCCCTGTTAGTGTAAATCTAAAAATGTATCTATGGAGCACTAGCTTCTGACTGAGAAGAACTAGTACCTACTTTACTTGATAATAAATTCTGTGTGATAACTGCATTTCCAACTGATTTTACACATAGTAAATAACCAGCTACGTTTTCAGGACTTGGGTGGTATACAAATAAGTTTCAAGCTTTATGTACATTTATCTTTCATTTATAGAGTAAGGATAAAAATATTTCTACAAATAGGGTATGTGAATATATTCACTGATATTTAATAGGCCCTTTGATGCAACAGCAATGAGGACCCACCACCAAATTTTCAAAATTATAAATATAGTTGTATTAGTGAATATTGGTAGCTTAATTTTAACCTGAGGTATGGACAGCACTACCCAGCTTTTTATTTCAAGGAGGCCAAAGCCTAAAGAAATTATTTTATAATAATCTTCTGTTTACCGGTTGCAATTCCTCCCTCCTAGTTCTCTGCATTCGTGACAAGCCTTCCTACTTCGCTTACAGGCTTTATAATGCAATTCATGTAAGTAGTCATTCGACTTCACATTTCATAAAAATAAGCTTCCCTATTTTTTTGTTTCTTTGTTTGTTTGATTATTCTAAAACAAGTACTTACAAATCAGTCTCTTCAATCTTTAAGGTGAGATTGTGTGTTTTAAAACTGTAGGCACCTACATAAATTTCAAAGCAGTAGTGCCTAAGCAACTAAGCAGTAGAAGTGCCTAAGCAATAGAAGTAAAAGGTTAAGTATTTAGATACCTTAAAAATTATCTGTCTGGTAACTGTCCATTTTTTTTAATTGAAGACTTTTTTCTATGCATGAAAACTCCCCCTGCTGTGCAGAACTCAATGTGCATTATTCTTACTATGTAATTTTTTTGTCTGTAGAAATTTAGTAAGTATGGCTAAAACTTAAATAATAAATTAACGTTACACGAAGACAAATGCTTATATTTCTTTGTAGGACTTCATGCAGATTCTTTTATTTTTTGTGTAAGTGCTAACTTCTTTTGACTTTTTATTCCACTAGATGTCCCCATTCTTCACAGAATTACATTATGAAAATTTATTTAGAAACAGTTAAAATAAAACACACCTGAACAAAAGCTAAGTAAATTCTAAAGCTATGGTTAAAAATCTCACAGAATTCACATGAGGCAGCAGTGTGGTCTCCACATTTCACTGAACATAATTCTTTCTCTCAGGATTTTATCCTGAGAAGATGAAAAGACAGAGAGGCCCCAGAGATGGGAAAAACAATCTTTATCTCATTCGCTTCTCCTGTGTTTTGCTCATGTGGAATATGTTAAGAATTGGTTTACCTGAATTGATGAGCCCTGATTGGATGCTGGTCAGTTGTTTTCAATCACTGACCAATAGTCACAAGAATTGTGTCGAGGACTCTGGAAAAAGTCACGAGTTTCATTATTATTATCTTTCTAGCCTTCTGTAAGTATCCTTTCTCTATTCTTTAGTATAGTTTAGTATCGTTTTCTTTAACATAATATAGTATCATAAAATAATAAAATAGCCTTCTGATGACATGGAGTCAGAATATCATTCTTCCCTGCCACGAAGGGTCAAGGTTTCTTACAACACAGCAGTTTTTGTGGAATAGATTACTGGCCTCATTATAGTTTGAACTTCACAACAACAGTCACAACTGCTAGTCACAAACTGAATTCCTAGGAATACTGACAAAAGTTTGTCATACTTTCCTTTTTTAAAAGCTTCAGTGCGTGGATAAATCACTGGCATATAGGGACCCCCTGTTATTCAGTTACATGAATTCTATTATTTGAGTACATGAAAACTCTGTAGGATAAAACCCTTAGACTCCTGTAACATCTATGTTACCTTTATGGGCATACCTTTTATACACTATATATTTATATATCCTATATGGATATATCTTGTCTTTATCTATTAAACATTTATATGAGCATACACAGATGGGCAAACACATATTGTCCAACTATCAAGTTTCCTCTCATTTTCTTTTTTCATTTTAGGACTTTGGGTTTCACAATAAAACAGTTATTAGGATTCTCATTGCCAGGAGTGAGATAGACTTGATGAACATACGCCAGCGATACAAAGAGAGATATGGGAAATCACTCTTCCATGACATTAAAGTAAGTTTTTACAAACTTCTGCATATTTTCAGCACTGGTACCACACAGACTGTATCACTCTGTTTAACCATTTGGTTTAAAACAAAACAAAAAAAGCAAAGTGTAAAAACAATAGCACATTTTCAGTGCCTCAGTTTGATTTGAGTAAGTGCAAAATTAATTCTCAACTCACTCTGTGATTTTATCGCTCCCCAATGCAAGATGTATATATAAACAGGGCATGACAGTGCGTGCTGAACAAGAGTTTGTACAAATGGTTTCTACACTAATTGATAACATCTTATCTCATGTTGAACTGTAAGGCCAGGCTGGTACCACTTTTGTGCAAAACTGGAGTAAATATCTGGTTTTATCCTTGTGCTTAGGTAGTACCTTCACAAACCCCATTCCTCTTGTACTCCTGTTTGCATCTTAAAACAAAACTTTGAATCTGTTTAATTGTACAAAAAATGTCCCTTGCTAAGACACTACCTTTTTTATGTCACTATAACCCAACTGCAAGATGTGCAGCAACTTTATGAAACTGGTCATGAATTTTTGGTATTGAACTTGAGAATTAATAAACAGATTTGATCCAGCCTTTCAAAGATAGATTGTTTCTAGGTGCCCAAGCAACCAAAGGCCATAGCAAGTGAAATTTAAAAAAAAAAATCTCAGCCTAGAATCCTTATGAAAACAATGTAATGTTTTACAAAACCTTACAGTAGTCAAGTCCTTATCACACACCAAAAAAGAAAAATTAGAAATTGTACAGTCACAGAAATGTTGATTTTTGTTTTTTCCTTACAGCATTTTGCTTCAGGGCATTACGAGAGCGCTTTACTTGCTATCTGTGCTGGTGATACAGAAGATTATTAAGAAGATGCACTCTGAAGACTGTGCAAACTTATTTTAAATAGAAATTGAAGCTATATGCAATGCACTAATTGTAAGAGATCCCTATTTTACAGAACAGAACAGCAAAATCAGTAATGTACATTTGCTAATATTAAATCTTTCTTGAGACAGGAAAAAATGTTGACAGGAACATAGTTTTATCCCTAGTTCTAATTAATATTTCTGATTTTATGATTGATGTAAATTAATGGAGCAAGTGGTAAAATTACTCCGTGTAGGCATTTGTTTATCATTTACTGTCACAACATCCCAAACATTCATGAACAGGCTCTGGAAGAATTTATTCACTTCCACACTAGAGAGAAAAAAATATTTTGCTTTATTTACTTTTAGCAAAAGGATTTCTTCCTTTAAGGAATTTTTTTCTTCTCTCTCCTACTTCTTATACCTCGTATTTTATGGTCTTGAACAGTATTGTTTTAGTTACAACCAGACTAAGCATCTGCCCCCATCTATTATCAGTCATTCATCAGAGTACTTTTGTATTCTATTTTACTTAGCTCACATACTTAATGGCCTTTCCCCTATTCTGCTTGAAACAAAAGTAAAAATTAGAATCAAGTACTCCATCCATTCCAGTGCCATGCACTGGAAAACCTGGAAGATGAAGCACTACTTAACTTTAAGCAGAGAAGTTCTAGAGGATTATAATCTAAATTCCATTTTTACCCATCTCATTTTAACCATTCATTGAATATTGACCTTCAGAGCATGGAGGTATATCCAGGATGCCCTGGGTGGCACAATTCAAGAATTGGCTACTCGTGGGTAACATTGCACCTCCGAGTGAGGCTGAAGGATGCGGCGCTCCCTGGAACACCCGCGAACAATCCGAGACAGCAGCTGGAGACAGCAGCTCCCACAGCAACGAGGAAAGGCGGCGGAGCCGGGCCTCGGTCCTCGCCCCACGGAAAAACGTGGGGCTGCTTTAAATACCCCGAGTCTGTTCAGGGTATCTACTTCCCAGCCTGGGCGTACCTACCTCCTGTCACCCTCTCGGGAAAACAGAAGTGAGGGAAAGTGTGGTAGTGTTCACTAAAATACTTGCCCGTGGTTTTTCTCTCCCGCCGCCACAAGGCGTCCAGCTGGACACAGACCCTCGGGATGTTCTGGCAGAGGTACTTTCTGCAGGTGCGGTCCGTGTCACTGAGTAAAGCACGGCTACAGAAAGGCACAAATGCGTGCTTGCTTTTGTGCCGTTTGCACCTGTCGCTTCCCTTAGCCTCTGGAAATAACACTAATTACAGCGTACCTGGCTTCACTGCAAATACTGACATCGTGTTACAAATATGTTGATCTATAATAAACCTAAAAATTCTTTCGAATCCGTCTTGAGTTTGACTCATTTCCAAACACTTCGGGCGGGTAATAAAATTGTTCAGTCAGAACTTTAGGGCGAACGGCGCTGGGAGNAAAAAAAAAAGAAAAAAAAAGGGGTGGGGGAGGAAAACGAGCTAAGCACTGTCCCAGTTGCTCAGCACTAACATCATTCTAAACCGAAGTTATGTTCTGATTGTGCAACCGTGGCTGGAAGTAGCTCCCAACAGCCGTACCTCGGCACTGCGGAGTCACTTGGTTTTAAGTGCAGGTTTGTAGAAGAACAACGACACTTCCCGGGAGCACAAAGGCGCTGAGCTCTCACCGCTTCCCGAGCCGACGTCTCAGCAGTCGAGGCGGGAGCTCCGCCCACAGCTCGTCACAAAATGGCGGCGGCGCTAGGACCCCGCAGGCGCCACGGCGCGAGCGCTCGCGCGCTAGGCAGGAGGCGAGTCCCGAAAGCCTCTACCCCGCCCTCTTGGCCTACTTTTATTGGAGAAGGGCAATGTCAATCTCGCGCCTCCGCCTATCGCCAACGCTCGTCTCCTCGCCCCGCCCCCCGCGGCCGGGCGCCACTTCTTGGGAAGTTGACGGCTGGGAGCGGCGTTTGGAGCGCGGCGCTCCCGGGTTCTGTGGCAGCCCGGCCCCAGCTCGCCGGTGCCTTCGCGCTGGAAGTGGCGGGGCAGTGGTACGAGCAGGGCCCGGAGCAGCAGCAGGAGCGGCGGCCGCTCGCCCCCTCGCCGCCGCCGATGGAGGCGAGCCTGACGTGCGCCG
>WBNO01005269.1:18916-67815 GCA_013400575.1 Peucedramus taeniatus | reverse complement strand
AGGCGGCGCTGGGGCCGAAGCCGGGCTCCGACCTGCTCTCTCTGCAGGCGTTCGGGGGAAGCTGCCAGAAACATCCGAGCCGGCCGGTGCAGCTCTACTGCCGCATGTGCCGGCAGGCGGGCTGCGGGCAGTGCGTCTCCGAGGAGCATCAGGGCATCTTCCACTCTGTGAACCTCATAGACACGGTGTACCAGGAAGAAAAAGTAAGCGCGGCGCTCTCCCTCGGATCTAGGGGCCTGGCTGGGAGGTTGGGCTGTCCACTGGAGATCCCACCGGGCGCGGGTTGTTTTTACTCAGAAACGCGGGGAAAGCCGCGTCGTGGTGTGCAGGAGAGAGGCAGGGCGCTTGTGCTGCTTTGGGGCAGTAAGTAGTGGTTTGTGGCCTGCCGGGTTGTGCCTTTCCGGGCTGCCGTCGGACTGCATCCAACACACCCAAGGGACCAGGCAGTATTGCAGTAGCAACAGATCTGAGCCCAATTTACCGAAGGACCTGGAGAGTTATTTTAGAGTGATGTCGGTTTTTTTGGGGGGGTTTTTTATTTTGTTGTTTGATTTGTTTGTTTGTTTAGTTTGGGTTTTTTTGTTTGATTCGGGGGGGGAGGGGTGTTGATGTTTAGTTTTGTTATTGTTGTTTCTCCAAATTCAGGAAGATCTAACAACTCCAAAAACCCACCCACAGATGTTTTGTTTATAGGCTCTCTAGCTGCGATAGGTAATTTGGGTTACAGATAATTACATATTTAGGGATAGATAGTTTGGGTGAGTAATAATAAAAGTATAATCAAGATGCTTTACAGTCTGCATAAGAAGGCAGCCGCCTGCCATAATGGTTGGTTGCCTGGTTGTAGAGGTTGTGATTTTTAACAAAACAGAAAAAAATTTGGTGCAGGGTGGCAGTTCTGTTGCACGGTAATTGAAACAACTGTAGGGCAGTGATGAAAAGTAGAAGTATAAAAGTTTAAATACAGCACTGACTATTCTTTAAGACGAAAGAATAGTCTTTTACACACAGGATTTTCCTCCTGCCTTTGCCGTCATCAATTGTATGTCACTTGGGAAACCAGGGGAAAACAACCTTTGCACTTGACATACTACAGCATAGTGTAAAGTAGTGATACTGTGGAGAAATAAAGGAGGAAGACTCGGTGATAATATTAGCTTAAACTCAAACAGAAATAGATTGATTATGAATAGCTTTCTGTTTTAGCAATGTAAGGCATAAAAAGAAAAAGAGTATCACGCAGCTTTTTTCCAAACTGGGATAACACCATTAAAACTTATATTGTGATAGGTGTTTGTGAGGGCAGGGGTTAAAAAAGTCAGAGGAAAACGACGTTTTAACTATAGTCATTCTATTAGTATGCACTGTAGGTGAGTCTAAGAACATTACTTTGAGAAACAGCAGAAGAAAGTTTGTGTACTGATCCAGGAAAGCATTTAGTACTATTAAGTGATGTTTTGAATCACAAGGTTTTTTTACTATATTGTTCAGAATATCACAGAATTGATAGGGTTGGAAGGAACCTCTGGAGATCATCCAGTCCAAACTCCTGCCAAGGCAGGGTCACCTGGAGCAGGTGACACAGAATTGTGACCACGTGGGGTTTGAATATCTCCAGAGAGGGAGACTCCACAACCTCCTGAGGCAGCCTGTTGCAGTGCTCTTCCACCCTCAGTGTGAAGAAGTTCTTCCTCATGTTGAGGTGAAACTTCTTGTGGTTTAGTTTATGGCCAGTGCTCCTTGTCCTGTCTTTTCAGTGGGCACTGAAAAGAGTCTGGCACCCTCCTTTTGGCATCTGCCTTTGAGATACTTATATACATCAATGAGATCTCCTTTCAGTCTTTCTTCAGACTAAACAGGCCCAGCCCCTGCAGTCTCTCCTCATAAAAGAGATGCTCCAGACCCCTGATCATCCCTGTGGTCATCCACTGGACCCTCTCCTGTAGCTCCTTTTGTCTCAATCAGATTCTAGATAAGCACTGAAATGTATTTATTCTATTGAATGGATAAAGTTGTAATAAGTGTTTCAATTGTCTTGCAGTTAACCTTCTTTAGCACTCTGAAACAAATGAGGATAATAAATGAGAAGCTGGTGAATGAGATCTCAAAATGTCCAAATGATGCAGATGTGAGTTACAAATGTTGGATATTCTCTGTGTGTGTGTGTCTTTGATTATCTTCTCGTGATAGTTTATTCACAGCCTGGAGCGTACAGGTGCTCCTTGTGGCATAGATGTGCTCTGAGCTTACTTAGAAAAGTGACTCCGTGTGGACATTGCTATTGCATTTATATCTGTTCCTGTGTTCTTGTGCTTCTAGATGATGCTGAAAAATGATGTGGAGACAATTGAGCTGAAATTTGGAGACATTTTCAAAACTCTAGAAGTGAAAAAACAACAATTACTAGAAGATGTTGAAAATCAAAGAGGTAAAAAAGAGAAAGAATTTCAGATTTGGAAGAAAATGAAAGAAACTCACAAGAAGACCATTGAGAATTTTTTGAAGGATTGTGAAAAGCTTGTCCATGAGTGTGATCCTCAGTGTTTCCTGGAGGTGATGGCATTTTGGTTTTGATAGCAGTTGTCTAAAGAACTCATATAGAGCCTGCTGTAGTGTAGATATGATTATAATCAATCAGAAAAAACAAAGTCAACAAATTAAAAATATAGATTAAAATTACTTGACACTTCATACTTTTTTATAACAATGTTTTTCATTTTTAGAAAAGTTTGAGAAAGTTTTATATGCAGCTTATCAGTGATTTTTACTGTTTAGCTTTCCTAAGAAACAGCATATTGCTGATTTCTGCAATGGGTTCTTTGGTGCCTCCGGATAAATGGGACGCTAAGAAAGTACAGAGTTTGACTAAGTGTCTGGTCAAGGACTTGAAAAGGAAAATTTAACTTTTACTTGAAGTAAAAGCAACTCCCACTTTTGGAAGAAATATTGTGATTCCAGTGATTAGTATGTCACTTATGACTACCACATCTCTCTTTCTTAACTTAGTCCTTTTCTTCCTGTTCCTCCTCCCCCTCTTTTCTTGTCATTCCCCATACCATTTTCATCTTCTTCCTCCTATGTCTCCTGGTTTGCTTCATATTCTGCTTGTTCCTTGTGTTTCTCCTTTGCCTTCTGTTCTTCCTCCAATTTCGCCTTTGGTTCCTTCTTAACTTCCTCATCTTTTTCCTCCCATTCCTCCTGTTCATCTACTTCCTCTTTCTGCTGTTTGTTTTCTTTCGCTTTGACTTAGCACCTCCCTGCCTGCCCTCTGTAACAGTACATTGGTTTTGTTATGTAAAGATCCAGTACAGTGAGATCACCAGGTTTTTATAGGGAAGCGGCTCTAATCCAGTCAGGTTTTTTTACTTCTCATTACATGTTCTTTGAGAAGTCTCAGATGACCAGAAGAAGTGCACTGCACACCTTACCACCATTATCTGCCTGATCTAAAACTAAAAGACAGCTTTTTAATAGTATATTAGCATATTGAGAGCACATAGCAGAGCCTTTCCTGTTCAAGAAATGCAAAATAGTCCTTCATTTGAATGTTTACAGGTACCTGAACCTCTGAAACTGATCAGATTACGATATGGGCTATGATTTTGCCCATGGGCTCAGAAGGAGTTCTTTTTGTGTTTATCACAAAATACGTAGTTTATTACAAGATACATAGTTGCCACAGACATACTTGTTTAGGTTGGGTTTTCTGTTTGTTTGGTTGTTTTTTTAATGTTAACAGCATTATTTTCTATAGTTCTGTGAAATGAAGACAGGTACTTTACTCTCTGAAGTATTTTGATCAAGCAATAACTTCCTGATAGTTGGAGAAATGCTCATATCTTACAAATTCTCATTTTATTTCTAGGTTGCCTGTGGCTTGAATACAAGGTATATTTTTTCATGTTTTGTTAGTTCTCCGGTTTTCTTTTGCATTTTTAAGATTAAAAACCAAAAAATAGCTACATTGGATATCGTAAGATAAGCAACTTAAAATGAAAATAGTATTGAGTAATTAAGAGATTATAATACCTTCATATTTTTGGATGCCCAATATTCCAAATTTTAGGAAATATGTGAAGAATTTAAATTATGTACTATCTGGGATTAAAGATAATCAAGCTTTTGAATTATCTCCCTACTGAAAAGCGAATATAGAAATTCATTAATACTTGGGGATTGGGTATTTTCAGATATCTTATTTAAACTCAGGAACACTGAAGCATGCTTGAAGCTTTTACAGAAATCTTTCAGTGTAAGAGAACGTGTGGAGATTCTGCAGTATCTTTGTGTTGGTAGTGCACATACCCTGTAGTGTCTTCTAAGGGTTCTTAATTACATTTCTGAGAAACTTTTAACCAGTATTTAAGAAAGAATATTGGAAATGGAGTTCTTTAAAATATATTGTGTTTCAGACTAACATTAACAATGCCCCCTGAAGAAGGAGTATAATTCAGATTCAGGCAACGTACACTAAAGAAAGTGGAGGGGTAATTTTTTGCTGACCTACTAGCACTACTTCTTGCACTTTTCATTGATTATGAAACCTAATTCAAGTGAACAAGTTCAAAGAAAAAAAAACTAGAGAACATGAAACTTTATTGTAGACATAATTTTTCTGATTGCTTCTGCTTCCTAGCAGTTTCTTTATAACTTTTTTTTATATTAGGCAAGTATCATTTAGCTAGCATGTAAGCATGAAGAAAAATGTTCAAGTTGCATTTTTAGTTGTGGGTTTTTTTTTTCCTTTTCCAGAATGAAAACTCAGCTTGATGTGATGAATATAGCATCTAACTGGGAAAAACCACCAGTGTATATGCCAAAGAAGATAGATATCAAGTCTGTGGTTAATGAAATCTTAGCATTGGAGTTAACACCTGTTGATGCAGGCATTGTCCAAGGTGAGGAAGAAGGACTTAAGATTTGGGGAGTCTAGAAATGTGGAACTTGCGGAACCAATTGCTGATAAACAATCTGCGTGGCAAACATATGCAAGAAAGCATCTGAGAAAATGAAATAGATGATAAATTCATGAGGTGTTTTTAAATGTGTTTTATGAAGGTGCTTTTTCTCTAGGAAGTTCCTAGGGTGTATGTTTGCAATCTGCAGTACTTTTGATACCCAGCCGATAGCGCCGCTGTCAGAAGTGTGTTACTGAGCTAGACGGGCGTTTGTTGTGGTGTCATGCAGATGTTGGCTATGCTCACCTTAAGTGCCTTTATCTCACAGAAGGAGGTGTTATGTTTTCTGTAAGGCCAGGCATTTCCAGCATTTGAAAAAATGTATTGCACAGGCTTCTTGCTGTATATCACAGAAAATTCAGCAAGGACTAGGGTCTCACTTAGGGCATTATATTTTTGTTCTTAAATGGAATCCGTTTAGATGCACAGGAACCTTTCAGTGTTTTCTATATTTAATATATTGTCTATCACTATCCTTATGTTTTTTGTAATAGAGCTACCTTATGAAGGAAATGAGAGCTCAACTCTATTTAAAGATACCTTAAAGCAGTGGCAGGACCAGAAGAATATACCAAACACATTTCTTGTAAGTTACTGGCTATGTGGTCTTTAACGTGGTACTATTTTGTCTGTTTTGGCTTATCAAAATGAAATATAATTCTGCTGTGAAATATTTTTCAGCCTGTAGCAGGACAGGATGAAGCAGACGGTAGCAGGATCCCTACTCGCTTTATGTCAATATCAGAAATGTCAGCATTTCAAAATATGAGCCATGAGGTATGATTGAAGATCATTTGTAAGTATGGCTAAGTTAATATTTGTTGTGATGCAACTTTCTAAATAAGCTTTTAAAATGTTTTTCAGTTTCCTCAGTAGAAAGTTACTCTTCCAGTTCTAGAATGAAATCTGACTAGGTATTAAAGCTGTCAGAATTTTACCTTTTTTTTGCCTTTAGAAAGCTGAAACTTAATCTTACTACTGACTTCAAATACTTACTTTTATATTTAGTGTGGCTTTTTGAGTCACATCTGTAGCTTTCTAATCTGAATAAACTTCCCTAGTGTCTATATGAAGAGGCAGTCATCAGCCTGTATTCTGTTTTCTAGGTTCCATCTTGTAAGACCACATAATAATTTGACATGAAACTGAATTCAGTCTCTTTTTTTGTTTCATTTCAAATGATGCAGTTATGCAACAAGATTTTTTTTTTACTTACTAGCAGCTCCATGTGGGTGGCTGAGTATTGTTCTGCACAGAATGATTCCAGTTACAGTTAGTGAAACATGGCTGGCAGTGAGTCACATTATGCATGTTCTGAGAATACCAGTGGCAGATGATTGAATTAAAAAGTTGGTTAGGTCCTTTAAATATAGAATTTTTTTCTGCATTATTTTGAAAAATACCTATTCTCTGTTGCTGTTAAGAATGCCATTATGTATAATAACGAAATAGAACAAAACCCCCACCATCTAACTTAAGTTCAGATTTTTCATGAGAATCTGATTGAGAATTTGTTGCTTAATATCTAAATTAGTGTTTTTATCTATTTTTGGTTTCGATAGTGACTTTAAATACAGTTTTCTGTAGTCTTCTCTTTCAAAATGCACTTTGTCATCAGGGTTCTATGTGTGTCTTGTTCAATTGTTTGTAAAGCACTTTTTTCTGTAATGACTTGTGTCCTGTTGCCTTCCAGTAGAAATGGAAAAGTACATTAGAAATTCTCTAGAATATAGGAAAACTTTTTTCTTCAGTCTTAGTCATATGTGAGTTTTATAACCTCTGAATCCACAAATGCCATATTAGATAATGTGATTTTTTTTTCTGTAATTCTAGGAGTTGCGTTACAAATACTATATGGAACTTCAGAAGCTCACCAATGTGTTTAAGACTCAAAATTTCCCTGCAAATAAAAAGTATAAATTCGTAACTGCTGAGGCTTCCAAGGATAAGTCCTCAGGAACTTCTTTTGGATCTTCACCCACCAAAGCAAATAAGACAGATAAAATAAAAATGGGAACCCTGCAAAGAGGAGGTGGCTTTGACAAAAGAAACTTTTCTGGCAGCAGTGCTCACAGCATCCCATCCACAAGTAGGATCTTTTCTGAAACAAATGGTGACTTAAAATTATTTCATGAGGGAAGTGGCCAGGAAGTATCTGCTCCAGCCTTGTCAGAAACCTCTCCAGACTTGTTATTTAAAGAAAAATGGCCACAACAGGCATCAGCAGGTACTGTTTCCAAGGAAATGAACTCAAATTCTAGCACTTTATTGGACTCAAAGCCAGCAGCAACAGTGCCCATTACTGTTTCAACTTCAGAATCTGTAGATGTTTCAGCAGAGAGACCTTCAGGTGTACCTTTTACTTTCAATGCGTCTAACAGCTCATTACCAAGATTTAGTAAAGATAGAGGTACGTTTTCCTGTAAAAAGCAAGACAAGAGATGTGCTTTCCCTCAGTTTTATTTAGGGAGATGTGAAAAGGTGAATAAAAATAACCAGGATAAGTATGGTCCTGAAACCAAAAACATAGTTTGTGATGCTTCAACAAGTCCTAATTTAGTCTCAGCAGAAAGTGAGAAACCACACATTTTGTTTCCCTTCGGCAATTCAGAAAAAGATTGGTTTGCAGGATCGGAAGCTAGCAATTCGTGTAAGGTGTTACCATCATCCTCATTTTTTAGCCAATCTGAGAAGACATCTGACAAAAAACCATTATCTCACATGAGGGGAAAAACACCTTGTGCAAAGGACCCTGGAGGATATGGTACGCAGAAACCATCTGTCTTAGGGGAACAAAAACCTCACACCTCAGAATCCAGCACAACTGTAGCTTGCAGTACTTCAGAAACCAACACTGGAGCTGGGGTGAATGATGTTACCAAGACCCCCCTTCTCACCAGTAATTGTGCGTTTTCTTTCAAAAGTAACTTTCCGTTGCCTTCACCAGTTTTTTCATTTGGAGGCATTCTCAGAAATACCTCTGATTTGTTGACTTCTTCCGTGTTTTTTTCTGGAAACAGAACAGAAAAAATGGATAAGGAGAAGATAAAATCTGACAGAACACTTCTAAATCCAGGGAAACCTGTAACTTCAGAGTGTGCAGAGCCTGCTTCTTGTCAGAGTCATCCAAAATGTGAAGGCTCATGTTTGCCTATGAACTCATCTGAAAACACTGAAAGTGCAGAAAGGCTTGGTGATGGTAACACTCCTTGTCAGCCTTTGTGTTCAAGAGTCCTTCCTGTTGAATATGAGAATGCATCTTCCACTCAACTCGCTACAGCAACACAACAACAAAAAAAGGTAGAAGATGAAGAAACTGTTGCTGAAAACAACTGTGTGTTTCCTAGAAGGGAGGATGAACCTGAGCCTGTACAGTTTCAGAACACGGCTTGTTCTGTTCCTGGCACATGCAATGATCCATCTTTAGGAAGTTCTGTGCTTGCAGTAAGTGAGACAGGAGGAATGCTAAGAGACAGCACTTCTGACACTTAAGAGCTTAGTAAAACATCTGTCTCTACTGATACCAGCCATGCATCAGAATATTTTTCTGTTGCTGAAGACAAAATTGTCAGGTAGAACAAAATCAGATGTGAAGAGAGAGACTCAAAAGGAAAATAAGCTGGAATGAAATAAATGGTACTTAACACATTAAAAGGTGGGGATAGGTGTGATTTTACAGCTGTTCTCCCCACTTCTTGCCAATTGAGAAGTCTCTGTGTTGGAAACAAAACTGCTTATGAGCAGTACAGTGCAATGAAGTGATTTTTATAGTGTAGTTATTAACTCAAGAAACAACCAAAAATGTCATGTCCTGCTCAAGACCAAAGTATAGCTATAGATGCTGCACCTTCAGCCTTCTGGGATATGTTTGGGGGATGGGGAACTGAGGTGTCCCAGAAAGTGAGTTGGGTGAAGCCTCAGTGGCAGGAGGCAGTAAATTGCGGTCTGCATACAGCAGCACTTGCACTTCAATGGGTGAGAGAACAGCCAAGAGCATTCACCTCACAGGCAGGGAGGGAGGAGAGCCACAACAAAAATAAAGGATATTGAAGGCGTTACTAAAAATTGTTTTACTTATCTCCCCTTGGCTGTTTTTCTGTCATGTGTTTAATGTATGTTGAAGGTGTAAGTTCAAGTGTAATTTCAGTAATTTCTCATGCGCTTTTGGAATGGAAGCGTTGTATCAGTGTTCTTGTTACACACTGCAGAAGGGTGTCAGCTACACTTCTGATGTCCTGCTTTCAGCAAAAAGAAACATCACAATTGCATCTCTTTTTGGCAACAGTTTGGGAATACTTGGACAGATTAACTTTGTTTTACTGAAAGCTTTTTGAGAACCTAGCTTTTAAAACACAAAAATTTTCTTTTAAAATCTGTGTGTAATGACAAGAAAAAAGGAAAACAGCACTTCTTACTATATGTATTAACGATTTAGAATTTATGGAATTTTTATTCTGAAAATCGATGCAAAGTAAGGATAAAAAGACCACCTTTTCTACTTTGCTGGCTATCTTGTTGGATCGGAGAGATAACTGTGCTTCAGTTATTGGACTACACAGACAGTAGCACTGTTTCAGAATAAAGCTCTATTTTGTTTACTGCTCATGCTTCAGCAATAACTGATGGTAGGCTTTAAAGAAAATAATTCTGTGTTAGATAGATATGTCAACTGGCAGTATTAAATCAAAATGCAGAATGTTTAATATTCCTTCAGAAGTTTTCACTGGCGACTAGAAAAATCAATCATCTGCAAATTACCTCTGTAACTCTGTAACAAAAAAAATATTACTTAAATTTAAATCTCTGCAGCAGTACTTACTAATATACTTTCTGTGACATAAAACTTAGAGAAACTATTCTTCTTTCAGGAAATGTTGATCTAATTTAATTTGTGTTCAGTTCTTGGCCTCAATTTTTCTGTGGCAGTGCATTCCTTTATTAAATGTGCTGAAAATTATTAAATGTTTCTAATATTTATCACAATTAGTAATACTACTTTTCTGTCTGCATTATAATAAGGAACGTGGTAAAAATTCTCTTTATGGTTAGTCTTTTAGTTCTTGATGTTCACCTCTTAAATCTTACTGTATTTCAGTTTTCTCCTAAGATTTTTTTCTGCTGTTATCTAGACATTCTTGTCATGTTCTGCATGTGTAAGAGAGAAAAGTTAATTCAAATCACTGGAAGACAAGGGCTGAGCAAGATGATAATGGCAGAAAGTGTCACAGGTAGAGATTGGTCTCACTAATAAAAGTAAGAGAAATTGAACAATTTTAGCATCAGATGAGGCACCTGTAAAATTCATTGCCAGAAAGTTACAGAAAATGTTTGTTTTCTTCTACAGTGACAAATTCTTAATGAGCTAGGGTTAATCAGAAACTATAAAAAGTTTCTAAAGCTTGCATATTTTCAACCTGTCTTCTGTTAATTTCTGTTATTTCATGAGGGTTTGAGAGAGTTAAACTTCCATGCACATACTTTGTCTCTTAGTGAAAAGACACCATTATAGACTCATAAAGCAAATATACTACTATATACTACTTGGGAAGTAAAAGTTGTGGGGTTTGCTCTAGTCCTGGGGCTGCTTTTTAAGTACTGTTGTCCGAGTGCCTTATAGCTCAGCATTCAGGTTTTACAGGGCAGATCATATTCACACAGAAATCCCCGAAAAGAAGATCCTTGCCCACTCCCTTGGCCATACTATGCTGCCCCAGAAGGGAGCCCTTCCCCTGTTCCCTGAAAATGATATGAGGTGCAGAATAACCTCTGGGTCTTAGGCACGCCTCCTCCTGACTACTGTAAAAAAATAACCCTTTCCTGGCTGGAAGCAGGACAGTCTGATCTTGGGTCAACCAGAGCTAATTCAAAGAAATGGGCTTCAGAGTTGTCCTTACTGCGTATTTTGCTTTTTATCCAGAGAAAATAACTTATACCACTATCTTGATCATAATCATAAAATTCTCTGTGGTGGTGAGAACTGATGTCAAAGCCTCACTTTTCCTAGGTTATCTAAACTTAGGTATGTGTGTATATTTTTTCAGATTACAGGTAAACAAAAAGGCAGTATTAAAGTGAAACATTTGTCTGAAAATGCTGCTGAGAAATTTGTCCTTGCTGGGAAAAAAAAAAACAAACAAAAGATCAAAACAAAACTAGAAAAAACACCCAAAGCACCAAGGAAATAACATATTTCGCTAAATTCAGTAACTTGTTTTACACAGTTCTGATTCCTTAAGATAGAAGGGGTAAAAAATGAAGCAATTCTACATATGGTTGGAAAATTTTATTAAATAAACTTTGCTATACTGGTATGAAGCCCTCTATATATTTCAGATTTTGTAAACTAAATCTGCAGGCCAGTTTGAAAGCTTTTATAGTGGTTTGTGACTGTACTACTTCATGATTTAATAGAAATCTTGAAAAGCAGTTAAAACAATTTATTTTGTTATAATAGCTAAAGTACTTGTTAAACATACTTCCCAAATGAGCTGAAAGTTTCTAGTGCTGTCCTACTGAGAGGCTAATCTCTCCAGCTGTCAGAAGTGTGTTTGTTCAATATAGATCTGAGAGCTATATTAACATATATGTCATTGCCTGGGAAAAAAAAGTGCAACTGAAAGATAAAGTACAATTATTTGGTTTTTTAACTATTAAAAACAAAATTATTTTTAAAAATTGTTTCATTGACATTAAGGCTGCTTAAATGTCAATTTCTAAAGGTTAACTTCCTAAAGCTATCTTTGCATTATTTTGTATTTTTGGTTTGTTTATTATTGTATTATTGGTTATTAACTAAATCTTTATTCTGAAATTGTATTTGATAACTCAGACCTAGTAACTTTCTAACGTAAAAACTGCTGATCTGTATGGTAAGATTAAGTACTGGTGCTTTGGTTGGTTTTTGTTCCTCAGGTAACATACTTCAGTTTCTCTTCATAGTTTTCTTCCTGCTGTTTAAATGACAGTAGAACATTATGTTGCAATATGACATTAAATGAATGACACGCACACGCTGAGATGTCCAAGGCAAAAGGGACTGTTTATTTCCCAACCTCGATATTTATAGAATTCCAAAAGTGACCATGGATTGGAGGATGAAATTGCCACCTCTCCAACCACACTGTTGGTCAAACCAACAGTCCCTCAATTCTCTCCTCCTCCAGAAAGAAATGTAAAACAATCATTATTTACATGAAAAGTGCGTGAGAAACTCCATTACAAAAATGTAAACATCAGAAGGCTTAGAAGAACAAGACAACACATTATTATTTGGATCATCACAGTTTACTCAGACTTGTTCTGGTTTAATAAAAAAAAAGGAGCATTGTTCCCTTTTAAGTTGCTTTAAAAGTAAAGTATATATTGTATTCTAAAAAGCAGAAATTTATCACACCCAATAGATTTAATAAGGAGTGAAAAAGTCTTGAGTGCGTAGTAAGCATGTTTAACCTGAAGAAAGAAAAAATCAAATAGATATGCGCTGGAATTGTTTCATTGTTAATAAAACCTGTTGTGTAGGTAGGATAAAAATGAAGAGAGCATTTGGCATGACCTCAAATACTGACACACTAGTTCCCTGGGGTCACTTGAGACCAGCTATAAGCTTAAATAATGCTGCAGAGGCTCATGTTTCTATAATTATATTGAGCATATAAGACTCATGAGTAGTATTAGAAAAGATAATTCATTAATATTATATTGAGAACATGGTATCAACTGTTTGAATGACCTGTTGCAAAGCTGAACTGAAATGCTGCAGACAAATTGGCTGGCTAAATGGAGCAGGAGATTGTGTGAGCTTTCTATCAATGATGAAGACCCTGTGTTTTGTGAAAAGGACCACTAATTACTGAAAAGGAACTTAATAAACTCGGTTCCTAGTAATTAAGAATACCACGTTTTTGTTTTTTGTTTTTTTTTTAAATACAGTCAATATTTTGTTGAAATACTGGAATTATAGGAGGTTTTGGGCTGGAAAGGACCTTAAGGGCCATCTATTCAGTCACCTGGGTTGGTGCAGTCTTAGGCACAAATCCAGGCTGAACAGAAAATGGATTGAGCCCTGCAGAGAAGCACTTGGGGGTGATGGTTGATGAAAAACTTAACACAAGCCAGCAATGTGCACTCACAGCCCAGAAAGCCAACAGAAGCCTGGGCTGCATCAAGAGAAGTGTAGCCAGCAGGTCAAGGATGCTGATTCTCCCCTTCAACTCTGCTCTTGAGAGACCTCACCTACAGTAGAGCATCCAGCTCTGGTGTCCCCCATAGGAGAGGGACATGGAACTGTTGGAGCAAATCCAAAGAAGCGCCATGAAGTTGTTAAGTGGAGTGGATCACCTCCCCTATAAAGACAGGCTAAGAAAGTTGGGTCTGTTCAGCCTGGAGAAGAGACAGTCATGTGGAGACCCCATAGCAACCTTCCAGTATCTGAAGGAGGCCCACAGGGAAGCTGGAGAGGGACACTGTCAGGAAATGTAGTGATGAGATAATAGGGAATGGCTTCAAACTGCATTACTAGGTTTTGATGAGGGAGAAATGCGTTACTGTGAGGGTGGTGAGGCAGTGGAACAGGATGTCAAAAGTGGAGGATGCCCAGTGCCCTGAAACTCTTCAATGCTAAGCTGGATGGGACTTTGAGCAACCTGGTCTAGTGGGAGGTGTCCCTGCTTATGGCAGGGGGTTGAAAAAAGATAGTCTTTAAGGTCCCTTTCAAGCCAGACCATTACAGAATTCTATAGTCTCAACTCCCCTGCTGTGGGCATGGACATCTTTCACTAGGCCAGTTCAAGGAGTGTCTCTCAGGGCTCTGCATTGAGACTGGGGCTCATCAGTGCCTTTATCAATAACATCCAGGGGCACTGAGCACCCCCACATTGCAGGGGATGGGAAGCTGAGCGGGGCAGGGGCACCATGGAATGATGGAAGGAAGGGTAAAATTAGTCTTTGTTCTTTATTGGACAAGGGAGGGAACTTAGTATCTGCAGATGAGGAGAAGGCAGAAGTGCTCAATGCCTACTTTGCTTCAGTTTTTAGTGGGAAGATGACTTGCCCACAAGAAACCTGCCTGCCTGGCCTGGTTGATGGTGTCAGAGAGCAGAATGGTCCCCCCATTATCCAAGAGGAGGCAGTCAAAGAACTACTGCAATGTTTGGATGTTCATAAATCTATGGGACCAGATGGGATCCACCCCAGGGTAATGAGAGAGCTGGCAAATGAGCTTGCAAAGCCACTCTCCATCATTTACCAACAGTCCTGGCTCACTGGTGAGGTTCTGGATGACTGGAAGCTGGCCAATGTGATACCCATTCACAAAAAGGGTGCAAAGGAGAATCCTGGCAATTATAGACCAGTCAGCCTGACCTCAGTACCTGGCAAAATAATGGAACAGTTTATATTAAGTGCCATCACACAGAATTTACAGGATGGCCAGGGTATCAGACCCAGCCAGCATGGGTTTAGGAGGGGCAGGTCATGTTTAACCAACATGGTCACCTTTTATGACCAGGTAACCTGCCTAGTGGATGCAGGGAAGGCTGTAGATGTTGTTTATTTGGATTTCAGCAAGGCCTTTGACACTGTCTCCCACAGCATACTCCTAGACAAGCTGGCAGCCCACGGCTTGGACAGGAGCACTCTTTGGTGGGTTTGGAACTGGCTGGATGGCCGGGCCCAGAGAGTGCTGGTGAATGGTGCTGCATCCAGCTGGTGGACAGTCACCAGTGGTGTCCCTCAGGGGTCTCTGCTGGGGCCAGTTCTGTTTAATATTTTTATTGATGACATGGATGAGGGTTTAGAGTCTTTCATTAGCAAATTTGCAGATGACACTAAGCTGGGAGCAGGTGTCGATCTGTTAGGGGGATGGAGGGCCTTACAGAGGGACTTGGAACGGTTGGATGGATGGGCAGAATCTAATGGGATGAAGTTCAATAAGTCCAAGTGCCGAGTCCTGCACTTTGGCCACAATAACCCCCTGCAACGTTATAGGCTGGGGACGGTGTGGCTGGACAGTGCTCAGATGGAAAGGGACCTGGGGGTGCTGGTTGACAGTCAGCTGAACATGAGCCAGCAGTGTGCCCAGGTGGCCAAGAAGGCCAATGGCATCCTGGCTAGTATCAGGAATAGTGTGGCCAGCAGGAGCAGGGAGGTCATTCTTCCCCTGTACTCGGCATTGGTGAGGCCACACCTTGAGTATTGCGTCCAATTCTGGGTCCCTCAGTTTAGGAGGGACGTTGAGATGCTTGAGTGTGTCCAAAGGAGAGCAACGAGGGTGGTGAGGGGCTTGGAGCACAAGCCGTATGAAGAACGACTGAAGGAGCTGGGGTTGTTCAGCCTGGAGAAAAGGAGACTCAGAGGTGACCTTATCACTCTCTTCAATTTCCTGAAGGGTGGCTGTGGTGAGCTGGGGGTCGGTCTCTTTCTTCGGGCAACAGAGAGAACAAGAGGACACAGTCTCAAGCTGTGCCAAGAGAGATACAGGCTAGAATTAAGGAAGAAGTTCTTCACAGAAAGAGTGGTCAAATACTGGAATCATCTACCCAGAGAGGTGGTGGAGTCACCATTCCTCGATGTGTTTAAAAAGAGACTGGATCTGGCACTTGGTGCCATGATCTAGTTGAGGTGTCAGAACATGGGTTGGACTCGATGATCTTAAAGGTCTCTTCCAACCTAGAAATTCTCTGAATCTGTGATTCTGTGATGGCATCATCCAGAGGCACCTGGACAAGCTTGAGAAGTGGAAAGAGAACCTCATGACGTTCCACAAGGCCAGGTGCCAAGTGCTGCACCTGAGTCACACATTCTTCCAGGTCAGAAGAGACCTCCAAATCCCTCAGTCTAGTGCTCCCACCACTTCCAGAACCAGCACTTGGTTGGTCCTTGGGGCTTTCCCATGCCCTTGCCCACTTCCAGGAGTGCTGGCCAGAGGGGAGCACACACAGCCTGTGCCTCTCCTCCACAGCCCCCGTGGGCAGCATGTCCAGCCACTGTGCACGGGCTCTGCTGGGGAATGTCTTTCCAGAACAAAGAAAGCAACAGCTGTAGCAATATTAGCAGTGTATACTTATGTGGTGCCTTGGCCAGTTTTTCCTGACTTCTACCATTGTGTAATAAGAATTTCTTGTGGTGATGAAAGTAGTTCTGAAGGAAAGTCATACTTTCAATCTGGTGTTCCAAAGAAAAAAACGGGTTTTTTGGTCTTTGCTCCAACCTGGGTCACTGAACAATACAGAATTAAATATAAGCAGCCAAAAGGATAGGATTATTTTCAGCCTAGATCATGCATGTTCCATCCCTATACTTTTGTACCAATACAAGCATCAGTACAACTACATTTACACTTGCAGCTGATGAGCAGCAGAGGGAGGAAGAGCTGCAATCTATAAGCTGTTTAGTTTTCCCTGTTCAGTCTAACACTGTAAGTATGATCTACTTTGTTGGTATTTTCTGTTTTCTCCTTCTTTTCTTTGGAATCTGACAGCAAATTGGAGATTTCTTCTTTCCTCTCAGCATGTTGCCACTATCTCTTTACTGTAGTAATGATCTAAAAAAATTAGAATACAATACATTGTATTAGTTTTCTAGATTTAATATAGCTATACAAACTTGGAAACCTCTTCAAAATTGCAACAAGAACTAGTGCTGAATCCACAGGTCAAAGGGTGATGTTATGCCACTAAGAAACACATTTTTTATTTCCATTTGTCTAATAGCTACTGGGCAGCAGAAGATTAACAGTATGTAAATGGTCTGCTATGGACCAGAGTTTTCATCATTTATGCAGTTTGTGTCCAGCTTTTTGCCCTGCACAGGACACTCCATGAATCAGCTTGGTGCTGTGACCCCTTCCCTGAGAAGCCTCTTCCAGTGTCCAGCCACTTCCAGCTGTGGAACCTTTTCCTGATATCCAACCTAAACCTGCCTGGGCTCAGCTTCATGGTGTTTACTTGAGTCCTGTCACTGGTCACCGCATAGAAGAGATCAGTGCCTGCCCCCTCACAAGGAAGCTGTACGCTGCAATCTGGTCTCCCCTCAACCTCCTCTCCTCCAGGCTGAACAGAGTGATCTCAGCTACTTCACGTACTTCCAGACCCCTCAACATCTTTGTTGCCGTCCTCCTGACTTTCTCCAATGGCCTAATGTCTTTTTTTATATTGTGGCACCCAAAACTGCACATAATGCTCAAGGTGAGGCCATCCAGTGCAGGACAATCCCCTCCCTTGCCTGGCTGGTGATGCTGTGCCTGATACACCCCTGCCTGCCAGGGCACAATGACTCAACTTCAATTTACCATTGACCAGGACCCCCCATTCAGTTAAGGATTTCAGCACACAAGCTTTGTGCTTTTCCCAAATGTGGATACCATGCCCTGTATTCTTTAGGGAGGTGGACATACAAAACACAAAGTAATTCAAAAGGAGTACAATTTTGGAACTTCAAACTGGCCTTCGAAGCATCTCAAAAAGCCATTAGAGGAGCTGAAAGTTATTTACATAAAAATTTACATTAAAATTTACATCCTTGTAGGCTAGAAGGAACAAGACAAACTCCCCTCTTGAATGGGAACCTCTAGTGATAAGATTAGATGATCAACCGTCTCAACACTGACCCCAAATAGCTGATTACCAGGATATTCCATCTCAATTACAACGCAGTACTAGGTGGAATATAATAATCCAGAGAGCAGATTTAATCCGGTGGAGCAGATTTAATTAGACAACAGAGTAAAGGAAATCACAGTTGGTCTGCTAAGCAGTATATGCTTTTCTAAAAAGAAAAAGAAGCATAATTTAGAGAGAATATTATTGACATCATAATTTGGAAGTGAATGGGATTGCTGGAGAGCCATTTAAAGCTGAACAATCTGCTGGAGGACACTGAAAAAAGCACCTGGAGGTGCTTTCCCACTTTCACAGGGAAAGTGCTTCTTCAGCACCACTACCTGATATGCCCTCACCCCTTCTGTGCTAGGCATTTAAAAACATCTGCAAAAGGCAGCAATGTCATAGAATGGTAATATAAAAGCAAGTCCTTAACTGAAAGCTTTTGGTGCACAATATGGCTACATGCACATGTGATACAGTATTTCTACAGTTTTTATAAGGTTAATTAATTAGTATATCTAACAAATATCGTCCTATTTTAGCCCTACATTTTATTATGTTTATTATGTATGGTGCAAAACAAAGCATCCTTGCTAGATTAAAAAGCAAGACTAAAACAGAATTAGAAGGTAGCCTAATACACGAGAAAGTGCAACACTGTGCTGTGTTTTTCTAACACGAGAAAGTGTTAGAAACGATACAGCTGTACGTTAAAATCTATAAAGCTACAGATGCATAAAAAGCAAAAATCTTTATGCATCAGAACTACAGGCAATTATAAATAGTGGATCTCTGAACTTTACAGTTCTTGATTTTGCAATGTAAGTATGTCTTTATCAGGGTTTTCAAATATTGTTGCTTTCAGATTTTCAGAAAATTCCAACTATGCAGGAGCAAATACATGTAGGAAAAATGGAAAAATGAAAAAAAAAGTGATTATTATATTCTGTGAATAATCCAGATTGTTTGTCACATTCTCAAATCCTAAATATCTAAGGCATTTGGCAATCCTCTGACTACCTGTGCTATCCAGTAAATCGTGCTATTTATTCAGTAGAGAATGGATTCTTCTAATGCTTCACTGGTTACTCTTAGGTCTTTTGTTCCTCTGCCTCGGGGGAGAAAAGAAAAAACAAACAAAAACCAACAGCCCTAATGATTGTCACATTCATTAATTTTAAGAAACATTCCCCTAATGGAAGAAACTCCCAAAAATCAGTGATTCTCACAGATGTCCCAATGTGTACATAAATCAGCATATGTTAAAGGTGTACTTGAAAATGAAAATGCATGCATGTTTTCTCTGCAGAAGTACAGCATGCATTTTCCTATGATCTTCCACATCATTCTAGGCCTCCAGTCCTAAAAACCTTAGGCACCTGCTGATCTGGGTGAACAGTTACTGATGCCAGCCCACCCTTAATTCAGTCACTGCTTCAGGTTTAACTAGTTGTAGCTAGTGACTAGGTGTAACTGCCCTAGTTATTCTGCACTAACTGATGATATGGTAAACTTTACCTGTTAGGTGATACAGCTTGAAAAAGAAAAGCTGTAAGAAGTTAGTATGCAGAAAAGTGGAAATTATTGGTATGAAAAGGTCAAGCCAAAGGCTCCTGCAAGTTGTTTTTAATTCCCTTTCACTCCTAGACAGTATATCAGTGAGTTCATCAAAATTGCTCAAATAGAACAGCTTCAAGAGCCTCAACCTGAATGGCCTGGGGGTCTGGGCAATCACAAAATAGCAATACATCACACCAAGCCCTGCACTCCTTGGCTGCCACTGCTGATGGGGATTACTAAGCAGGAGAGGCCATCACACACAGTGGATGCATACCTCAATCAGGAACCTTTTTACACCTCATTGTTCATCCTGTGAAGAACCTAATGTTCATCATCATTGCTAGGAATTTAGTAGAAACAGAATGTACTGAGATATGCAAGCCTGACAATATAAGTACACCCTCAAAAAGCACAATATAGGTCTATTGTGTACCTCAGCATGTTGAAGCATTCTTTCCTCTTCTGCTACTCAGCTGGCCCAATTTAATCTACAATATACGTACTGTGAAAAATAACTTCTCACAAATCTCAGCTGATGCCAAGCTGATGAATTGCTCTTATGCCCAGTTAACTCCTCAGATACAGAATACGCCTCTTTAACAAACTAAATTCCTTGAAGTGATCTGAGCTGCACAAAACAAAATTCTTAGTATGAAAACATTGCCACTACAGTAGGCAAAATTTATTAGTATGTTCTTCTCTAATCTTCACAGAGTTAATTCCTGCCAACCCCCCCCCCCCAGAGAAACCACAAAAATATGGAAATTTACATTTATCTAGGGATTGTTCTTTCCACAGCTGAAACCAGACATTTCTGCAGTACATTTCAAAGAATTCCTTTGGCATGTTTCCAGGAAAACTTTTACCTTATTTATTCCAGACCTAAAATTGTGTTTAATTTGGTTGTCAATGCAAAGCTTTTTCAATTGTTTCCATTTTTTTCCCATTCATCTTTTATCCTTTTCTGATTTTGTTCAATGATTTTGCTTTTGAATTCTATTGATCAAATTACTTATAAAGTATTTATGCAATTTTAGCTAAGAAATGCTAAATGTCTTCCATAAATTCCAACTTCATTGCTTTATAAACCTGATTTATGTTTTCCATTTCTCTCATATAAAATATTTACAAAACAAATCATAGTGCATATATCACCAGTAGTAACCCAGTGGTAATGAGACATATCCATACACCATGAAGAAAATATGTCCAAGAATAAAGTGATATTAAGACTTTGTGAACTCTTTGATTTTTATTTTGAGCAAAAGGATGCAAATGTACTTTACCATATGAGTGAGTGGGTTAATAAAAAACCCACACAAAGCAGCAGTGATATTCAATTGATTACCTCATATATTCAGTCTAAAATACTTTTTCTATTGTGTTATTCAAAGTTTTATAAACATGTATATGTTTTCACTCTGTATCCGCTACTATAAAAACATGACATTTAGAATAAACAACCATTTTAAAAGAAATTTGCAAATAAATAACTACAATAACAATAACAATAATAATAATACCTAAAGCACTGATTGTATGCATTTGCCATTTCTCTGTCCCGTCCCATTTTCTGAGTATTACCCAAGAAGCAAAGTACCCAAAGTTCTACCTACATAATAGTGTGAATGACTCCGCCTTTAGGCCTCTATTCCCATAAGAAACACTCTGAAAAGATGTGAGGGCTGCAAGCTCAGTAAAGGGCCAATACTGACCCTTTGTTATCACTATGCATCACTAAACACCAAATTGAAGAGATTTATGATGAAGGCTTGTTAACATTTTGAACTGTACTTCTGAGGAAATGTATGTCTGGATGTATTAAATGACAATCATTCTGCCATTCATTTGGTTTTTAGGTTCTGCCAGTGTACAAGGCAGAACCTAAAAACCAAATTAAACTTACACAGAGAGATCATATGATGAAACACTAATCCATAGTGTCAAAACTGTTACCTTTAGGAACTTGAAAGGAAGGACTGAAGTGTCTACTAGAAAGGCATCAGCTTCTACTCGACTTAAAACTGACCAAAATATACGGTATTTGGTTAAAAACATTCTCAAAGTTACCTATCCATGTAGAATGCTGGCAAAGTATCAAAACAATGATGTCTGCTCTAATAATAGTGAAATATTTAAAATAAAAGCTCTATAACAAACATTACAAAAAAAAAAAAATAGTTAAGATTAAAGGACCTTCCTCAAACCATATGAAAGTCTGATACAGACAAAAGAAAATTACCTTCCTTCCTGGATTTCTGATGGGGGCTTTTTTTGTGAAACTCATTGACTGTCAATAACTGCTCTATTTCCTTTCCAAGAAAATGTATTAGAAAATTCTCTGCACTTTTATTTTCACCTTGATTCTCAAAAGACACGATTTTTTCTTACAACTTTAAACGGTGAGATTGTCCTTATCATTTCCATTTTGAAAACAAACTGTAGATGCCATCACTGTCACCTCTCAGTTCATATAGGATTTTTAGAAGGGGTGATTTAGCTCCACATATTTTCTGTGTATTTGTAAGAAAAAAAATCTTATGAGCTTTATTAGTTAAACAACTTTACACATTAAGTCAATGAACTTTGAAAGATGGCAGCTAATTATTGTTAAAAGTTTTGTCACATTATATTTACTTATTTACTTCATAAGGGTTTGAACTCAATGGACAGCAACAACCCTAAGCATAGGAATTGAACATCTGTTCAATTCCCAAAACTGCAGACTCACTCTCACTCACACCAGTACAAGTGCAAATAAAAATGAAGAGCATCAAACCCGGCTATGCAGAAAACCCTCAGGGCTGGAACCCCTTCACTGCTTGTTGGAATATTACACCATCCATTCAATTTGTAGAACAAAGATAAGGAAAGAGTACTTGGTCAAACATAGCTACATTTTTTCAATGTTCAAATGTTTTCAGGAGAGGTGCTAACTTCCATGGGCTTTTGAGATAACTGACTCTGTGTTTAAAAACTCACAGAAAGCATTTCCCAAGGCAAAGCTTTTTGATGTTGATGATTCCTGAGACTCACACACAAGACTGGCTTCAATTTAGGATTTAAAATGCATACTGCAGGAAAATGCTATGAAAAATAGAGATAAGAATGTTGTATTGGTTTGTTTATATAGATGTTATATATCAACTGATCACGAAACTGTGCAATATATTCTCATACAGTAAGTACAACTATGTCAAAATAATAAAATTTTTGTGTTTGCTAATTCCTGAATAGTGCATTTACATATTGTAGCTGTAGTAGAATTTTTAATTATATTATATATATATAATTATTATGTATTTAATGCATGTATTATATAGTAATTATTATTCCAATTCCATATAAAATATATCTAACACCTCTTCTAAACCTGCTTATATCAACACAAACTTTAACTCTCCAGATTGTTTGGATCTGAGAGTGGCAACAAAGGGAATTAAACAGCTTGTTGTTTGGTTTGTTTTGGTTAGACCACCCTTCCTTCTCTCTTGTTATATAAAGAAAAACCTAGATAGGTTGGTTCTGCTGCATCCTAATCTTGCACACCAGATATATTATTTCTATTCTATTCTATCTCTAGTTCTATCTGTATCACATGTGCAACAGTACAGTTAATGCTTTTGCAAAAAGTTTTTCGGTAACAGATTTATTGTCTAAATTCTCTGGGTTATAGCCAGGTTTTACCATTGCCCAAATTTCAAAGCAAATAATATATGTATTAGATTGCTCATACAGCATCTTAGAATTTTAGAGTCTTTTGAGATAGTATTACAAAAACCTCCTCTTTCATCTGCCAGGTTCTTTGGATTTAGTCAGGTTTTGATGGCAAAGCCAGAAACTGTATTCCAAACAGTCTGAAAGTGGTGTTTCCAGTAATCCATTTAGATGAGTCATTGTTTCAGTGGCTCTCTCACCTGTCTCACTCATGCTTTTAACTCTCAAATGCATACTTGCATCATCATTAAAGGGTGGTTGTTTTGGCTCTCTAGGCTGCTTCCTCCCAGATCTGCATTCTTTCTCTGACTCGTTGAATGTTAATCACTGAATGATTATCATTGACATTTCACTTTTCAAACAGAATTCATTAGTTAACTGATCAATCAGTCTGACTCCCTTTTCTAGACTAATCCCACCAGGCTCATGTAAGGACCAGAAAATTGCTGTGTTAAGAATCACTGAAATTCAAATGACATCTCATTGAACAACTACGAAAATACATGAATTTACAATGATTTTTTCCTTCTTTGATACAGAAAAAACAATATAAGGTCCATATCTGATGCTGGAGAATTTAAAGCATGGAAAAACATATCTTTAATTAACTGCATACTCTGCCTCTTTATCTTGATTCTAATCAAGATAGCAAACAGGACAGAAAGAAGGTGTGCACATCTTATCATGCATTTTTCATGTTTGATGATCATGTTTTGTCTGAAATATACTTTAAACGATTTTTCATCTCTGCTTTCTAAATGTACTCAATTTGCCTTTGCAATTTTTTTTTCACCAGAAATAATCACTCTTTAGGAAAAAGAAAAAGCTGGATCCTCTCTAAATAGAAATTGTGTTTAACAGCTTGTTTTACTTAAAAAAATTCTGACTGTCAATTTTTCCAATCCATCAATGCCAAAGTATCAGGATTCTACCCCATCAATGTTTAGTCACTGGCTCTGAAGACGTAATGCCTAGAGAGAGAGATGGACTTATCAGTACAAGATCAGTACTATATCAAAATTCTCATTTTTGCTTTGGATGGAACCCATGGATTCCATTTTGAGGTCCAAGCCCTAGAAATTGACTCCAGAATGAATACATACAAGCATTCTCAGTGCTGCCATACAAGTTGTCATTGCCACTGAAAGGCTCCTTCCTCTCTCACAAGCTCGGAGGCCTACTTTGTGTCATTCCTAAAAGCACCTATTTTTTAAAATAGTTTGTTTGCTACATGACTTCTCTCTTTATTAATCTATAATGCAATAGTACATTTCTGTTTGAAGGACATAGACTCTTTAAACACAACAAAAACCACACGGTTCCAGTTTTAAGGCATTAAACATTTGCTATGGTAGAACATGCCCCTCCCAAACTCTAAACGCAGGCAGTTGTATTTTCAACCGACATGAATTAGTTCTTTGTCTGATCTCTTTTCATTTCACAACAGAAAGAGAGAAAGGAAAAATTCTGTTATATTTTTACGTGGTATAGCCTATCATAAAACAAGATGTAAGTTGCTGTTGCTTGTCTGTGTGTTATTCACCATGTCTGCAATATTTCTGCCACCACCTTTTTCAGCACCTGTCTGTTGGCCAATCAGAAAAAAGCAAAAGGCCTGAAGTCTCTCCAACTCCAGGGAAACTCTTTCCAAAAATATCCCCAAGCTAAGTGTCTCCCTAATAGGAACTACTGACTGACAAATCTCTCAGCAGTTCATTCTAAATAGCCAGCTGTGTTTTAACTTTTTTTTTTTTTTAATTTAGTTCTACTGAAGCTAACAGTGGAAGTAATCAGCTGTTCCATGTGCCTCCTTCAGCATTCATTCCTCCTTCCAGAAGTATGGATGTCACATTCTTGCACATTTGTCTTTGTTAGTGCTATGACTGCTGGCAGCAATACACAGCTGTCTACCCCTATCTGGCATCAGACATGTTTTTAGGCAGCAGATGGAGTCTTCCTGCAGGCCACAGGAATACATTTGGCATAATCAAAAGACAACATGCAATAGCTGTTACAAAGGTAAAGCAATGTAAAGCTGTATTATGATAAAAGGAAAAAGAAGTAAATTTTTATTTTCCTACAGATCAGCATCTCACATTTTGCTGAAAGAAGCACATTCCTTTTCCAAAATTAATCCCCTTGTAAAGAAAGAAGCTTTTATCTGGTATTGAACTTCAGTGCTGTCTGTGCCTGCTCAGATCAAACACATTTCACATGCTAAGACAGAATCCAAATACATGACTGGCTGTGAATATAAACATGTAAAATATGCACTATAGGCTTGCAGATAAAATTGATCTAATAGAGATCCTTTTCCTCACAAAGAGGAAAGTCTAAATCTTAGCATATATAACATTTAAGGATGACATGTGATGCTATAAAGTATTTTTCTCACTGCCCAGCTATGGTAATTTTATGATATGCATAAGTGCAAGTAGGTCTTATATAAAAGAAAAAAATCAGCGCTGTTTGAAATATAATCTTCACAGAGGTACAGGTAATATCTAATGTGAATAGGACTGCAGCACTTAGAATTAAGCAGTTCCATACTCCACAGGGCATAGAGGGATGAGTAACTTTTCGGATACAGCACAGGTAGTTATAACACATGTAATTAATTTAAAAAAAAAAGAATTGGTAAAGCCATAATGAATATGACTAATGTGTACAGCATATAGGACAAAATCAACTGAGAGAAGAGTAACACTTAAAGCATTTAAGTTAAACAAAACTGGACAAAATTAGAGCTAAGATCTTGTATATGGACTTCTTAAAACAAAACTTAATTTTAAGAAAGAGACTAGTGCTAACTTTGCTTTGCAGAGTTGGGACAAAAATTAGCTATCTAACATTAATGGGTTGCTTTTCTTCTTTCAAACAGCTTGTCTAAGTTAAAGCGTTACTTTTGTGACACAGATTTCCCACTAGAGTGTTTTAACTAATAATTTCCCTTCTTTTTTTTAGAAAATCATGTAAGACTACATTGAGCTGATACAGCTTAGATTTCTTAAACTTATCATATAATTTGAAATCTTTACAGACTATGCAATCTCGATTATATTGCCATGTGCTGTACTGAAAAATTCCATCCTTTCTTTCTCTGTCCTTATGAAATTGCATCAGTGCTGCCTTCTTTAACTTTCACTCATTTCCCTCTTGCTTCTTAATTCAACATGAAATTGATTTTTTAGTTTTTGCACTAAAATCAGCTGTAACACAGGCCTGCTTAAATTCTTATTTGTGTACATTCCCAAATGTTACAATGTGGAACGGCTTTTCTCCTTGAACCACAGAAGACTGTCAATTCAGAGTCTGTTGACACCTCATTTCTTTTCTGTGACACCACTAGATAACACGCCTTAAATATTTTAATAGAACCGGGCAGTGGAAAGGCCTGCTCCAGGCCATGGCACAGCGGTGAGCTCCGCTGGTGCGGTGCGACCGCAGCTCCATGGCACGGCTGTGGGCCCAGCGGGTGCGGTGTGACCGCAGCCCCATGGCACGGCTGAGGGCCCAGCGGGTGCGGTGTGGCGGCAGCCCCATGGCACGGCTGAGGGCCCAGCGGGTGCGGTGTGACCGCAGCCCCATGGCACGGCTGAGGGCCCAGCGGGTGCGGTGTGGCGGCAGCTCCATGGCGCACTACACAGCAACACGTCCCGCAGGCCGAGCTCGGCCCGTGGGCACCCGCTGCCGCCACAGCCGCACAGACCAGCAGGCTCCACGCTCCCTGGCCCTCACCGCAGAGCCTCACCCTGCCTGCCCCGCCTGAGCAGCCGCTCTCGCCGGGTCTGGCCGGCACCTCTTCACCTCCAGCACCGTCGCCATTCACCGGCACCCACTCCCTTCTCCAAACTCCGTTCGCGTTTTCCCCTCAGCGCCTCACGCACCAGAGCGTGCGGGGGCTGTGAGTGAGGAGCCTGGCCAGGCAGCGAGGCAGGCTCCAGAACCAGCGTGTCCTGGTGACACGGCCCCGCAAGGAGCCTGGTGACCACAGGGCCTGGCAAGAGGCAGACTCCGCACCGCCTTTCCCAGGGCACCGCCCGCTCTCAGGTAACGTGGGCAGAGACATCGCTACCCTGGGCACAGTGTTTATAGGCAAAGATCAAACAGCTTTGCCCTATGTGTCTTCGCCTTTGTGATAAATCCGTGGGAGCACAATGTGCTTCACAGCAGCAGATGCAAAAGTGTATTAATCACAGTGCACAGGGATGCAAACTCCTAACAAAATTCCTTTGAAATTTTAAGGGATGCTGGGGGCACTCACTGGTCAAGTAGCTGTTTGTATATGTGTTCCATTATTACCTGTCTGGTAATAACTTTAAAGGAGATGGCATCTTGAGACAGAATGATATTCCAAGTGCTCTAGTAGTCTTGAGATAAGGGAAGCAGAACGACAAGTTTCTGAGTGTGAGGTAGTTTGCCTCATCAAGACCTTAGACTATAGATCTTGGACTGAGAAGTTTTCATCTCTCTCCCAGTTTACAGAACGGTATTAGTTCTTTGTGAGTTACTTAGCCTTCTTTTCTGTTTTATGGTTTCCTTTCCTGTTCAGAGCTGTGGTAATTCTAGAAAGTTGTACTATTTTCAAAGTTTATTGATGTGTTGCTACTTGCAGCCCCTCAATCTCTTTGTTGATTAAATATTCTGTAAAAGAAGGCTGGCAGTTATTATTACTGTTCTGTTATTAGTTTAATTTTAACAATTGATGTATTTCTTCCAGACCAATTACCAATACAGCTACTAGGAAAAGCTGAAGATGTATAAGCTTTCCCACTGCACTCCTAAGAGCCTCAGAGAAACTTGGAAAATTTGTATTTGAATACTATTGACAATGCTTGCTACGTTTGACACTTTCATACACATATGGAAGTGTGTAGATACTTCCAACGCACTCTATGAAAAGATAGATTATCTCTAGCTATGTAACAAAAATCCATTTGCTATGTAACAAAAATCCATTTGCTATGTATTTACAAGCAAAATTAAATGTTTTTTGCATACTGAGGGAAAACTAAAGAACAAAGCTATGTATGGCATCGAACTACAGCAAGACATTGACCCAGTCTGTTTAAGCACAGGCAACCAGATTATTTTTTTGCTCTTTCAGAGGTAGAAAAAAATGTCTGTTAGTAACTCAAAATAACTGGAGGTTTCTGTGGCAACTGTAAAGGAGGTTGTATCTCTCTCTGCTGCTTAAAGTAGAAGCAGTTCTTAGAGATTTCTATTTGAAGTTTGCATACTGGTGTTTGACTTCAGGTCTTGGAAAGGAGATTGCCTATCTACTTGTATTTTACCTTGTTGCTATTTAGAGTAAGATACTAAATAACAAGGACCACAACAGAGGTGCTCTGCTTTCTCAGGTAAGTACATTAATCATTAGGCTAAAGAGCTTATTACTGTATTTTGGTTTTACACAATCAATGATGAAAATCTTTTGCGTTATGTAACATCTTCATCAGATCGAATGGTAAGCTGGTAGGTACAACCAGAATAGTTTTATGGTTTTTGGCATGAGATTTGGAATGACTTGAGCTGACTAGTGTTAGAAATTATTATTAAGGTTTCAGGGAAACTGCAGCTGCATTCCATCAAATCTATTGGTAGTGCAAACTGTTATCTCTGTGGGGTTCTGTTACTCAGCTGAATTTTCCATAATACTGCAATAGGAATGAAGTGAGCATATTAGCTGTATATCTCTAATATTGTTTGATGCTGTTATTAATTTAAAAATATTACATGGAAATGCTAAATTGTTACATCATTGCATATTAAAGCGTGTTTATCTTGCAAAATATGTAACTGTTCCAAAGTTGTAGTCTGTTTGCCATTTATTTATAGTGATTTACTGTCTTTACTACTTTTATAAAGGAGAATACACATTGTTTTTGCAATAAAAATGGAAGATCTTGATTCGAAAATATTCAGTACAGATCAAAGGATATAAGCATTCCC
Organism: Peucedramus taeniatus; assembly: GCA_013400575.1. Lineage (NCBI taxonomy): Eukaryota > Metazoa > Chordata > Aves > Passeriformes > Fringillidae > Peucedramus > Peucedramus taeniatus. The sequence continues at coordinate 39,029 of WBNO01005269.1, read as the reverse complement.
TGAATCATAGAAGAACAATGTTGGGAAAATTTATTCATGGCTTAATAGATCTATATAAAAACTTGCCCTATTTTCAAGTTATGAAGAATATTTCATTAACAGTTGAAGAGGAATTGAACACAAATCTTTCACTTTCTGGGCAAATGTTTCTATCATGCTGTACAAAAACTATTGGACATACTTGATTTACACAAAACAATATTTTATTTGTATTTAGAAAGCTAATTTTCTTTTCAAATATCTCTGCAGATATCTACATGTATTTTCTTCCCAGAAGTGAAAATTTAAACACATAATTGCAAGAACCAGGATTTCATCCACCCACTCCCTGTAGAAAATGCTGAAGATAGTCCAAGGCAGCTTGTTGCTGTTTATATGCAGGCTATTTTTGACTCCAATTCCAAGGTGGCAGGGTCTTATGCATTTAGTGGAGATGCTGGGTGCCTGAAAGAGGACCTTGATTTTACTTTGTGGGATGACTGCTTAAAAATTAGGCACACAGTGGTTAACTCTTGGATAACCAGCTCCTTCTTTGTGCATAGTTTTCAGCTTGAAATTTTTAGAATCATGGTTCTGTTCTCATTTGACATGCTGAAATCACTGTAAAATGACCTGAAATAAAATCCTTTTAACTAATTTTACCCCAACATGGTATGAATCTCAAGCTGCAAAAAATGGGGTTTGTATACATTGTGAAATATTCCCAGTCCATCAGTGAGTCTCTTCAAGCAGTGGTTAGGGGACAGTAATTGCCTGTATGAAGATGCCAAGATGCTCTATCAAGCACTGAAATAGGATGTGTGGTACTGGCACTTGTTAGTGCATAAAGATGGCCTGGATCCTGTAGGGAGCTCTGAATCTCTTGTGCTCTTCTGTCACAAGAGTACATCTACTGCACTTCCATTGTTGCCAAGGAACAAATTTTAGTATAAAATGCAAGGCAGGATCTAGAAGATCTTGAGCTAAGAGCAAATGCCAGTGTACAAAATTATTTCAAATCTGAGAGCAGATATAATGGATGCTGGCAGAAGGGATGGAGGTCTGTAAGATCTCTTTGGAACTATAATTTCTTCTATCCACTCTGGAACATGTGACTCCCAGTAGGTTGCAATCTGGCAGAAACCACGTTGCCCACACATTGCTTTTATTTCTGGAAACTATGTGATAAAGTCTGTAGATTAAACCAACAGTCTTCATGTTTACTTCTTCCTTTCACTGAGTTTTAACAGAAATTATGTGCTTGAAAAAGTGCTTTTGGAAGGGTTTTGTATTTGTTTTTGTTTTTTTCTGGGACTAAACTCTCACAGGAGTTTTAATGAGATGAAAGTACTTCCTTAACAGAGACAGTAAGGGAGAATTGACTCTGTTACACATTATGCTCTACAACTCTATAGAAACCAAAAATGTATTTTGATTGTTTCTGTGTTGCTACATGTGTCAGAGTTGTGGGGTATTTTTAAAGCATACATGTTTTCCATGGATTTTTTCTGTTTTTTCTGAGTGAGATACTTTTCCGATTATAGTTTTATTTCACTTGAGATGTGAAAATTCAGTAGGTTAATTTATTTATACAGTGTAGTATATAGTTACAGATTATTTATCAATAATTACAAAAAGTTGCCATATTTCTACTCTTAACTCCAAAAATGTTATGGGTCTTTTCCAACCTAAATTATTTTAATTTTTTCTTTTCTACAAGATTTTAAGGTACACAAGGAAGCTATTGATTTTAAACTATTCTTAGTAGAAAAAGGCAATTATTTTATTTATTATCATGAAAATAATGTTGTTTTAAAAAATTAAAAATCTATTGCCATAAAATGGTATAGAAGGGGAGTAGCTAAGTTCTCTGAATTTCTGAGTAGTAAGCACACAGAACTTAGTGCCACTTCCAGGCCTAACGCTGCTTCTGCTGGAATTCCAGATAGTGGCAGTCTGCTGAAACATGAGTTCAGTTACCAAATATAGATGAGTGGGGTACGAATTTCATAGTCACAGGGGACGGATGTAACGCACAGGCCACAGTCTTCTCAACTAAGGACCAAGCAAGCTTCAGTGAAGAGCTGGAGCAACTTTAAGCCTTTTCAGATAGAGAAGGAGAAAAACAACTTTACCTACTATTAATTGTACTTGAACTCTTCATATTGGCCTGCTTATTGTAAGATCTGTTTTATATTTTCTGCTAAAAGTAATTGTTGTATTTGTCCAGTAATTTTGCAGGATTTCAAAATTCAGAGAAACACTATGTGCCTTTTTTTGTTTTAAAAAATCTTGCTAGATACAGTTCATCTTTCATATGATTCTTTTGAAGAGATGGGTCATGTTAAGTAATAATTGGGTCATGTTAAGTAATAATTTCTTATTTGGCAGGTTCTGCAAATTCAGGATGTTTATATTTTTCTTGAAATGAGTCCTTTATTTTTCTATGTTTTTCCATATTTTACTATGGAAATCCTACAAATCCTTAATTTGATTAGTTACTCTATTTTTTTCTGAAATTATTGTAATCCTCTACATTTCAAATTTAATATTTACCATATGATTCTTTAGAGCATCTATATTGGGTTTTGAATAAGCATTTAAACTGCATGATAAAAAGATGTGGTTTTATGTGGGCGTAATTTTTAAATATATACAAATAGGACCCCATAAATAGTCTGTATGTAATAATGTTGATCTGCATGCAACATTGTAATTTATGCATGTGTCTTTAAATGATACAGTATATGGCTTTGCAGGTTACCTAATGAGTAATGATGATGAAAACTGTTATAAATACGTTGTAGTCGAACTTGGAGAAGCTAGAAATAGCATTCGAAATTTCTAATTATGATCTTATAAGCTACTTGATAGGGTTAGTGATACTTATCCTCCAGTTCACTGTGTTTACAAGTTGCACTAAAAGAATAGTGAGTTTATGTATTACAGTATGGCTGAAAAAAGTCTTTCTCCTCGAAGCTTCCATTCAGTTCTCTAAAGCTAGATATATGAATCCATTTTCAGGGACCTTCTCACCAAGAAGGCTTTTCAGCATTTTTCATAGAAATTGCCAATAAATCAGCACATTTAAATCCATCAACTTTATCTAAATATCCAGGTATAGACTTATTCACCTAAATATACACCAGGTTTTGAAAATTACAACATATGTAGCCATTATAGTTTTCTAATGACAAAGCTGAGTATTGGGAAGAAATATGTTAATTCATAATACATTAATTTTAATCAACATGTTGTGTGGTTAACAATAAGTAAAATTGTCCTCCTACCAATGAAACAGCCCATTGAAACATTAGAGCAGTTCGGTGTTGGAAGTCAGGGAAGTTTATCTGAGTATGTAATGTGTCACTTTGAGATGTGAACAAGCTAGGAACCAGTGTGTGTCAGATTTAAATAACGATATGGTTTGAAACACAGATATTTACATGTTGTATAAATAGCACCTTTGATCATTTGAATACAAAGTTTTAAAAAATAACTAAGATTAAGGAAACAGAAACTCTGCAGTTTTAACCCTTGTTTCCCTGGCATTCATCCAGTTTATGCCTGAACAGCTGAGCCTCTAGACCAACTGTTTGCTGGGCTTCTCAGATTCTTTCTTTAAAGCTGCTATGCGATAGTCAGTCATACTGTATATACTTTTTTAGATTTTGTTGACAAGAGATTGGCACGGTTGCTAAATTTGTTGCCCTGTAAACACAGATAACAGGAAAGGACGACGTAATCCCAGCAAATAATAAACTTATCACTGAATTCTATAAAAACATTTATCAAACCCTCAATGCTTTGCGTTTCTTAGACTTCTCTTTTATGCATGAGTTGTAATCTATTGGCAAGACAAACAGGCATATCAAGAGATACATATGCTAAGCCAAGAATTCCAATAATCTATCAGTCATTTAATGACTACATGCTGGGTAAGCCCTGGTTTAGTGACTACGGGTAATTGGAGCCTGCACAAGCTGATGTAAAATACATCCGAGTGCATTGCATGATTGTCAAGCTGTTTCTCCACTATCAGTAGAGAATTAAAGGAAAAAAAAATTAAAATCTTATGTAAAAATTTTTCTTGTAGAAATTATCATTAGAAGTAGAGAATTTTCCAGGGTAATTAAAACCACTGATGTTCAACTCAATTAAATGCTCTGCAGAAACAATAATTATGTTTCACATCTCATCAGCCACCATCTAGTGACCAGTTAGACAAATACATTTCAATAAGGAGATTTTCAGGACAGTCCTTCCCTTGGGGAAGGTGTGGTTTCTCTGGTGTCTTGTTTCTTCCTTACTTTAAAGAGAATGCTCATCCTAATTCTGAAGTCATGTTGGGAAACTGGAAAGGTATAAATTCTTCTCTCCTTTGTGAAACTGGTACAAAATATACATTATACACTTCCATTGAGCAGGATGATATATAAGTTGAGAAATCTATTTCTTCAGTGCTTTACTTCTAGCATATGGTAGCTTGATATTTCCTTTTTCAGTGTTGAGAAAAGTGCTACTAAATTGGTTAAAGTTAAAAATTTAACAAGTTAAAAATGTTAGCACAATAAGTAAAATAATATTAAAGACATTATCAACATAAAATAGAAAGGATAACTTGGATTTTCTAATCCAAATACCCTTGTGTTTGTCCTCATAATGCTTTCAACTTGAACACTTCTCTCAGAATTTGATTGTTTAGTGTCTGGAAGGCAATGTTATGAGAAACAATAAATATATTCCCAAAATCTTCATAAGACTAAAACCAGAAAAAAATGAAGTGTAATAGAATTGATGAAAAATAACTAATCAGATGTGAAATAACAGTATACAATATACATATTGATCTAGTAGAATCAAGATTATGCTAGGCAATATACAGGCTAAGGATGTCTTCATACTTCTGAGGGAAGATTCATGAGAAAAATTACTCCTAACTGCTCCCATTTCTGCCTAGACAATTTTCAGTCCTGGCTCATTCTAATAGAAAACAAGGTTTATGGTATGTCATACACCATTATGTTCTGCTTATCTTACAGCTTTGCGTCTAGCTTATGGGAACTAGACCCATTTTTCATTGAGGAGTTGTTCTTGTGTCTTCCAGGATGCAAGACAGAAGCTGTGGCCGGGCATTGCCTCTTTCTTTAATGCTGAAGGAGACTTACTCTCCAGAAAGAGGCAGCAGTACGGGATATTCCGAAAATATGTCAGAGCCTTCATCCTACCATGACTTTTTCTGTGATTCCCTGTCAGACACACAGAATGGAGAATTTTCAAATGAACTTTCTGCCTTCCTTACCCAGGAGGAGATAAGTAAGAGCCTTGACATAGCTCGAGAAGCCATTGCCAATTCCGTGGAGGAAGATGAGAACACAGCACCAGACTTTACTCATCTCAACACCTCTCTTTCTAGCCCTTCAGAAAACACTTCTTTCAGGGACACCAACCTGCAAGAGCAAGACACTTTACAGACACCTCAAGCAAGCAGTTGGACTTCATCTGCTGCAAGTCATGCTCTCCCAGGGAATCAGAAAGAGCAATCCACTGCACCTCAGACAGAGGATAGTTTTGTCACAGTATCTAGGAGACAAGCAAGCACCCCACCTTTTCTACCTGCTAGTCCAAGCTTTGTCAGAAGCCTGAAATATTCAGAGAAAGGTGGTCCATGTATGCCTAAGACAAGCCCGAACTCTGAATCGACATTGCAGGGAGAAGCTCCTTTCAGGAACAAGCTGTGTGACAAAGCTGCCACATTCATAGAGGAGTTATCATCTATATTTAGACAGGCAGCGAAGACAAGAGGCCGTAGCCCTGATGGGGACTCTTCTTCTCCAGACAGTGGATACCTGTCCCCTAATAAGAAACAACCAGCTTTAAGTACCTTGGTGAACCAGGAGTTTGACAAACCACATCAAGAGACTGAGCCTGAGGAAAAATTACGTGGACTTCATCTGAATGGAGAACACTATTCTGGAAGGGGGAGCATCATGGAGAGCAAAATGGTCTTGTGCCGTCCCTTCATCAACATGGAAGAGCATGAACTTTCACCACCTCTGTTCACTCAGAAGCTCCGGAGCCAGGAAGTTGCTGAAGGAAACAAAGTATTGCTGGAGTGCAGAGTTGCTGGCAACCCAGTCCCTGATGTCAGGTAAGTGCTATGTCACCAGATATCGACACCTGATTGTGGAAGATACCTAAGGACAGGTATGAGTGACCTGCTTAGAGGCAGTCCCATAAGAGCAGTCCATCATGCAATTTTACAAAGCACAAAGAATAACACATTCAAATGTCCTTATTTCACTAGAATGTTCACCTATGTTTGCTTGGGAAATTAAATTCTGCTTTATTTAAGGGTCACATGGCAAAATTAGAAACAGAATTGGCTCTAGCAACATTCTATGTGATTGTTACTTCATCAATCCAGGTAAAAGAAGAGACAGCTTGCTCCTAAAGAGCATATCTCAAGAAGATGACACAGTTTTTACTGCTGATTAATTAGAATGTCTCCAAGATCCATGTAAACTGTTTTTCTGAATTTTAACTCAGGCAGAATCATAAAATAAGAAGGCTCTTAATGACTGAGGAAATGAGTAAGGAGAAACATTGCTGACGTAATAGTTGATTATTGTAAAATCAAGTATACTTTTAAGTAATCACATCAGTATAAATTAATTTGTAACTTCTGCCTTGTTTCCCTTTTGACACACATAATTGTGCTATGTTAGCAGTCTGTAGATACGGCCATTACTGCATTGTGGCAAATATGATTCATGCTAACTTTTCAGGCTCTTGCAAAGCTCCCTGACAGTCAAATTAATACACTTTCATGGTCCATTCTCGAACTGGTTTTATTTAATAATTATTAATAATTCCCCATCTGTCGACTGAAAGAAGACATATCAATTACTAATAAAAATTGCATTTTCAAAGTTTCAACTAAAAACAAATTTCACCCTTCGTCTCTATTTCGTTATGGATCTTCAAGAGAGGAAAAATAAGGCTGCTGCACCTCAAAAACGACTCATTTCAGAAGTCAATGCACATCTTTTGCGTGTCCTCTCTGTAGTGACACCGGCTTGGCTGAAGAGGTCACTCACACACAGCACGGGCGGCACAGAGCCCTCAAGTGAGCGCTGCTGTGGGGCCAAGAGAGCAAAAACCAAGGCTCGCTCGGGGGTTAAGAGACAGCAAACACTTGAGTGATGTTTGGGTGAGACTCCAAAGCCTGAATCTTGGGGAAAGGAGGGGGTTCTTTCCAGATGAAAAAGAATGCAGAAAAATATATAGTGGATTTTATCTATAAAAGCATTACTGGGAACTTCTAAACAGTTTCACAGTATCATCTAGGCACATCACTGTCCATCTTTCTGGATATGAAAAGGAGCTTTATGGTGTATCCTGTATATATCCAGTAAATAGTTAATTTGCTGCAGTGGAAAAAGACAAGCCTATTTAAAACCACCCACATATTGCAGGAGCAAGTGAAGAATGTCTGTGCTACTTTCAGAAGTATTTTCTGTAAATGGGAGTTTTCTATGGTTTAAAAATAAAGCAAAACATCAATGATACAATAATAGTTGACCATTTTCTTGTATTTTGTTAATGAAAATAATCCAGTTTTCTAAAGCACTTTACTTACACAATTGTTTCATTAGACTGAGCTTCTGGTTTGTAATACATATGGAAAACAACCTTCAGACTATAATCATATGAATTCAAAATATTTACAGTTTTCTGAAGAAACTGGCCAGAAAAATAAATGTGTAAAAGATATTAAGCTTCTTATGAAGGTTTCTGAATAGGTGGAAAGTAGAAATGGATTTTAGGAAAGTATTGTATTGCATTGCCCAAAGAAGAGCTATGGAACAAGCTGAACAGTTACCTGGTGTGAGAAGCATAAGAATGAGCCATTTGGCACATGCAAAATCTGCTGAACAGGAGATGCAGATAAGGGCATGAGCCAGGGCTGCCATAGTGGGCACATTTGCATATAGCAATAAAATATGTAGAAAACAAGCTTCAGCTCTTCTGGCTTCTCCCAGAACACCCAGTTTCAATAACATAGCCACTGCATAAGCTGTTTTTGGAACTCTGTGTGGTAAGTGTGAATAAAGTAGAAAACAGTTAGGATTTTTGTGGGGTTTTTTTGTTTGGTTTTATTTTTGCCTCAGCTGGGATGAAAACTGGAAGTCACATTTCCTGAAGTCATAAGGAAGTAACAATGCTGACAAGAAATTCACTAAATTTTGCCAGGCACTCAAAAAGTTGTCCAGTGTAATAATGAATACAGCTGATACTTAAGCACCATCAAGGACTGGCAATTATGAAATCATCCAATTGACACCAGAGCAAAAGGGCTTCAAAAGAATCTGCACAGGCTTTTCTGATCTTTTAGCATGTTACTGCTTACTCTATGCCTCATATTTTATCCTGGACCTACATAATCTTTATAAGTGGCTTTCTTCCATTTTCATAGGTTTTTTGTAGCATAACTTGTTAAGTCCTCAGCCTATACAAAGTTGAGCTAGAATCCTTCTTTATCCTGCTACTTTTCTTTTGAGGATAAAGATAACAATGTTGCAGAATCTTAGTATAAGTGAAAACATCAAATGTAGTGTAAGGACAAGGTGTATATTTGAAGGTTATTTGACTAGGAAAACACCTTAAATTTTAAGTTCCTTAGATGTTCATAGCCTGCGGGTTGCCTCCTCGAGGCTTTCCCGGACCGGTGCTGTCAGGGCACCCGCATGAATCGGGGCAACTCCCTCAGCCCACCTTCCGTCCGAGCCCGGATAGTGTAATGTAGATCTCACCCAGAAAGCAGGAGGACTTTCCACTTAGCTGATTCCAGGACGGTTTATTGCAGGGGAGGTAAAAGGGAAGGGTCTGGGGGGGATGCAGGAGCACAACCGCACACTGGAGGGGGGCCAGAGGTGGGAGCCCGGAGCAAAAGAGAATACAGTATTTAACAGGGGGAAGGGAGGAGGGATCAGGGTACAGAGGGTCCACTCAGTTAGGGGATCAAGGGCGGAGTTGGAGGGAATGGACAGGGCTTGAACCAATGGAATGAACATATAGGAGGGATTAACAGCAGAGGACCAATGGGGGAGCAAACAGGATAGTACATTCTGGAACTGGGGAGTGAACAGGGTTTAACAGACAGATATGAATTAACATAACTAGGCACAGAACCATGGGAGTTTTCCACGCGTCCTCTCCCTATCTTAGACAGTTGTCTCCCAAGGTAGTCTGCCTTCCTCCCCAACTCCCACAATAGCCATACGCAGTTGAAAGTAGAACAGTAAGTGTTATGGTGTGAGTGACAAAACTTGACCGAAGTAGTTTTGTACTACAAATAGGAATAAAGTATATTTTGACAGAAGAACTTACAACTAGAATCTTAGTGTTGAAATCCAAAAGAAAATAATCAGTTACTCTTAAAGAATCATTAAATTTTTTTCCAAAGTTCAATGTCTAACTTACTAGTTCTACTAGCAGAAAATCAAATTTCTTAAAATTAATATTTGGTCAGAAGAATTCTTACATTTCTGAGCAACCCAGATTCCAGCCTAAGACCTAGGAAGGTACAGAGTGATTTGAAAAGTTCTAGGATATCTGCCTTCTAAAGAAGGCCTAAAACATGTAAAACATAAGTTGAAACAAGATTTCTGTTACTCTCAAAACCAATTTATCAGTCAGTAGCTGTCCTTCAAAGTGCATCAGCAATGCTGTGTTTAAAATGCTCATATTAGCCTCGAGCTAGCTAAAGCAAATCCCAGCTGGGTGTGACTTAGACTTCTTCAGCACTTGCCTTACCACCTGAATATTTAATTGCTTCAGCGGTCTGCCTGGAGCTGTAAGCCATGATTAAAGTATTTTCTGAGGTCTACCCTGAGCTGTAAGCTGTGATTAAAATATTTACAGATATTCAGCCAGCTTCTGTAGCATAAGAGGTATTGAAATTTTTGTGCAAAATAGATTATTTTCCTTTCTCCACAGCAAATTGACACCAAAAAAAATTCAAATCAAAATTAAAAACAGTGCACTTTCCACATACTACATGACAAGTACAGGGTTTCTTTGCTTTAAGGAAACAATTTGCTCTCATTATAATCCTTTTCTTCTCATAAGTGCTGTTTGTCTAGATTTGACTCTAACAAATACCCAAAATCCCCACCTAGAAACATTACTTGCATGTAACCCAGAACTGCTCTTTGAAAATGCAGAAACAAACGCAAAGTACAATACTTAAATTATTAATAAAACCAAATTATGTTGACTTTTACAGCTTCAAAATCTTACCCAGTTTTACAGTCTTTAAAGGCTTTGAGGACTAAAAACATTCAATAAACTGTAGCACCACCATAGTCCTGCCATCGGGCACAGATGCAAAGAAATTTGAACATCAGATTAAGTCATGCTTAACACAAATCTACACAGCTGTGTAAAAACCTAAGTGTTCAGAACAGCAGTGATTAAACTACCTACACAGCAGTTGGTAGTTTTAAGTCTTAGAAATGTAAAAGGTGTCCCAGAGGTAGTTTCTGCTTCTTTGCTGGGCTTGATTTGAGGTAGGAAAATCTGTGGTTTAGAGATAGAATTTAGTTTTATTTCTTGAAGTCTCTTATAGGGTAGATTTTGTAGCTGTAGTGAAACACCAGTGCCTTGGTGGGAGATGTTCTACAAATTCTATAATGGCAAGGCTTTAGTACTACTTATTTTTATCAAATGTGAATACTTATTTATGTACGTGTGGTAATGGGACATACTCGACCATTCTAGGTGTCCTTAGTTAAAAACAAAACCTGTTTCATGAGTGTGTTCCTTGCTTTCTTACAAAAACTCTTTAATAGTAATCTTCAAAATTGTTGTGTTACTTTTTTATTTGTAGAATCTTAACTCTTTAAGTTAGATTATAGAATTAGATGGTGCAGGTCCTGCTTTTAAAATATTTTCATTAGCTTTTATACATACTTGTGTTATTCAAGATGGAAACTTTAGTGAAGATATTTTGATGAACTTTTTTAAAGTTTTTGCTAATTCCGTTCTTTTTGCTTGCCCCAGACCAAAATTTGCTTCTGAGCAATGAAATGCTTAATGTGTCTTAAAAACAAAATTTAGTAGATTACAAGCATTATGTTAGCTACAGTGATTGCAGAAATAATTCATCAAACATAAAAAAAGATTAGGATATATTCTGTGTGGGAGGAGAGGGCTCTTGTGACTTGAAAATCAGTAACAGCTATATATATTATTCTTATACAATAAGAAATCAAGTCTTCTATTGAGCTTTGAGGTGATTCTTACCTGATTCCCAAAATGCAATATTTTGAAGTCAGAATTGATCTAAAATACTTCCACAATTTATGCAATTGTTTCTGCTCCATTATTTCAGTGTTTTTATAATTGTTTATTAATATCTAGAACAGTGCAACAAGAAATAGTGGTTTTCTTGTTATGCAACCTCTTTTAAATAATAAGTGTCTCCAGATTATCTTGCATTTATTTCCTAAGGGTGATAATTCATGAAGTTAGTTGTCAATTTTTTCTTGTATTCTCCCCATAGTTTTCGCTATTAAATTTTTTTCCCAATAAACATATTTTTATACAGAAATCTCCCATAGTCCTCTATTAATCTTTTCAGAATATAATTCTGCTAATCTGTCTTCTTACTAGCATTTTGCAAACAGAGGGTGCTTGTTAAGAATGGAAGAATATTCTTGTACCTAAGGAGTTCCTTGGGTCAAAAATGTTCTGTTTGCAGATCTGGATGTTTTTCTGTGTATGGAGCATTGACAAGCATCTGAAAGTGTTAACAGCATTCTTATTGCTGAGATTAAATAGAAATATTTTGTTAGCCATTTAATCTGGCAATACACTCTTTTAAGAAATCTGCTCAGCAGTAACATGTTGTCATTTAGTATTTTATTTACACTCAAACGAAGATAAAATATCTTCAATATCATTCCCTTTCATATAAACATGAAAATTATATGTCAGCATCCTCAATATTTTTCTGTCACAATAATATTTTTTCTTTCTCTTTATCACTAATGTCTTCTTTGCTTTTATTGGGCTTTTTTTCTTCATTTACAAGTCAAAATAATAGCTATTTGCAGTTGACCTCATTATTCTTTTAGCCCTTCTTCCTGTCTCATTTATTTATTTTTATACTCCTTGTTTGTTGGACCATACCACACCATTCTTCTTTTTTTTGTTTGCTTTTGCCGATTTTCAGGTAAGGCCTGGCCATTTCCAGGCATCCCTGGAGTTTGAATTTTCTTTCAGAGCAGATCTGGAATGTAGTGTTGAAAGTTACCTCAGTGACTTGTGAAACTGCTCCTAAATTCTGCTTGTCTTAGAGCAGTGGTCTGGACTAGTGGGCTTTCTGGGGAATCGAGGGGTAATAGTCCAGCACAAATGGTAAACCTATTGCAGTGGCTGCCTGTAGGGATTTGTGGCCTGCAGGTATTAGGTAGCTAGCATGCATCTTGCAGATATTTCCTCTTCCATTCTCCATTCATTTTGTGGCAGTAAGAGGTCACACCCTCAGGATTTTCTGCATCTGGGAAAAACACACAGTGGAGTTAAGGCCTGTGTAGGTCACGTACCCACCTGCTTTAAAAATATTGTGGCTTATCTGAGCAATGCTAGTAGTGCATCAGTTTTCTTAACTTGTAAGTAATAGTTCTTTTACCTTAGAACGACTTGGAAAGAAGGTACCATGGAACTTGCCATGGTGTTTCTTAAGAACTGCATTTGGGAGGCTCTTGTATATGATTATCTGGTTGCAGAGAGGGGCCAGAGCTTAGTGCCATGTGGCTGTGGCCAGGCTGCTACTCTACAGGAATGACTGGCTGCCGCCTTGCTCGGTCTGTTTATGGGGGTATGGTACCTAACCCAGTGGATGTACCCATATGCAGTAGCGGTAAAGAGGTTTTTCCAAGAAAGGAGAGGGATTAGGATTGCTTTGTTGATGTACTGCATTATATTGGTTTGTGACACGGTAGTGTCAAGGGCAATGAGGGTCATTAGGGATGTGTATTTTTAGTGTTGTTCACCTGGCCTGGTCTTGTCTGATACCTCTGGGTATTCATTAATAACCATACTCAGCCTATAGGAGGAACAGAGGAGGAGGATTTTCCCCAGCCTTCCACTCCCTTCTCCTCCTTCAGGTCTGCTATAAAAGATTTTGAAAGTTTTGGATTCTCTTTAGATGTTAAGAAAACCATCTTTCACTAAATTTTTATCTCAACCCATAGGCTCTGCTTTTGTCTCTCCCTCACCAGAAGGGGCAGGGGAAAGGGGAGTGGCTTATTTAATTCCCTCCTGGAGTTAACCCACAATAATGATAACCAAATGTTTTTTTGAAAGGGTGGGGTTTTTTTCTTTCCTTGCTTGCCTAACACCATAGAGTACAGTATTTAAAACAGGTACCTGGAATGCACGGCTCTTTCCTATGTGAAATGATCTTTATAAAGTTCAGATTGTGATAACAGGATAATTTATATAGGTAATGTAAAATAAACAAATTGCTAGAAAACAGGCAGAGCAATCCACTGATGTTACAAAATGAATATTCAAAGATCTAGAAGAATGTGTGGATGTGGTTGGGAAGGTGGCCTCTGGGGACACAAACTCTTTACTTGTTGGGTTTTGTAAAAGCCCCAAGGAGGATCTGTAGATTCTGGACACTGGGGTTATTTTCATGTTTTGTTTATTTATTGTCTCTCTAGAATAGTTCTGACTACATGACGTAAATATTTCCTCATTTTTGTTATACAGGCTCTGTGGATCACCAGGCTCTCTTTCTTTGGAGCTGTCATTTTTCATGAATGTGGAAATAGCTCTTGTAAATTTTGGGGTTTGAAAGTTTCATGCTTTTGTTTTGGTTTTTGTGTGTGGTTTTTTTCATCCTGAAAAACTGGAAGAATAAAGCTTGGTAGGTGCATGAAGACGTGCTGCAAGAGGCAGTTGTAAAAACAAAGGGATAGTTATTGGAACTAGAATTACTCTCTTAAACTGGAACTAGGAAGAGAATTCCACCTCAGGTGCTTTATTTTTCTCTGCTTGTGAGTGCCAGTGTCTCTGGTTTAGTTTTTCCGATTGCATTACTGAAACTTTAGAAATATCTCAGTTCTCTTCTTTATTCTTTTATTTGTCTTTTTCTGCCTCTCAGTAAAAGAATGCAGATCTAAAGTTCCTTGCTAATGCTCCCAAAATAAATAACGTATGGACTAGTATTTATAAAAAGACTCAAAGATTAGATGAAAATGTTATCAAAATACTTGATGGCTAACATGAAAAGCTATAAAGTAAAGTAATAAAAATTATGCTGCTATCTACATAGTAGAAAAACATGAAGGACTTTTCCCTTGTATTTACATAGGAATTGGATGAGACTTGGATGAACTTTAAAATACTGTGGCACCACATGTCTTCAGAAAGCTCTTTCACTACACAAGCTTTGTCCATGTTAAACATTTTTAGTTTAAAAACAAAGTTTAATTGAAGTAGTTTTAAAATACAGATTTCCCACAAAAGTGGGGCTGAAACAGTGCCAGAGGCAGAATTCCAAGAGGCTGCTTTTACTTCATGATTCAGAATTTATTTGTATAAATCTTATATGTTGTCTCTGGGCCTTTCCAGTATTGTGCAAAGCAACAACAGCCAAGAAGTCTGACAGTGAGAAAATACATCAGCAATCTGCTTGTCATGGACTAATTGAAAGTGATCTGTGAAAATTAAGACTAAATGTAGAGGTTAAGTAGAACAGAGGCAGGAATGAACCAAAATGATTTAGACCTATTTTACTTGTACTGAAAGAGAAGAAAAGAGTAGTGAGACTTTTCAGAGAAGTGTTTGAAGTTAAGTAATTCTGGCATCATTACTTATCAGTGTTCAACAGGTATGAAGTGCTATTCCAAATCCCATTTAAAATATCATGCTTAATACACTTTGACATGTTTGCTCATTTGCCTAAAGGCAGTACCACATCTTGGGTTGTTTTAACCTTCTTAAGGGCAATTATAGCAGTTTATTAATGTTACTTAAACAGGACATATCTTTTAAAAACATAATACATTGCTTTGTAAATATAAATTAAGTAAATACAAGTATAACTTTGAAACTTGATGCTTTAAAAATTCTAATAAAAAACTGTCATGTCTGAAATATACTGTATAAATGCATTTGTGGCAATGTGAAAGCTACCTTTAAAGATATGGATAATGAAATTGAACAAATAGGACTTCTCTGCAAACATTCATTGCTGATGGCTGAAAATGTTAAACTTCAGTTTGGGCTATTAGAGCTGGCAGGGCTTTGAGGGAGGTAGGAAAGGCTGTGGACTAAAAGCTTGTAACAGAACAAACATAGAAGAAAAGTTGTTAAACAGCAGTGAATAATGAGCTTATTTTATTGGTTCTGGGACCCATCTGGAAAGCGTGTTTTTTCTAAGTGTTATAGTTTGATAGGGCTCTGTTAAGTGGGTTGGAACCATGGTTTATTTACTAGAAAATGGACTTGCCTTTCCAGCCCATGCAATGGTGAAAGAAGGAGTAAAAGAAATTTCCTTGCCCTGCTATCCCCTGTAACATAGGAAAATAAACAAGTAAGTCATAGAATCATAGAATATCCTGAGTTGGAAGGGACCCACAAGGATCATCCAAGTCCAAGTCCTTCTCATAGTATCCATATTTCGTTCCCTGAGCACAAAGATATAAAGAAAGCAGTAAAGTTAAGGAGTTAGCTGTGGAGGTTTTTATAACTTGTACAATTTTGCTCACATTTTGAGGTGTGTGGTGGGGGAAGAGCATCAAGCAGACATTTCATGTTATAAGTCTTCACATTCCACATTTTTTAGAAAAAAAAGTGAAGATTAAAAGATTTGGGGTTTTTACACTTTGGGATATTTAAAAATGGTGTAGTTATGTAGCGAGGAGATAGAATTTCCTTTAAGACAGCAGAATGAACAAAATTTGGAAGCTTAGCTTTGTACAGAATAAGTTTTTACTAAGATATTGTCCCCTTAGAGATTTAAGTGTTTCTTAGCTTTTGTCATCAAGAAAAATTTTCACATGTATTAATTTAAGAAACGTACTTAATTTCTATTTCTGTGCCTCTGTAAATTGCCTTATCTGAAGTGACTCTCAAAAGGGGAACTGATCAGTCGGAATAGGAAAAAATTGCAAACAGCTGAAACACTGAGGGACTTGTTTAAGTATTGAAAACTTGAATCAATATCCATATGATATCTTTCTATAAATCAGGGAATTAGCATACTTCTTAAATAAGTAGCTAATCTGGAGAGAGAAAAGGTGCAATTTTATTAAATAAATCAAGAGGAATAATTCAACTAGATAATTTCACCTGTATTTACAAGGGGAAAGTTGCAAAGGGCCAAACACCTGTACAGAAGTATCTCATCTGATGTACTGAATTACTGCATGTTCAACGTGTTTGTTATTGACCTGTCTCCAAGAACCTTATTGCCTTAAAGAAGTGTGCTACCAGTTGGTGTGATACTACTCAGCATAGATGAATACACAGTTTAGGACTGGGAGTAGTGTGAACTTGAATAGATCTGACTTCCTGTGGGAAAGGGAAATAAGTTAAACTGCCTGGGGATTGGAGGTAATTAACAGATAGAACAACTCCTAAAATACCAGGGTTCTTTTTTTTCCAGCTACCTGCAGGTCAAAACAGAGACTAGGAGATTTAGGATTAGATTCAGGATAGATTTTAGGAGACTAAAATTTTTCTGCAACAAATCTGTTATGAAAACATATCTGTTATATTTCCTTTAGCCTAATGCTAACATGCTGCTTCAAATCAAAGTGATTCATTGTTTCATGTTATTAATATTATGTACTTGAAATTCATGCATATATTGGCATTATAAAAATAACTTACTTTGCAGTTATGCAGTGCCTTTCACGTGAGCATTTCAGTGCTTTATAAAAACAGTTTGTATAATATGTGAACAGCTTTTCTTTCTCTCCTCTTATTTGATAAAGTTGTGCTTTTCAGGTGGTCAAGGGAAAAAGTTTAGACAAATAGAATCCTTCTCTCATTTATAGTACAACTGATGGGTACCTATTGCTAACTGTGAACTCTTAATATCACAGAGAATGTGAGCACATTGCTCTTAGAGCAAGTTATTCAATCTAGACTACTGATTCCCCATTTTCAAGTGAGACTAAGAGAATTTATCCTAGTCTTTGTGAAAACCAAATTCAGTTTTGTTTTTTGGGAAAGGCCCGTATTCAGGCAATTTTTCTGGGAGTTATGAATCTCCTATGAACTTGAGTGAATTCCCTTTTCCAACTGAAACTCATTGCCTGATAAATCTATTCTTGACTCTGTTTTGTACAGAGCCTTGCCAGATCCCCTTACCCTCCACCATCAATGAAACTAGCAGTTGCAGTAATCTCAGTAGACCTAAGTATGTTTATTTTTTTTTCTTTATTTTTTTTTCTTTTAAAAAAAAACACCAAAACTTAATCTTACTAATCTTAACATTTGCGGCAGGGATTATTACAACCTGAAAGCTGACTCAGTGTTGTAATAGGGTTTTTACAGCTGCAAGAACAAACATGGGACAAACAAAAGCATAGCAGTCTGGAAACAGAAGTCCTCACTAAGGTTCTGTTTACACCCAGTTTGCATGGTGTTCTAGTAAGTTTGCTTTTCCAGTCCACAGGAGTTTTGAGAAACAAGCTGAAGGCAAAACCATTGTTCTGTAAATAGGCTGCCTTTGCTGCCTCAAGAATTGTAGGATTAATACCAAGGTACATAGATTAGAACAATTTTTCCATCTTACTGCAATTCAAAGTGAAATGTATGGTTTTTTTACTGAAATTTGCATAGTGGTGGCAGGCAACACTGTAGCTGCACTTTTGGCAGCTATCTGTGCTTACCCATGCAATAGCTTCATTAGATAAGGAATGTCAGAGATGAAATAAGCAACTCCTGATTCCTTAGAAAGGCTCTCCACACAGCTAATAAAGATTCTTGGAATGCAAATGTCTGACAGTGGGAGATATGAGGAACCACAGACCCTATGTGTGGCTCTTCCCTTATATGACTAAGGCATTCTGTGAATTGGCAGTGCAAGAAAACTACACTGCATGCAAATGAAATGAAAGAACTGAAGAAACAGCCACTGCTTTGGAATGCTAGAGAGAGGCCTAAGGCACAGTCTTTACTGGAACTCTTTCTTTGCTAGTACAATCTGGTTTTGACATCTCTTTTAGGAATCCCACTGCTATAATCAAAAATCTTAACTCCTGCTCATAAGTGATGAAGCTGAGGTTACTGGGAGCAGATTTAGAAGAAATACTACAATCTGACTCCTTTTCTGCCAGTCTTTCAATAGAATATTGTCTTTAAATAGAAATACCCTTATTTCTGCAAATTAAACTGCAAGTAGAACATTATAAGATACATAAACATAGAACAGAACAGATGAATTTCCTAGTGTTTTAGTGTATACTTTTTGTCTATATTGCTAATGGAGTATTCTGCTTTAGAAATTGATTTTTAGTAATTTACCAAAAAAAAAAAAAAAAAAAGGTACTTTTTATTTTTGTGGAAAAGCATTTAATACTATCTGTGCCTATTCTCTTTTTTTTGCTTTTCCTAAAGCCTGTATTTCAAGTAACAGCAGTTTCTTTTCTCAGAAGGGCAATTATCACTGAGAAATAAAGTGCCTTCATAACCCTTTATGTCTGTCTACCAAGAGTCTTCATCTCTCCCTACTTTTTCCTTTAGGTATTCAGAAAATTTTCTCTTTCATGGTAAAGAATAGTTCCACTCATGCAAAGTCTCCAGAATCTAAATCTAGGGATATTTCTTCCTCATATTAGGTCTGGTTTTCAAATATAATTCAGAGATAGAAGCAGGCAATGGAAACTCAGCTGCTAGAACAAGGAAGCTCCATCACGTGTTGCAAGGTATTTTACTAAGATGCTAATTCTGCTCACACTAGAATACAATTAAGACTTTTAAGTAGTTGTACCTCTACTTTAGCCTCTTGCTATCTTTTTGTTTCTTTTTAACTGCCTCGGCTGAGCTAGTACATTTAGTTACATCGAACGTAGGCTGTCCTCCATTTCCAAAGAGTGATGCTGATTTTTCTTGTCTTCCCACAAATAGAACAAGTCCGCCCTCAATATGAAGCTCTTGATATGTGAAATGTGTTAAGACTTTCATCAAAATGCTGTTCTGTTGTTCTTTAGAAGAACTCTGTTTCTTTTAGTTGCTAAGTAAGTTTTCAGCCTTTGAATTCTTTCTTGACTGATGTTTGGTGAGTAGTGCACAGGGCATAGCTTCACACCATTTTATTTTTGCCTTGCATATTATATTGGTTCTATTTTCTTACTTGCTCATTTACTCCTAGTGAGCAGCACAAATACAGTTTCCTTGTACCTTTCCCTGTACTCAAAATGGAAACCATCTAGTTAGTTATATAATCACCCTCAAAATAGTTGGTCATATAGGAGGCATCTAATAATAGTCTTTGAATAGAAATGCATTTTTCCCTCACTGGTCATTAAAAACCCGTGACTAAATTCATGGCTGACTTAAAAATAAGTAAAGATTAAAAGATCCATGTGGACAATAAGAACGGAAGCATCAAAAACTTTGAATATGTGAAATCAGTTCTCAAAGAAAGGGAACTAGCAGTGTTTTTTTAACACTATTCCATTACCCATTCCATGTATATTACATGTATCTCTTAGGTGTAAACAAGGCATTGAACTTTTCATTCGAGTCTTGAAAAGTGTAATGATAGTTCTTAACACCTGCTATCTGAAGTAGAAAGGATTTCAGTGGTGACTTTACACACATGTAATTGTTGCTATAAAATAATTATTTGTACCTTCGTTTAGAGTGACAGTAGGCTATTTAAAATGTGGAATTTCTTTGTTCTGCAGTGTATCAAAGTAACATAATCTTATCGGGGGAAGACACGTGACTGTCAATCTCTGGGAAATTCACTTATTCTACCACAAAGAACTGTGCTTTTCTTTTTCTTACTTTAGTAAATATAAAAACAACAACAACAACAAAGCACCAAAGCAAAAAAACCCAACCAGCCAAACAAACAAACAAACAAACAAACAAA
>WBNO01005269.1:6394-18863 GCA_013400575.1 Peucedramus taeniatus | reverse complement strand
ACAAAAAAAACCCCAAAAAAAACCCCACCCCAACAATGACTCCCCGCTCCCCCAAAAAAAAGGCAACAAAAAACCAACAACAAAACCCAGCAACAATGGAGCAAATTGCATAGCATATTGAAGATTACTGAAAAAAACATTATGGAAATTAAAATAAAGGAGTAGTGGTTGACATACATGAGCATATTTCATTTTAAGAAGATGCTATTTATTCAGTTTTAAGACTAGATGTTTCTGTGAGGACTTTAATTAGTTATTTTCCATGTTTATTGCAGTGAATGTAGGCTTCATATTGTGCTTAGTGTATCACTAGTATTATTTGAATTTTATGCCTGCAAAACAAAATGTTTGAATAAGTGCAAATGAGATTGTCATCTATTTGAAGTCCTATGAGGCAGTTTAAAGAACTACTGTGTTGGTTTTTTGGGTTTTTTTAAAACTATTTGACACACAGTATCAAATATTCAATCTGGCACATATCATCTTGACTTCCAAGAAAACCTTGCATTGTGGGCCAAAGGGAAAAGGAGGAGGAGAATTTCTGAAGCTTCTACAATACTGCAGGCAGCTGGTATTCTAAAATTAATTTTTCTTGCATAAGCTGAAGCAGGATAGCTTCAGCTATAAGATCAATTATATCAGATGTTCTAGGTTTATTTAGTGAATCTTATAGAATAAAATTGAACCTTTTCTCACCTTGCTGAAGAATGGAATGACAAAATCTTTGAGGCTGACCATTTAGTCTAGAGGGGATTAATTTCTGACAGATGCAGTTCTTCTACATAATAGCTCTGGGAAAGTTTTAAATTATTCCTGCTAGTTATACTGCTAGTTATTCACAGTTTGGCAGGAGGGGAGGAAAGATCACTATTTTAGTACTGCTTTTTATGCAAGCTCTTGTACTAAAGAGTTCTCTGAAATCCAAGGTCCTGGATAAATAGAAAAGCACAATATGTAGAAAAGTACTCCATTGCAAAGGGACTTGTATCAGGCCCATGATAAGTCTGCAGTCATATTTTGCAATGGCTTGGAAGTGTCCAGTTCTCATTTGGTAGTTAAGTAAAGCAAAAGGAATTTGCATGGTAGATTGATTTTGAAGCCCATCAGTGTTTAAAGAGAGCAAGCAAGAGACAGGAAGGCCTCCTGACTGTTATTTCAGTATTCTAACAATCTTTTATACTTTAACGCTTCAACAAAGCAAGCATGTTGTACAATTAGTTCCAATTTCAAAATACCCTTTATCATAAACACAGTGCTGTAAACAGAAAGCTAGGAGACTGATTTCAAGAGTCTTACAGATTAATGTACTTTCCACTTATTTCTCAAGTCTTAAACTCTTGTAATGAAATGTGGGCACCAGTGAGAGATAACTGTGGGGCAGGGCAAGCTAGTGAACAGAAAAGAGCTTTGACTTTTATCTGATGTAATGAGCTCACAGAACTAAAGAAATCTGTAGAACAGCAGACCTCATGGTCCCTCAGTTATTTTCCTAATGGACCACAAAGATATCACACAATGCAAGAATGGCAAGTATCACTCAGCCTGTAAGCATAAGGCAAAGCTGATTGGATGAAGACTTGGGGTTTGCAATAACATTATTATTATTATTATTATTACTCTTATTATTATTACTCTTATTCTTATTATTACTACTGCTTCTCCCAGTCTTGTGAGAGTATTGCACCAGACTTGAGTTTTACTGCATTTTTGTAGCTCTACTGCACCCTAACTATAGCCACCTCTCATCTGGGGTATAGAATTTCTTGAAGTCACTCTGTTGTAGAGAATGACTGTGACAAGGCTGTGGTGGTAGTAACCAGAGTATCAAGTCCCATTCCAGAGCTACCGTTAGAGTTTAGNATCATAAACACAGTGCTGTAAACAGAAAGCTAGGAGACTGATTTCAAGAGTCTTACAGATTAATGTACTTTCCACTTATTTCTCAAGTCTTAAACTCTTGTAATGAAATGTGGGCACCAGTGAGAGATAACTGTGGGGCAGGGCAAGCTAGTGAACAGAAAAGAGCTTTGACTTTTATCTGATGTAATGAGCTCACAGAACTAAAGAAATCTGTAGAACAGCAGACCTCATGGTCCCTCAGTTATTTTCCTAATGGACCACAAAGATATCACACAATGCAAGAATGGCAAGTATCACTCAGCCTGTAAGCATAAGGCAAAGCTGATTGGATGAAGACTTGGGGTTTGCAATAACATTATTATTATTATTATTATTACTCTNNTATTACTCTTATTATTATTCTTATTATTACTACTGCTTCTCCCAGTCTTGTGAGAGTATTGCACCAGACTTGAGTTTTACTGCATTTTTGTAGCTCTACTGCACCCTAACTATAGCCACCTCTCATCTGGGGTATAGAATTTCTTGAAGTCACTCTGTTGTAGAGAATGACTGTGACAAGGCTGTGGTGGTAGTAACCAGAGTATCAAGTCCCATTCCAGAGCTACCGTTAGAGTTTAGAACTCCTGACCCCTTTATTCTGCTCCTTGTTAACAAATCTGCCTTTACCTGCTGAAGTCTGTCCTATACATAAAGACACTGTTATTAAAAGATGATAGTCTACCATACTTTCACAATACACTCTGTCTCCCATACTAACCTCTGTATTGGCTCCTTGATGATCAAAAAACCGCATTTCTTCCAGGAAGACAAATTAGAGATGCTCTGTGTAATTTCACTAAACTCAGCAAATTCTGTGGGTTCTCTTGTCCTGGTTTGAAAAAAAAAAACAACCTACTTTTTTGTTGCTTTTCTGTAGGAATCAGGAAATTAACTTGATGTTAGAAATGACAAATTACAATTGTTGCAAGTGTTTTTTAATGTATCTGAATGTTTTTTCTTATTTGCATGTAGTTATATTATTTCTATAAGTGCCTCTTCTAGATTTTGGATTTAGAGAAATAAAACTATCACTTAATATTTGAATCCCTTTCACTTTCCTAATTTTATGTTTCATGAAACCTTATAGCCTGAGAACCCTTTGAGAGTAGTCATCATAGATCTAACAGAAAACTTTTGATATTTATCACAGCATGAAGGCAAAATGAAGAAATGCTGAGATTTAATGATGTTTTTCTTCAGAGCAGCTACTAAAAAATACCAATGGAAAAAATGTTGATCTGTGTCAGGGCCAAATATTGGCTAGAAAGGAAGTGTTTTGATTACATTGTAGTAGTATGAAATATTGCCTAAATAATGAAAGGCAAAAGGCCTCTTACTATATAATCTCTTTGGCCATCAGCCAGAGCAGGAAATTTTCTCTGGGAGAGTGAAGGTATCGAGTAACTTGAAAAGTAATATATTTTTAAAGACACTAACTTCATTTCACACTGCTTTCTAGAATTAGATTGTCACCTTAAAGAACAGACTTCTTGTTTGAAAAGTCGACTGCAGTCTAACTCTTTTTTGGTATTTATTTAAAGTATGCTTGATTTGGATAGGGAAGAGGGGGAAAGCTACAAAATACCGTTGTTTTAGTAAGAACCTTTTTACTAGTGAATAGCAGTATACTGGGAAATATACTAGAGAACAGCATATATTATTCATGACTATAGTACAAATGTGTCACCATAAAGTCAAACACTAAAATTCTATATTTGCAGCATTTCACTTAACAGAGCTGACTCTTGGCACAGTCAATGTCAGCAATAAATCCTGAAAAGTTCAGTGATGGGTCCTGCAATTATATTTTGGTTCTTCTCTTTGTTGTACCAAGTGAGTTTGTTCACTTTTTTGGAAGTTTATGTGGCAAGACAAATGCATGAATGAATCTATACAGAACTAAGGCTGGAGAAGGAGTAAGAACAAAGGGGAAGTGTGTAGATGGCTGGAGGGATTTCAAATCAATCTTGAAAGGATTTTGGTTACTGATTGGACCTTTAAAAGAACTGTTATTTATTGTACAGAAAATTGCATGCTGCTAAAATTTGAACAGTGAAATAGGGTTTTTTGCTCCAAACAGTTGCAAATTGTTGACTACTATTCTACTTGTGGGGACAAAGCTACCACAGTATGCTATTATGTACTAAAAAGTTCTGTTTCAGAAAGTACACCAGTTCACTACCTGTATTACATTTGCTATATGGATTGTGATAGTGATTATTACTTGTCTCAGTGAATAATTGAACAATCACAATATTCATGTAACTTTAAAAAGTATGAGTAGGACCTGGTGATGTAGAGGGAGTTAAGACGTAGACACAAACATTCTATTCCATCAAGGCAGCTTGATCCCCTCTCTTGCTTGAGTGGGATGGATGTTGCACAGAAAGGGTCTTGGAGAGAATGTGAGACTCCTTCTTCTTTATCAGTCTCGTGCAGGAGTTCTACCATGGGTAACATGGGAATATCAGCATCAGTCCTGCTAGTGCTGTGTGCATTCTTCTTCATAATGCCAGATACTGTAATGACATCACATCATAAATTATTTCTTTGGGGGCATCCACACCTCACTTAATTGTTTCTGTCCTTTGAAGACCTGCTGATTACAGCTTCCTTATCCCTTAACTTCAAAAGTTCCAACCAATTAAAAGGTTCTGGGAAGGATTTTGTGACTGCTAAGGGTGTGGGGTTTTTAGGGTTTTTTTCTTTTTAAGAGAGGAATGAGCAGAAAATTAGGTGTTTAGTTTGCCTGAATTAAAATAAAATGGTGCCCAGTAATATATATATTATCCTGCCAGTTCTTTAGGGCATATTTTGAAATTTGATACAGGGCAACCTTTGTGCTAGAGATGTGCCTTTTGCCACTCCTATGAAAATCCACTCAGAGCTGGCCAAGTTGCAACCTGCAGTTCTTTCTGGATTTATATGTAGTTCCACGATTGAGGAATTTTGCCCTAAAGCAAAGATTATGTATTGTACTTGCTATGTTCATCTCAGAACCCAATCCAAGAAGCATAAACCTTTACAGGTTGGTGGATTTCTATGCTCTCCATTAGGCTAAAGAGACTGGGACAGCTTGAAGAGAAACTTTGGCCCGGAGTATAGGGTGCTCTTAGGATCAGCACTGAATGACAAGAGGCCACTATCTGGAGCTGTGAGCAAGCTGGGAACTGACCAGATAAAAGCTCTTGAAAGCCGGGGCAGGAGGGAAGGACAGAGTGCCTGGTTAAGAAGGCTGGAATTGCAGTCCAGTAAGGATAAAGGGAAGGAGATGGAAAACAAAGAAAACTGAATGAGAGGTCAGGAGACTGTGCTAGGAAATGTGAAGTACATGGTTTAGGGCTGCCTATACAAAAAGATACAGACATATAAAGGATGGTACCAGGATGGGTGGGGACAAAAGCATTCAATTCTCACTTGCTGTTTAGCAAGAATTTCTCATGGTATCTGATGTGATTTCGTACCTTTTGTAATGTTGTATGATAGAACTTATCTTGTTGGCTTGTTCCAAGAAGCATAAAAATGCATTCAGTTCTAAATAATAATTGAAGTTATAAAGTTAATGACTCAAAATGTAGAAAACCAAGTTTCACTTAAACAGTACATTACATTATGTAGTTATATAACCACATTTGCCACCCCCCCTGCCTGATCTTATTCAGCAGATACAGTAGAGGGGTAAAATCAAGAAAGGAATTTTGTGGGATTCATAGCTTTTTTTGCTGCTGGACCTGGAAAACTAGGTATTGAATACATATGCATAGTTATTAGATGAATACTGAAGATTACACACGCTATTCTAGGTAATGAGGTTGATGTTTTCAGCTGCAACTGAAACGAATCGAAATTCTGCTCTGAATATATACTGCATTATTTGCTCTCTGAATAAATCAAATATTTGGTTTAAAATATTTTCAAATTTTATAATATTAAAATATTTTCAAAACTCCTAAATATTTCATATTGAATTTTGCAATCCCCTTTGCTAAGCAGTGATAACACTTTTTATATAATTGTTAATTCTGAAAAGGAGTTGCTTATGAATTGCTCATGTAGAGGGAAATAAAAAGACAACAAATACTAATAATAGTTTTAAAAGTAGGCAGACATTGTATATAGCAAAGAAGTCTAAATGTTGTTTGATGAAACCAAGGTTCTGAAGGAGATGGAACAGGAATAAGCACTGATACATAAAGTTAAGGACAAATGGAGAGAGAACAGGCTCCTTTCAGTCTCTCAGATCTTTATTCTTGCCCCTCCTCTGTTATATGTTGGAAAAAACCTGGTAAAGAATAGTCCCATCCTTTCCTCTTCCAAACACCATTATCTGCGCAGCTAATTCTCTCCAGATTATGTGTTTGCTATTTGCATTTTGCACTAGCATCTGAGTGCTTAACCTCTTAGCAATGCTTTTTAATGCACTAGGCTTGTTTGCAATGCCTTTTTTTTTTCCAAATATAATACCAATACCTGTCATTCATTACTCATGAGATGCACAAAGTCAGCTTGTCAGAGATACAGCTGCTCCAGATGACTTTTAAAAAAATCCAATAAACGGTAAAATTATTTTAGAATGATTGTTTAACCTGTGGTTGGAAAAGATTAAAATACACTAAAAATTCTATGTGCCTTTTGAAAATACATGAGGTATCATTCCTCCAAATCTGCTAAAAAAAAGGCCAACAACAATGGTATGGAAATAAAAGTTTCTATTAAATGTGCGGTTGCGAGGCATGAGTTTAACATTCTCCAAGCACATAAAAATGACCAGTTTTACCTGTGGGGAGTATTTTATCAACACATTTTATTCAAACAATACCCGTTCTTATCAACCAGAACCAGGTTCAGTCTTGTTAATGGGATGAATTGGCAATGACTTCTGTCTACATAGCAACGAGCAAATATTGTTCCAGTGGTCCAGAGCAGCCAGTGAGAGGCGGGGCACTCTGGGGCAGCTTTACTCATGCCCATAGCACTGTGCTGCAATTCCTCCTCCTGACAACCCCCTCCCCACTTCATGCATGTGAACATTTTTGAGTATGATCTCATCTGAAAATCTCAAATACTTGGCACTTTTATGACAGGAAAGTATTACAAAGTGCTGAGGCTTGCTTCATGAAGAATTTAGGTAGGAAGCAATTTTAATTTTCTGCTGTTAATGACTTACAAATATTTACCAAAAAATATCATTATGCTAACTTATTCCTAATTTCAGCAAGAGTTTGTGTGTGCAGTATTTAGTGTTTGCAAATCCTCATTGTCCTTGGGGCCTCTTAGTGGAAGTGCACTCAGCTGCTTTTTATTGTTCATAAATAGGTAGTGACTGGGAAAAAAATAAATCTTTTCTCTAATATTGTTAATAAGATTCTAACATCTGCCACCTGGTAATGCCGCTTTCATTTTGTTCTGAAATTCTTCATTTTGTTGCTGAAATGCCCTTACTTCACTCTGGATAGAAGAATAAACTGTGAAATACTATATTGCCTGCTTTTCCTTTTATATTTTCTTACTATGGAATATACTTCTTTATAAAGGAAATCCAAAGAGATGAACTATATAAGTCAGGAAGTATTTGGAACATTTAGCATGGGTGGTTTTTATAGGTGTCTATCATGTAACGGTGTTTTCTATATAAAAACAATTTCTATTATAGAGACTTCCACCTCTATTTTATTTTAAACCCAGTATTTTGAGGTTTTTGAGTAGAAGTTTTAATAGGTATATATTACCAGTGACTAGGATAAAGAATAATATCTTGTACTTTTTGCATATATGGTAGAGAATCTAGGTTTTAAGTCCTTTGAGGCCAATAGGGAAAATACTACCTTTACTTTTAGTTTAATTTTTCTTTTAGAGATATTGTTATCTCATGTTTTAAAGATAACTGTTTCTGACTTGAGGAGAGAGGTGAAATTAGATGCTATATGCTAATAATAGAAACAGAGGTCCAAAAAAATCAAAAACACAAAAGTAGTGTTTCTTCCAACTTCTAAACTCAAATTTTAAGCTGAAGTATTTTGAATCTAAAGAGTTACTTGACGTTTAATTTTTTTAGCATTCAGTGTAGGTGTCTGACTTCAAATTAATGAAATGAAACCTGCCACTTTTCCTACATGAATTCAGTAGGATTATATTCTCAAAAGCTATCTGCTGTGGACCACTTTCAATCAGTACTGTAGAGGTATATTCTATCAGATTTTTTTTCTTGAAGTCAGAAAGAACAGTTGTTTAAATGTGCAGTGTCCATACAAAGATTAGTACTTATGCAAATTTTTAATACAAAAAAATTTTTTATGCCATAAACTCATGCACTGTGTATAAAGCATGTTCTTGTTCTGATTCCTGCTGATTGTACAGGTTTCCTAGTGATTTAGATCACTTAAAAGGATCAGTCAACTTTATCTGAAGACCAAAGAGCTCAGTAGTAATATAATGGTTTCTGGTCATAGTCCTTAAACTTGAGTTGCATAGTTAAATTTAAAATTGGTTGAGATCTAAAAGTCTAAAACTCCAGTGTCCATGCTTTATTGCTGACAAAGAATATTAAACACATTTTTCATTAGAAAATGTTCCTAAGCATAGGAATACACTGATTTTACTTAAATCTCTTGCCTTGAATACTTCCCAGAAGTTTTGTCTTTACACTATGGTTTCTGCCTCTGTTGGTTCTACTCCTTAATTTAAGGTGAGGTATTCTTTACCCTATCCAGAAGACCTTTTGTTGAAGGACTTGCCAGCAATATTACAGTTTCTGTGTAAGAGAAGATCATAGATTGAAGCATTTTTGGATGCTTTTAGAGAAAACAAAACTGGCATAAAATTTAGGGTGTTTAAGTTCTAACATTTATGCTTGCTATTTATGACAATTCCATCATTAGACATTAATTCTCTATCTTAAGTTTCCCCATGATGATTTTGACTTTGTGGAGACAAAAGAGTAAAATGAGTGTTTAAAGACTATGAAAATTAAGGATTTGTGGAAAAGGAATCAGTAAACTTCCTTGCAGGTAGAATAAAAGCACTGGTCACAAAGCATTTTTTCATGCTGTTTCCTGGAGGAGCTCAACCCTGTAAGGATCATCATGCTGCTGGTTACTTGTACCAGAATTGCATAGATATGGTCCCCATAAGACAAATTTTGTTTGAAATATCTCATATTAGAAGACAAAATAGATTTAGTCTGTGTGGTAGCAAGATTACAAGAGCTTCCTTTCATATGAAATGTGTGTCATCTTACAGCAGTAATTCTTCCCCTTTTCACTATGGCAACACCAAAATGATGTCATTACATATTGCATTTATACATGTTTGATCTTGACCTCCCCATAGAATACTTAGAGAAATTCAAGCCCTGAATTATATGGCTTCCTTTGGATCCAAACTGAATTGTGTTATTTTAATTAACATTTGTAGTCTCTGATTTCCACATCTTGATGACAGATTAGCATACCAGCAGAGTGATAAAATAAGATTAAAAGGTAGACAAACTTCTGTTTTTATTAAGCCTGAATGTTACAAAAGAAGAAAGGAATTTGATTATGGAATGTTCCTAGATTAAAGATCTTAATAACAAACTTCCACAGTATTTCTTTTAAGCTATTAATTGTTTACCTCTGGATTTGGATGTATTAGGAACTTAGATTTTTGACTTGTTGTGAACCATTTTAGCTTCATAACTGCGGAAAGCTTGAGTGCTACTGAAACTAAAAAAAGGCAAGTGTGATTGCATACCTAAATACTTCACCTAAAGACTTCTTTCTTTCCTTTCTTTTTTTTTAGTCAAAACATTCTTGTCTGCTTTATTCTAAGCTCCAAAGGCATAGGGCTTGCAGAAATGCATCATGAAGAGTTGATTCAGCTTTTTAATAGGTAGTTATCTATTATAAAGTAACATCTACCCTAGGCTCAGGAGAAACTACTAACAATTTCAATTTTGGGAAAGATGTGCAAAATGAAAATTCCATAGTAAGCGGTTAGGTCTTCGACTTTTTTTTTTTCACTTTCTGACTACAACTATTTGTATTGTAAGCAATAGCATCTCAGATTAAATATTTATATTTTATAAGCGAATTCAGCCAACTTAATTGCTGTATATAAGCTCAGCATACTTGAATTCAACTTGTCTTTTGGAGTTGTGGGCATTTTGATGATTTGAGCATATATCACGCTGCCATATTTGAAAATGCAGGGGAAGCAGTTTTTGAGCTTGAAAGAAAATTGGTGGATAGCTGTTATTATTCCTGGATATCCCCTCTTAATTAGAGTAGTAGCAGGTGCTAGTGAGCTACCATGATCTTATTCCTAGAAGTATCTACATTCATTGGGAAGAAATGCAATTAACATCAGTAACCATTACTGAATATTATCTATTTCGTATTTAGCTTTTCCAAAGTCGCAATGTGCACTCCATAAATACATCCCTCTTTTTACAGAGAGTTTTGGAAGTCCTGGGCCTGAGGGACTGTTTAAAGCTCTGCCTTCAGAAAGCCATCAAGGAGAAAAGGCCATGTCACATTCTGTAGAAGTACAGGGAGTAAGGCAGAGTGCTGAATTGGTAAGCAGGAACTGGGCAGGAGTTACTTACTTGTGCATTATGTATTAATAGTGAACTGGGTGCTCCTTTGTAAGGATATATGTATAATTTGATCTGGTAAGTACTTTTATGTACAGTAAGTTCTCAGATGGGATATCTGTTATATTCCTGCCCTGGCAATGAAGGCCAGAAATGTTTTCAAAACATACTGCACAGACTGGTTGGGAAACTTATCAGTCAGCAGTAACCATACCCATAGGATTTTGAAAGCAAATTTTGTTTTTGTTTTTTACCAATCCTACTAGGCAAAGGTCTATGCAATGTAGCACTGGGATCTTCTTATGGGGTGAGAGGTGGTAGGGACTTGGCATTATCAGTAGGGAAATAACTTTTGTAGAGAGTCATATCAAACTTTAAGATTGCTATGAATAAAGCATGAATAAAAATGTGTATATAAGCACCAGAAGAAACAGCATAAGTGTTAAAAGAACGGCCTCAAATGATAGTAAAGAAGGTAATTCCCAGCTGATATATGAAATACTGTGTTACTTCTATCATAACCCAAAAAAGCCTCAATAGGTCCTTAGCATTTTTTCAGTGGAAGACTCTGCATTTTGATAATAGACGGGTAGGAACAAGATTGTAGTAGGTGCTTTTTTTTTTTTTCTGTTAGCCCAAAAAAGAAGAAATCTTATGGCAAAAGACTTTCCATAACAAAAAAAATTGCTGCTAATCAAGAAGAAACTTCAACAAAACACAAGAGCTTGATAGCCAGCATCCCTTGTTTTCCACATTGCATAAGAGTGATCCTGGCCAGACCACTAAATACATGTTTTGCTTCTTGTAAATACGTGGGTGTGAGAGTATATGTTCCATCAAGAGTGGATGAAAGCTACAAGGGAATGACTGTGTAGGTAAAATCAAATTACCTGGAGACACTGCAAATGCTATTTTATCTTCCATAAGGTTTTGCATAGAGATTTCTTATACCCATTTTCATCTACCTAAAAATTATAAGGGAAGCATTTAATTTTAGGTATGCACAGCTGAGAAAATCATACTGAAATTTCATCTCACAAAAAAATAGAAAGCTGAAAAAAAAGTGTTAATTTGATGCACTTTGTTCTGCAGGAATGGTCTTGCGATAAAGGAAAACAACTCAAACATCTGACTGTACCACCAACTCCATGTTACACTCCACTGCAGCCAGGGAAGGCAAATGCTATACAAATTTTAGAATGGTCAGTGATCCAAACACTTGAAGGTGACATCTTAGAGCCTTCTTTTATGCAGAGTGTTTACATCAGGGACAAATCAACTCACTGGAGAATTAGCTTTTTTGGTGTAAGAACAGCAGATGCATGTACATTCCAATTTAGAGCTAAAGAATTTGTTAGCCAAGTCTTTCTCTATCGTTATATCTTTGGTTGACTGCATATTGACACTGGTAAGCCTCAGATTGCTACTCTTTCTTAAACATTACAGCACCCATTCTAAGGAGTACTTCAAGGATGCTGGAGGAAACTGTTGGTGTTTAGTTCACATGTTAAACTGAAACTTGTACAATACACTAATTAATAGATATAGGTTCCATCACCATCAATTGGGGGGAAGAATTATATAATGTCACATTTCATGTGACTGTCCTTCTAGCAAGTGTGGTATCAGCCTGTCTTCTCTGGTGATAAATGAGAACTGATAGTCCAGTCTCCAGAATTATCACTGCCATTAGGTAATGTTATGTAAATACACACTCTTAGAAAGGAAAGTTGCAAGCAGGTGTACTACAAATGTAGTTCAATTCTTGGTTTTATCCTCCTGTGTTAGTTTGTATTCATTTCTAAATGTGGTGGGCAAAACTTTAACTAAAAATGGAAATGTCAGATTATATTGTTTTAGTCAATTGTGGGACGTCTCATCTTGGATTCTTATAAAAGGATGTCTTTGGCAGAAAGATTGTCAGCCCTTTGCAGATTATGCTCCTATAGCCTGGATTTTGTTCTGTGTAATATATCTATAGACATATTGTTGTTT
>WBNO01005263.1:0-15538 GCA_013400575.1 Peucedramus taeniatus | reverse complement strand
GGTTTAAAAGGGCTCTGCGGCAACAAGAAACCTTGTTCATGGGTATTTTAAGAATTAGAAAAGTCAAATTAATCTCATAATTTGAGATTTACTCTTGTGCTTTATGTCATCCAACCAGAGATCAATCACAGGAGTGATGACATTTATTAAAATACTTAAAATTACCGCTTCTCGCTGGTCTTCTGGAGCCAACAGAACTGACAGGAATATGCTTCCCAGATCATGGTCAGGGTAATGAGGATCCTTCAGACTCAAGGTAACATCTGTTTGCCTAGGAGACAAAATCTATGCATTTACTTGGATTTCAGACTGTCAGATAATTGAATTTCTCAATCATAAGAATTGAAAGCATCTGAATTAAAACAAAGCTACGTAGAAAACAGTGGCACAAATTTGCCCTATTTATAAGTATTTCTGCTGAATGCTCATAAAAATACTAAATACTTTTACTCCACATTAAGTACTGTATTACATGTACTAAAATAATTGAATCAAAAATGTAACAATAATGGGTTAAAAAACAGGAGGAAAATTTCAAATTTTCAAATTAGGAGGTAGTACTGTGAATGAAGCTAATATGAAAACAAGATTAAAGTGGTTATAAAATGAACCTCTCCATAGACACTGTGAAAATGTGCATAATCAGCTAATAAATCAACATTCATAATACAATAATTTCTTAAATGTAAGTTGTTTTCTTTAGTTTTATGCTGTGTAGATTTCTATAATTATTTTCTAGCATAATGTTTTACTTGCAAATCCACCAACATGGTATTAGCAGATAAATATATATAAATATTCCATAGGTTTGTTTGTGCCATACCTGTTTAATTCCAATGATGTGAGATCCAAAAATGCCAAACCAATGAAGTCATCTTGAAGTCCAAAGTCATAATCAAATACCTATGATTTACAAGAGCATTTTTTAGTACTAGAAATATTTTTTTCTTTAGAGCTTTTCTGAATGTGAATCATTCTTGAAGCTCTTTTTCCAGAGCTGTAGCTTCATGTCTCTCACTTGTTGAATCAGGACTACCTGAAAGTAACCTGAAACTTTCTGGCCAGAAAACCAAGTCTGAAACTGCTTGTTTATAAATCAGACTGCATCATAGAGAGACACTGGTGTATACTACTACTAGACTACACATGTGAACGACAGCAATTTTATAAAAACAAAATAAATATTTTTATAAACATAGGCACTGAAAGAAGGAAGATCAAAAAATAAGTAAAGTTAAGCAGAATCACTGATTTCTTATACATTGATTCCTTTATGAATCCTGCAAAGTGGAAGCAGGAGGGCAGGATATGGTTATGAAAAGTGCTTCCACTTTTATTATAACATTTGCATCAGTATTTGAAATAATATAATTGTACATTTTGAAGGTTATACAACTTTCAAGGGTTAGAAACATTACAATCTAAGATTAAAACAGAACGGGTATGTGTAAGGAAACAATGACAATTACTCCATTACTATGAGGGCTCTGCCTCTTAATTTGCTACCTAAAAGAGAAAATACCTTGATAAATTTACTGACATCCAGACATGAATCTGGCCAGTACATCAGATGGTATTGCTTGAGATGAATTATGACTTCCTAAGTTTGAAGAAAGAATAGCAAATAATCCAGGGGCAGATATTGCAGGGAAATAAACAAAAAAGATGGACAGCAGCAAAGAAAAGATGCAACACAAGTAAAAAAATCAAAAAAGGGAAAAGATCAATAATCAAAATCAACTTTTAAGGTAAATTAAGTTTTTTTGGGTAAACATGAGGTTTTCTGAGGACTAGAACATATCTTCAGCTAAGTAAGAGCAAGACTTGTGAATACGTCTTAATAAGAAAGTGGAAAATTGAGAATATGACAGGACTAGGTTCAAGGTCTTCACCTCTAATATAAGTACTTCTAATATTGTACTACAGAAACTATTCCAGAAGGCAAAACAGTTCATATTCTACAAACACCTTAATATGGATGGGGTTAAGACAGTAATAATAGAAATCCTTTGGCCCAAAGGCTACAGCACAGCTGCACAACTCAATGGATTGGATACAAGTATGTGAGCACAAGTCTCTCACACGCATCAATCTACCTGAGTGTTCACCCTTGCATTTTCTATATCTGTTAGTCATTCCAGTGGGAAAAGAAAACAAATTATGAAATTTCAGTTCATGATGAAACGTCAAAATTGTTTTCTCCCTCTACAAATTATCATGGTAAAAATACCAAGTATTTTTATCTTAGCAAAATTCAATCATGTCTTAAAATATCTGAATGAGCTGTAAAACCTAAAATACTTCACACACAGTGTTCAGAGTACAACCATGACAGACATACCACTTGACACATTTTTCCTAGGGGAAAAAAATACACACCCTACTGCAGGGCTGATACTTGGCATAAATAAACTAAAACAGGTGGCTACACTGAATGTCTTTGCATCTTCCTCTCTCTTTCACACCAGTTCATTCCTTATGAGTCACTAAACATAATAAAAGCAGGAAAACGCCATTTGAGGATTCTATTTAGCTTTTAAGCTTTTCTAGTAATGATCCACTTTATGTGAGCAGCATGAAACATAGTACTGATTAATCCTTAAAAGATGTTTAAATGGCATCGTTCTACTGAAAAAAAATCTTAAATTTGACATTTCAGTTAAAAATTCTGTCATGAATTTTAGATTAAGACTGATATTTGAAGAGGGTCCCACAGAGAGTCGGCCAAGTAACAACAATCACACCAATATGGCTACATGTCATTCTCCTTTTATTGTAACAATTGAGTTGTATTTATGCTTCTATACACTGTTTCACACAACTAAGGCCTACACGCTTATTGGTTAAGTGGCTAAAATCACGCGTATATGTTACTTGCTGATGGGTTGTCATGTTGTAGTGTTTTAGCTAAGGTGTATGTGCTTTAGCGAAGGTGTGCTAACTTAGTGGTCTTCACATCTTGCTTGGCATCTGGCTTCATCTTTGTATAATGTCCATTCTTCCTTGTTCTATCTGTTCAGGGACAGTACATGTTCAATCTCTTAGAGGATGGTACATAGTTTTCGAAGTAACTTTATAATCTACAGGCCAGAGTTGTCCAAGTTCTGCAGGAATACAGCATGTCCTTGTTCTGCTAGAAATTCCTCTACAAATGCCCTTGTTCTGCCAGGAATTTCCCTACAGATATTGATCTAAAACATCACGTAATTTCAGATCAACTAAGAGAATTATATAGGTAAGCCAAGTTTCCATACTTCCTGAAGTATTTTCAATGTATGCATGTTTTATTTTGAATCCTAGGACTACAGATTTTTTTAAAATATGTTTTTGGGAACATAATTTTTATCTACTTTGTTTTACACAACTAAGAATCACTTTTGCATACAGATCACCATAAACTACTAGGGCCAGAAAAGCACCTTTCTCTGTGGGCATAAAACAATCATCACAGTTTTTCTGGTTTTCATTCTGGTATCAACATCTAAGAAATACTAATGGCAGTGCTGCTTATTAGTCAGGACATTGCTGGCCACTTTTTGGTCTAAACTCAAGCAATCTGTTATGTCAGAATAATTGGTGCCTCTAATACAACAAAATCATCCTCACCTGTGATTTACTAGGGAGGGCTAAAATGTAAAATTTGTAAGAGCAGAAAATGGTATGAAACATAGAAGCAAACTCACTGTGTTCCATACAAACAGAAAAATTAGAAAACTTAGGAGAATCAGGCACACAACTCAATAAATTCTCAAAAACTGATCTCAGCACTGAATTGCTTTTAATGGGACAGATTATGCTTTATATCATCATTATGCAGTGATATTTCCATAAATAAAATGGGTCATGAAATACAGGTTACTTTCTCTGTTCTTCTGCTAAGATCACACTAAAGAAATATAAAACAATTACACCCTGAAGTAAACAAAAATGCCTGTATTTGCTGCTTTTAAAAATGCTGACATACTCACTCTACAGAAAAAACTTAAATAATTTTCACTCCAACTAGTCTTTAGTCTTCACTATTGCACAATAAATTTCCTAGTATACAGAAAATCTGAAATTTACAAAACCTGAATTATACAAAACCTGAATTCTTCCAGTAATTCTTCTGTTCTAGCTTATCAGGCACATGCAAGCTGGTGTCTTACCTTTATATACAATGGTTCTCTTAGGTTATCTATAAGAATGTAAGCTTTTTCTTCCC
This sequence comes from Peucedramus taeniatus, assembly GCA_013400575.1. Taxonomy (NCBI): domain Eukaryota; kingdom Metazoa; phylum Chordata; class Aves; order Passeriformes; family Fringillidae; genus Peucedramus; species Peucedramus taeniatus. The sequence goes on along the minus strand of WBNO01005263.1, from coordinate 11,334 downwards.
ACACAGGATTGAGGTTCTTGTGTACTGTTTTACTTCTAAATACTTGTTTTCCTGCAAGTTTGAACTTGACATATGGATCACTCGTTCCTGGTAAAGACACATATATATACTGTTAATACTATCTTTGTAATACAGAAAGGAAATGGAAACTAAATTACTTCAAACAAAAGTAAATGTAATTTCTATAGATAGTCAAATTCAAAACAGAATCAGATGAAAAGAATTTTTTATTGTCACAATCTATTACTTTACAAAGTGTCAATACTCAGTTAATTGACTCCATTAACATCAAATGTGTGTTTGCATCATTTTCTCTTGTTTGCAATCCATTCTCAAAGTCATACGAGAAATACTGGCAGTATTTGTTTTAATTAACAGAATTATGTCCTTACTAGGGCTAGTATATTATTTTAATGCAACAACAAAAATTAAATTACGATATTAAAATTACTCCTGAAAAATACTAAACTAATTAATGTTGTGCCCTTGAAAAGGCACATACTCCACTGACACCACCAGTATAAGTCTTCAATTATTTAACTGTGTCCAAATTTTTCTTTTCCATATAGACTCACTTCCTACAGCACTCATGATGAGAAAATTAAATTCTGTCCACATAGTCCTTAACAAGCCTTCTGCAACAATCACCTATTCACCAGAGAGCACTGGACAAAGCCTCTTGAAACAACTAATTAACAATTAAGTGGGATCAGAAAAACAACCCTGACAGGTATAAGAAAAATGTTAAATATGGCATATGAATGCCATATGCATGGGATGTGTATGTGGAAGTATCACAAGGACTGAACCACCTGTGAGAGGAGGAGTCTTGGGTGGGCACAGAGACTTGCACTCATCCAGGAGGGCACATGAGACTAATTGATCAAAGACTATCTTAAAATAAACAGTAACTCCAGTAACAACTGCACCTTCATTAACAGCAGCAAAATTATAAGACAAGACTTCTTTCTTTTTTTCCTTTAACTTTTAGGGCTTCTCAAGAGACCAGCAGATTTTAGAACTCTGTGTTTGTATCCTGGAAAATAAAATCTAGGATACTGGAATATAAATCCAAAAGAAATAGCTTTTCTTAAAACTGCAACATGCTCTTCTAAACATAAATTAGAAGGGTTATGAGCAGCATTCTTTGCATTATTCCATCCAGCCACAAGATGTCAGTAAGTTAATGTCTCCTTGCATCAAAAAAACTACAGCAGTGGAAAACTCTGGTCTCTTGTGTTACATTCATTTGCACCTGTAATTCCTGGGGCAGAATTTCAGTGGCATGAAAATGTTTTGTCTAGCACAACGAACTTGTTCCTTGGTTATTCAAGCAGTGGTGATGATTTTGAAGTCAAAGGTATTTAAATCAATTCTGTGTAATGTGAAGAATATTTTTAATATGGACACTATGTTATGGTCTGCCCATACCCTGCTCCTTGGGACCACTCTAAAACCTCAGAAATTCTCTTAGGTCTTGACTTCATGTAGGCAGTTTGGCAATGAAGCATCCCTCAACTGTACCAGGAACTTCTGTGTGGTTAAGGTGAGAGTGGCATTCAGTTGGAAGACAAGAGGGAAAAATCAATCTTTTGCTGACAGCCTTGGAACATCTAAAAGAGGAAAAACAATTCTAGCTTGTGAGTTGGAAGGGTTGATTGAGAGGGCTGTAAACTAGGTTTGAAGGAAGGGGTAAGACCACACTGACCAAAGATGAACCCGGGGGCAGCATACCAATGTCAGGGTTGAAAGTGATAACACAGCTAAAGCAGATGACCCCAGCAGGGATAACAAACAGGATGAACTGGAGGCCATTCTGCAGTAGAAAAGCTGTGAGACAAGTCACCATTACAGAAACATGATAGAATTACTTCTTTGACTGGAGTGCTGCTGTGGATATTTAGAAGCTCTTCAGAAGGGTCAGGAAAGGAAGAAGAGGTGATAGGGTGGCTCTGTACATTACGGAGTGTTTCAGCTGTATACAGCTCAAGGATAGTGATGGTAAGTTTGAGTGCTCAAGATTCAGAGGCGGTCAACAAGGAAGACATCCTGGTGATAGTCTCTTACAGACCACTCAACCATGATGAAGAGGTGGATGAAGCATTGTATAGGTGGCTGGCTGCCATTTCACAATTGCCAGATCTTGCTCTTGTGGCAGATTTTGACTGACTGGATGTCTGCTGGAAACTCAACACAGTAGAGAGGAGGCAGATTCTTGGAGTGTGTGGAATTTCCTGTCACACCTGGCAAGGGAGCCTACCAGGGTTGAGATTCCACTAGACCTGCTCTTTGTGAATAGAGAAGGGATTGGTAAGAGATGTGGTGGTCAGAATGCCCATCTTGGGCATAGTGATAGAGTTTTTAATTCTTAGTGAAGTCAGGAACGGTGAAGTAAGGAACAAAACCTCTTCCTTGGACTTCTGGAGAGTGGACTTTGGCTTGTTCTGGAATGGGTTCAGAGAGTCTGCTGGGAAATAAAGGGGTCCAGGAAGGCTGGACATAGTTTAAGAAGAAAATCTTATAGATGCAGAAGTGAAATGTCCCTATGTGCTGAGAGATGAGCTGTCAGGGAAGCCTTATCAACAGGAAACTTTTGCTGGAATGCAGGGGAAAAAAACCCCAAAGTTTATGACCTTCGGAAGAAAGAGCAGGAAACTAAGGAAGAGTAAAAGGATGTCATTAGGTCATGTAAAGAGAAAATTAGAAAGAAAAAAGGCACAATCTGTCCACTGCTGTGAAAGAAAATAAAAAGTTATTTTATAAATATATTAACAACAAAAGGAGGGCCAAGTAAAACCTCCATCCTTTTTTGAATGCAGGGGGAAACTCTGTCACCAAGGATGAGAAAAAAGTTTAATGCCTTCTTTGCCTTAATCTCTAACAGTTAGACCAGTAAGACCAGTTATTCTCAGGGAAACCAGCCCTTGGGCTGGCAGAGAGGTGTGGGGAGCAGAATAAACATCCTGTAATGCAAGAGGAATTAGTGACTTGTGAAGCCATTTGGACAGTTATAAGTCTATGGGACCAGATGGAAATTACCCAGGAGTACCAAGGGAGCTGCTGGAAGAGCTTGCCAAGCTGCCCTCCATCATTTACTTGTCATCAGGTCCCAGATGACTGGGGATTAGCCAATATGTTGCTCATCCATAAGAAGGGCTGGAAAGTGGATCCAGGGAACTAAAGGTCTGTCAACCTGATCTTGGTACCTTGGCAGGTTATGAAGCAGATTTTCTTGAGTGTGATCATACAGCACATATAGGACAATCAGGGGATCAGGGTGAGCCAACAGTGGTTTAAGAAAGGCTCTTTGACAACCTGATCTCATTTCATGACCAAGTGACCTGCCTGGTGGTTGATGGAAAGCCTCTGGATGTTGTGCACCTGGACTTCAGCAAAGCCTTTGATACTGTATCCCACAGCATTCTCCTGGATAATCTGGCAGCCCATGGTTTAGGCACGTGCACTGTTCACTGGGTTAAGAACTGTCTTGATGGCTGGGCCCAGAGCATGGGGGTGAATGGTGTCATGTCCAGCTGGTGGCCAGTCACTAGTTATGTTCCACAGCGCATTTTAATTTTAATACCCACATATACTTTTACTCAATGAACATGCAACTTCCCAATTATTAAGGCAGTGTTCCCCAGCTCACTTGCCTCCACGGTCCCGTGCAGCTAGATTCTGTCCTCTTCTTAGAGTAACATCCAACTGGTACATTCTGGGGCCCCCAGGGGGGACATCTGCATTACTAGTTCCAAATGAATTTGTTCTCTGGGGAGGGAAAAAATGCAATAGCTAATGTTAATAAAAGTTTCATGTAAGGTTTATGTATAACATCATCCTACTGAACTAAGAAAAAGCCACATCCCACTCCCCCACCTCAGAGCTCCTACCCAACATCAAGGAGTCTGCCCCGTTTCATCAGTATGACAATTACCAAGATTCTTTAAAAAAAATTAAAAGCAAAACAAACAAACAAACAAATAAATAAATAACCCCTCCAAAAAACCAACCAACCAACCAAACAAACAAACAAAAAAACACAAAAAAAATGAACCACCAAAAAAACCAAATCAAGCAAAAAAACAAACTGGTTGAAAAAATGATTATTTGATACAAAGGGGTCGGAAATTTATAGTATTTAAGGCCTACTAAAGCAAAATAAGTAAGAAAAACACAAATCTAGACCTTATAGTATTATTTGGACTAGTTATTACCACAATCCTCAAATCCTGTGTTGATTCAATAGTTACATGCACTGAATAAACATATATAAATTAAGATTTTGTCCTCTACTGCAGTACTTTGCAAGCTATGTGGGTTTTTTCCACATATTTTTGGGGGAAGCTGTGGCAGGGGAATAATCATGAAGACATTGAATGCATATGTAGTTCTGTATGCCAGGGCAAATATTCTTAGATTAGTTATTTGTATAAAATGTGTCCAAAGAAAATACAATAAAGCAAGTCAGAACGCAAGAAACTCTCCAGCCCTCTGGAGTGCATGAACAATAAACACATTTCTGTCCAAAAGACAAAGTAGAAAAATTATATTTCTTAGTATATACAAGATCTTGCAAAAATGTTTTTAACACATCTCTCTAAGTAGGATCCAGTTACAGAACATGCTTGGAACACCACATTTAATTTTAAGACTAGAAAAATTGAATCAATTATACCTTCACAGTACATACAAGAACTTCTTCTGTTACACACTTTGAACACTATATTTACATATGCTCATGCTAGGAGCTAAAACTTTTAAGAGTAGTGCTATTAATATTTTATTATGTGATTATGGGTCCTCTGCAAGAAACAAAATAATTGCATGATGGAAATATCTCAGAACATGTAGCAAGTGCTATACCATTTCAACAAGAAACAAGTTTTATCTCCTTTTTCCTACTAAACCCTTTCTTCTTTTTAAAGTAATACTAAAGCTAGAGCATGAAGGAAGACACAAAATAAAGGCATTTCAATATCTGGTTTATTCTTGTTATTTCAGAGTCATAACTTCAAGCCCTAGAATATTAACCTTTGCTGTCACACATAAAATACTGGCCAAAATGCACACTGACATGCTCATTGGTTCCACAGCAGTGAAAGAGAGACAAAGAATGTCTGGTAGCAAAAAAAAAGCCAAAGAGTTTCCATCAAGTTGCTCCTCTTTTCATCTGCCTCCATATCTTGATTTTGGAGCAATAGTTTGCTGACATTTATTCATTTAAATCTAATATAAAATTTTACTTCTGTAGCACCTTTTGCAGAGCCTAAGACAGTACAGCAAAAAAGAAAATAAAACCAAGTTCTCCACTTCTCCACTAAGATAACAAACCTATTCTTCAAGAGATAGCTTGAAGAACAGGTTTCTTCAAGCTTTCTTGCCAGTTCTGCTACACATTGCTCTTCCCATCTTTCTCCCATGTCATTATCCTCCCTTGTTTTATCACAAATCAAAAACTTTCTTATGTTTTCTTCTGTGAAAAGAAACTACTGCAATCATGCCAATCCTTCTGGGTTTATCAGCTGTTTCTTACAAACACAATGGGTCACCTACAAACAATGAATTGCCAGCACAGGAATACAGACACCAAGCTTTTCAAGGACTGAAGGAAGTAATTTTCTTACTTTTACCCCTCTTTCCATTCCTAGGAATATATTGCCTCAACCTGTTTCTGTGGGGCTGTGTAACAGTTTTTTAAATGAGATCATTTAACCATTTACAGCAATTCCAGTTCCAGAAGAAATAATACTAGTTACTGGGTGAACACTTCCTTTTACCAAGAAGCAGACAAACCAGCCAGTGTGCAAGTGCCCACCAACATCTCTTATGATCATACACATGTGCAAAGGTGTAACCCTCCCCAAAGGAACAGGACACTAGACTGTACTGATGAAATTGGAACTTCTGTTGGAAATCATACACAATGCACTCAAACACTTCATATTGGGCAAAGTAAATCATCCTTTGACGCCTCGCCTTGGTCCTAGGATGGGGGAGCGAATCTAGATGCTGGCTAGCTCCAACCCCCGCCTCCGGTCCGCGAACTTTAAGTAGAGCTGCCCCCCAAGCCTCTGCCCTCGGCAGGCAAAAGAGGTGGCGGTTTCAGCCAGGTTCGATGGGGTCAAGACCAGCTGATATGGCTAGTCCATGGACTCGCACCAAAGGTAGGGATAAAGGAAAGGAGGGAGGGCTCTCTTACGTGGTTTTCTAAGCTGCTTTATTCCCCTCACCGGGAGTGGGCCGCGCCGAGCTGGGGGCGTTGACAGGACACCCCACAGCGAGGGGAAGCCCTGTGAGTGATTTGTAACTGTTGCAACAGCTGGCAGCAGCGGGAAGCAGTGGGAGCAGTCTGGGCCAGCACGGCATGGTCCGGGGTGGTTGAGGGGGAGAGCTGTGCTGTGGTCTGGTGTCAGGGTGGCGGCGGGAGGTCATTGCTGCTTGCTCGGCTCACTGCTGCCTCACTGGGAACATGGAGGAGTGGGACGAGCAGACTACGGCTGTCCGAGATGGCGTCGGGGTGGAATGGAGGCGCACGCCATCTGAAGAAGCAGCAGGAGCCTGGCAGGAGCCGTGGGTGCCACATGGGACTCAGCGTAGCTTGTCAAAACTGCAGCAGAGCAGGGTGCATCAGCTCCAGCGTCGCTGCAGCGATGGTGTGGGCAGACGTGGCAAGCTCAGGCTCATGCCGGCTCCAGCAGCGCGGCATGGTTTGCCGACGTGGCATAGGAGGCAGCAGCACTGGCACTGACTCGGAGTGGGGCTGGCCCGGGACGGGAGGTGGTGTAACACCGGGTCGGCAGCGCAGCGCCACTGTCTGGAGCAGGGAGGAAGTCTGCAGCCTAAACGACCACACAGGAAAGCTGGGGACAAAGAGGAGCAAACTCCTTTCAAAACCTAGGCTGCCCGCTCCACGGGGCCTCTCCCCCGTGGAGTGGCCTGGTAGCGAACTGGGGCTAGCTGGGAGGAGGATTTTGGGTGGTGAAACCAATAATTGAGGGGGAATATCATAACTGACATAGAACACTCTCAGTTACGGGTGTGATAGACAGTTTGCTGGGGCTGGGCTTACACAGAAAAGCTGAGACAGCTCTTGGGAGAGACCGTTATGAGGGACCGAAAAGGGGTGAACATTTTGAATTGTAACCATTGTAACATTTTGAATACACTTTCTAAACAGTTAAACCTTCTAGCCCCCTGCCGCAATCCTTGACTGATACCAAATGGATTAGGGTGGTATTGGATATGTGGGAATAAAGCCCATAAAGCATTGCCGCTAGGCGGGAAAGGCATTTGTACTTTCAAAGCCTTAGTCCCTCATATAACAATAATTGATAAAGACCAGGTGCCCTCAGGACTATGGATAAGAAGCTATTTGGAGTGTACAAAATGCACCTTAAATGATGTAACTAAGCAACCAACTAAATTTCATAGCTTTGTACGGTGGTTTTAGCCTGGTGTCTTGGTTTGAAAGACAGGTACCTGCCAGCAAAAGCTGGAATCTCTCTTTGAATAGAGAATGTAAACCCCCTCCCTCAGATGATTATAATTTTGCAATTGGAGGCTCTCAGGCAAAGATTTGGGAGTGGGAATAACAGTTCTTTACTAGGAATATTAGACAAAGCAAAGACAAATACAAATGTAATAGCACTAAGAGACAAGCAAAAACAAAGAAGCAACAAAACCTCAGAAAATGCCCTGACAGAGTCAGGGATGTGACCTGACGCCCTGGGAATCAGGGCGGTGAAAGCAGTCCAGATGAAATCCTCCTTGAGCAGTGAATACAGTTCTATGAAGTGAGACAGTCCTATATGAGAGTCCAATGGCGAAGAAAAATGTGTTCAGTCTTCCTCTGGAGAGAAATCCAGTGGAGAGAGAGAAAACAAGCAGGGTCCCCTGGTACTCCAGTCCTTTTGGAGAGGTGTCCTCGGACCAAACTGCCTGCTCACTGCTGTTCCACCCGGAGAAACCTGCTGCCTCCTTTGTTTAAGTCAAGTATCCATCAAGTACCCAGCAATTAGTTACCTAGCAAACCATCAGGAAAAAAATTCCACAAACACAAAAGAAACAGATCCAACCCCCAACACTTCCTCATCCATGCAGATATCCTGCCACCTTTGCCTGATTGTTTGGTCAAGGGTATACACTTGTCTTGAACCTGGAGAAATGATGTTTGAATACTGATCAGCTCTTTTGGACCCCTTTCTTTCCCAGAGCTCTATCCCATGCGATTCCTTTAAGTAGATCTTTGAAGAAGCCAAAGTTGGCCTCTCTGGAGGGTCCTAGTCCTGTTTACTGCTTTGCATCCTCCACGCAGGATCCTGAGTTCCACCATCTCATGGTCACTTATAGACAAGGCTGCTCCCAATCTTTACACCATCAACCAGTTCCTCCTGGTTTGTTAGTATTAAGATCCAGCAACACACTCTCCTCTTTGGCTCCTCCACCATTTGCACCAAAAAGTTAATTCAATGATCTGCAGTAACTTCCTGGACTGTGTGCTCCAAGCCACATTCCCCCTCCAGCAAATATCAGGGTGACTGAAGTTCCCCAGGAGAAACAGGGCCTGTGACATGAAGTTATTGCCAACTGCTCATAGAAAGCTAATCTACTTCCTCGTCCTGATCAGGTGGCCTACAGCAAACATCCACAACAGTGTCACCCATATTAGCCTGCTCCTTAATTCTTTCCATAAACTCTCAGAGCATTCATTTGTACCTGAGTAGAGCTCAATGTATTCTAGGTGGTCTCTCACTTAATGAGCAAATCCACCACTTCACCTGTCTGACAAGTCCTTTCTAAAAGTACACACCTGTCTATAACAACATTTCAGTCAGGTGAGCTATCCAGCCATGTCTCAGTAACTGCAATGTGTTGCTAGCCATCTGACCACACACAGATTTCTAGTTCTCGTTTACTGCCCATGTGTGCATTTGTATACAGGCACTTCAGAGAGGTAATCATATAGCCAGGTTCTCTAGAAGGTAGATAAGAGGATAAAAATAAACATCCTTGATATGTTTAGCCCTATGATCCTCATCTTTAGAGGCAGTCAAGGAACATCTGTCACTGCACTGGTTTGTATGACCTATTCCCCAGGAGGAAGCAAGGGCATGAGCAGTACCACTTTGGATCCCACCTCCCAAGAACTTTAGTTTAAAGCCCACCTCACCAAACTGGCCAACCTGCTGCCAAAGATTCCCTTGCCCTTTTTTAGACAGGTGGATCCTACACCTCCCTAACAGGCCACAATCATTAAGGCACAACCCACTGTCATAAAAGCCAAAACCTTCTAGACAGCGCCAGCCACGAAACAAGATAATGATCTGCATTATTTATCTGCTTCTGGCTGTCCCTATTTCTTTAAACAGTAGAACATGGATAGATAAGAACATGACTTTGGGATCAATATTTTTCACCTGCCTCACCAGGGCTTTATAGTCTTCCTTTATCCTACGTGTTTTCTGGCTTACAGCATCATTTGTACCCACATCGAAAAGTAATAGCAGGGTGTAGTCCATGCTCTTGTCAATCTGGGGTATCCTCTTGCTATGAGCTGCCTAGAAAGGTGGTAGAGTCACTGTCCATATATTCCACCACATGCCCAATAAAGAAAGGAGGTTGTCCTTGCCCCTCCTGTTTCTATTATTTATAAAAACATTTTTATTATCCTCCACAGAAGTGACAAAATTAGGTTCTAATTGGGCTTTTGTCTCTCTGATTTTCTGTCTACATGATCTAGCAACATCCTTAAACAATCCCTGAGTTGCCTGCCCCTCTTTCCAAAGGTGATAACACCCTCCTTTTCTCCCTTAACTCTTTCAAAAGCTTATCAGGCCAGTCATCTTCCCTGTCAGCTCATCTTTCAGCACATAGGGATAATCTGCTCCTGTGCCTTCAAGATTTTTTTTCTTGAAGTATGTCCCTTCTTACTTTCTGAATCATTCTTTTGAAAATACTGAAGTCTGCACTTCAGAAGTCCAGAGCAGAAGTTTTGTTGATGCCCCCTCCTTGTTTCACCAAATATTAAGAACTCTGTTATTTTATGGTCACTGTGCCCCAGACGGCCTCTGACCACCACGTCTCCGACCAGCTCCTTCCTCTCTGTTTGCAAACTGCAGGTTAGCAGAGCCCCACCCCTGGCAGGCTCGCTCACCAGCTGTGACAAGAAGCTCTCCTCTATACACTTCAAGAACCCCTAGACTGCCTCTTTTCCACTGTGGTACCTGGTAGGTTAAATCACCTACAATAACAATGGCTGGCAATCTTGAAACATCCTCCAACTGCTTATATAATAATTCATCCATCTCTTTATCCTGGTTGGATTGGACTTCTGTTTAAATCCACAAATTTTACAAGCCAAATTTAAAATAATGTAAGTATGAAGAGGAGGTAATTACTCACTGAAGCATCAAGGCTCAGCTTTTCACATATCTTACTTAAGTAGTTGCCCCTATAAATATAAATTCCTCATGTGAGAATTACATTCAATATTCCTCAATTCAAGGTATTGCAGAATGTCCAATTAAAAAAAGAAATCAGATCACTGAACTTAATGCATTGCTGTTGATACTGGCAACATATGTTCTCTAGTATTTAATCAGGGTATTACCAGTAACAATGATCCTAAAATTTGGATTAGGCACGATAAATCATTTTAACATAAATTAATCTGTGAGATTAAAAACCATTGTGGGAGACTGAATTTGTGAAGAGCATGAACGAGCAACCAGAATATTCATGATTCAAAATTAAAATAACACCATCACTAAATTCAGAATGTAATGTTTCTATTGCATTTTTACATGGACTAACTCTACAGATCAATTAAACTGTGCTGAAATTACAGCTCCATTTAATGGAAAAAAAGAAACTTTTTAAGTACAGGGTTCTTAAATTAATTGTTTCACCCTAGTGCGACTTTGTGACTTTTGATTAAAAGAACACAGAGCTTTCTGACTTTGGAAAGATACAGGTAGCTGAAAAAGAAACTGAAAAAATAGATTAGATTAGATTAGATTAGATTTTAGTCTTTATTTGAGGTCCTAATGAAAAATGACAATAAGTAATTTTCTATAATATTTATTTATTCTCTGACTTCATTGCCCATACTTTTCCAGATAACTTAAACAACTATTTCAATCATCACTTAAACATAAAAAGTTTACAATGGTATGCTGTAAACATTTTTTAAAGGTTTTTTTTAAATTATGGTTTTTATATTATGAAAAAATCTGATTTCACAAGACTGTAAAAGGCAGAGAGCATTATTTAAGGAAGGCTGTCTGAAAAATCTTTTCTATTCACTGGTGACTTGCCGCAGAGCCCTTTTTAAAC
>WBNO01005262.1:0-21219 GCA_013400575.1 Peucedramus taeniatus | reverse complement strand
AAAAAAAAAGAAAAGCATGGAGTCACATTGAAATCTGCTATGTCTCACTTGACTAATAATAAAATATAAATGCTATAAAAATATAGCAGAGAGTCATTCCCAGGCCATGTTATCATCAACTTTTTATCTACCTTACATGACTTTTTAATACTCTTTATCAAACCTGGTCTAAATTTCAGCTGAAGAGTTGCATTTACTGTAATTTCAGCTTCTTGTTGAGAGTTTCCACATTTCAACAGAGAAAGATGAAAAATAGCTCTTACTTTCTTTCACCACTTGCAAAAAGAAAACAATGAGTTCTGAGTGCAATTTGCAATCTAGACCTGGCTTAAATTCTGAGGACATCAACTGGACACATGTAAGGAAGGATAATCACCCATTTTTAGTCAATAATCCACTGTTTTAGGCACTTAAAGAAGAGATAGGGCAAGGAAATTCAATTTTCTTCTCTACCTGTGGCTATTCAATCACAGATCTCTCATTACTCACAAGTGTATCCCAGTTAACCTGCAATATGTGATTGTACCTTTCTCTGGAGTTATCCCACTGACAGTGCTCCACCTACTCTCGTGGTGCTAACATATTCAGTGGAATCAGGTCTCAAATCCTGCCACTCTAGATTAGCTCCTAATCCCTAATTTATGGATTTATTTTCCCTGGTTCTCTCACACTGGCTAAATAAATGGCATTGACTGGGAAGACTATGAGTGCCCTAAAATAAAATATGCTTCACTATATGAACAAAGCACTCTCAGCATGATGAGAATATTAAACCTTGATCCTCCCTTCCCACGTGAGAGCCTGAATGATGGGGCTCTGCAGTGAGCACAAGGCAGTGAGACAGAATTACTTCATTTTCCATGGTGGGACAAGTGTCTACAACAAGCCCTGCATTGTTTTACTGGAGAGCTACAAACATCCAAGCATCAAACAACCCTCTACAATTTCATATGAAAATAATTAACCACTGAAAGAATCTGCCTTGGGATACGGCTGATTTTTTTTGTCATGTGAGGCTTTGAAATAATGCTTCAATAGACCTTGAAAAGAAATTATTGTTTCATTTTTAACATATTTATGTCTTATTTGAACAACTAGTTTTAGGTTTTATGCAAGAGTCAGTAGGTGAAATTTGAAGTCTCCTAAGCTGCAAGGCAACAGATGATATTAATCTCTTCTGTGCCTAAAATCTATTATTTTTTTAATTGCCTTGTTATTTTGTGTATTGTTATTTATTGTCCACTCTTTTTGTCCCTTGCTTTATAATTCTGAAAAAACCCCTACATTTTATTTAGTGAAATATATATTTAAGGTCACTTAATTTATTCTTGCAATTAACATTTCAATGTTTGTTAACATAATGGTATTTAAGGCATTTAAAATTGTTAACTATTAATCTTAACACAAATTTCCATAGTTCTTTAAAATATTCTGCAAAGCATTTTGGCATAACACTAACCAAGAGAATGAAAAGGTCAAAAATTATTTTATTGGTTGGTTCTTTAGAAGGCTGGAGCAATAAGTTAAAATTAGGAGTCTTTCAAATGACTTGGAGGGAAATCAAAATTCTATAAAGCTGCTTTGCCATTAATAGATTAATTCATTTTCACTAAATCACACATTAATGGGAAATGCAAACAGATTATATTTTACATTTAGATTTTTAAGTAATATTCCACATGAAGTAAATACACACCATTATGTGCTGGCCCACCAAAGGTGAGAGAGACTCAGCACTCTCCACAACAGTAGCCACAGAGGTGTTTCCTTTTTCAAAATGATGTAATTACTTTTTGAAAATGATATAATTACTTTCCAAGGCCATGCAGAGGAAGCAATGGCATAGGATTCGCATAAAATTTATCATGGAATCAATTCCCTTGCAAACAAGTCCAAATGCTGCACAAGCACTTGTCCAATCAAGCTTTGAAATGCCTCAAACGACAAATATTTTTATAGCCTGTCATGAAGAAAAATCTTTTCATTATATTTAATTGAAATTTCCTAAATTTCAATTGATATCTGTTGTCCCTTGTATTTTCCCTGTGCTCATCCAAGAGTCTGGCTCCATATTCTCCTTCCAGGCAGCTGAGGACAGCAATATGATCTCTTGTTGGTCTTCAATTTCTAAGGCAAAATAAACCAAATTCTCTCAACCTCCTCTAGTCTGTCCTCCACAGCAAAGTGCAGAGTGTATTTTTTTACAGGGCTATAGATCTTACATCTTCAAGTCACTGCAGATGTAAAGCTGGGACAAGTTTTACAAGAGAAAGAGAATGGCTGTTCTGGAAGAATCTCGAGATCTATTCACCCAAGCACATGCCACAGAACAAGGGAGAAAATTTGCATTTCTGCCCTGTGGGAAACCAGGACATCTCACTTGTTGCTTTGGATGGGCTGAGCCCCGGGCAGAGGGCTCAGGGGGTTTGGCATGAAGCCCAAGTCCCTTTTGCCTTTGATCTCGAGCCATGGAAAAAATTACCAACTTTATGTGAAGAGTTACAAACCAGGTAAAGTAGAGTAGAATGATTAGCTTATCACAGGGTGGAAAAATAGAATGTTAAGATTTTTATCATCAGGGTACAGGGGGGTCAAGATGGAGGAATCTGGGCGTGCACTGCCCTCCTTCCTTCTTCTTTGTGGCCTCCATCTTCTTGGTGATGGTGGCACTTTGGGATTGGTTTTGAGTAGAAACTGACTGTCTAACATAGGTGATAGGTATTGGGAATAACTGTAAATAATGTCTACGTAGTTTATGGTATAAAAAGACAACATCACCCTCAGGGCGGGCAGTGTGCCTTGAGCTGACCTGCTGAAAGCATCTGGGCTGGGCAGGGAGAACATGGTATAGATAAGAAATAATAAACAACCTTGAGAACCAAAGCCAAGGAACTGCGACTCTTTCTTCGACCATCTTGCTGTGAAAAAGGACTCTTGGGAGCGTCCTAATCAGGGATCCTGAGACTGCCCCACCATGGTGAATTGAGTGTTCTGAATGCACATTAATGAATTCAGGTCAGAATTCTGAGGCTGTTAATAAGGGCCTATTGCAGTCTTGGATGTATCTATGAGGGTACGTGCCAAATGCTGCAGGTAATGGCTGTGCTAAGTTACTGTCAAACTAGTGGCAATAGCTGGTCACTAAATCTTAACTGGGCTTTTACTGCAGCTGAAACAAGCCAGGAATACTGAATTTTTTCTTCCTGACTGAAAAAATAAAAAGGGTCTTGAGATCCAGAAATACGTCAAGTAGAACAGAGGGACCGAGGTGATATTTGAAGAGTTTAAGGGTTCAAAGAAGGGTTTTTAAAAAGAAAAAAAAAATCCAAAGACACTACAGGGGTCTCTAGAAAGGAGGTATAAAGGTACATTCTTTTGTATTGGGAAAGACTGCTGTGGTGGCAGGACCATCTGAGATTAGGGAAAACACAGTAGAAAAACTCCTTGGTGAAAAAAGAAACTGCAACCTTGGAGCATTGCTCCTTTTTACTGTGTCATACAGGCCTAAAGAATTCTATAGCTCCCTTAGATAAGGACCTCACACATCCTTATGGGAAGTATCTGGCAGGAGAAACATAACTAGATCTGTTCCAACATATCCTGCCATCCCTAATGAGCAATAATCAGTGCCTGTGGAGAGAGGAAAAGGGAACTGAACCATGTCTGTTCCTCCACTGCTCTTTAATCCACCAGGAAAAGGGAAATCAGGACTCACTCAGTGGGTAAAAACTGGATCACAGATGGGTTCGGGATGGAGGAACCTTAAAGCTCATCTCATTCCAACCCCCCTGCCATCTGCAGAGACACCTTCCACTAGCCCAGGGTACTCCAAGCCCTGTCCAACCTGGCCTTGGACACTTCCAGGGATCCAGGGGCAGCCACAGCTACTCTGGGCACCTTGTGCCAGGGTCTCCCCACCCTCACAGGGAAGGAATACATTAAATTCTCTTCTAATTTAATTTTGAAGTGATTTTTCCCTTGACTTTTCTGAGACATGATTTCTCCAGATATCTGCAAAGCTTTATTCCTGGAAATGCTGGGCTGATTTTTATCACAAGCAGAAACTGATGATGAAATTAAAGGAAAACATATCCTCAGCAAATCAAATTACTTTGCTGTTGAATGCTTGGAGCTTTAAAATAAATAATGCTTAGTAACTCAGGGATTGGAAGGAAAGTCACAAAGTAGAAAAGATTATTTTGTGAAACAGGCCAGAAAAGAGCCACATAAATCTGAATGAACTGCAAAACAGAAAGGTATTTGTTCCATTAACAGATTTACAGAGGTATTAAATAAAATCCTGTGGTTTTATAAAAAAAAACAAAGCTATTTCAATTCATGTCAAGCCAATGCTATTCCATGTTTCCTGAACACCATCTTTATAAATATTTATTGATTTCAGGTGATGGTTTATTAAATTAAAGGCAGTAAAAAAACCCCAAATGTCTAGTTGGGTAGAACACATATTATAAAGCTTAGTCAGTTAATTTGCCTCAAATATGACTCCATCAAATTATGTAAACCTCATTTCAGAACCCAATGCTTTTTAATCATGTGGAGCAAACACCTTTTTAGGACATAATCTATTTTTTTTCTAGTGTGTGGGGATATTTAGACTAAACATGCAAGTAAGAAGAAAAAATGCTTTAAAATTTTACTATGGGTGCTGTTTTACCACAATTTTGGGAAGCCTCAAGCTGACCTGAAATCAAAGCTTTATCTTCTGGTTCAGAATAAATGATCCTAAATACTGGTCACAACAGGGCCTTAATTGTTTTCTATGATGCTGCTGTGCTTTCAGCTGAAAAGAGTATAAAAGATGCATGCCAGTACAATCTAAACTTCTGGTATGTCTCCTGTAGTAAAAATTGATGTTTACACAGAAAAATACAACTGGAGAGTATCATTAGAGACAAATAAACAAGTCATATACTAAAAATAGGAAACTGCATTCAATGCCAAAGAAATTCAGGTTTGTTACCTTACATAATCAAACAGAAAGTGGGTTTCTAAATTTCCTGATGGTTTTTTTTACGTTTTTTTTTTCCCCTCATTTAATTCTGTCTTCAGTGATATCCAGCACATGAAAAGAAGGGTCATGACCAATTTTCAGCACTGAATCTAACATGTACTATCAGGCCCTTTGAACAGCTACTATGACTCCCACTTCTGTACAGTGTTAAAAATTAATGATGGAGCTCTTGGTGTCACAAGCACAACAGTCTTGAAAAATTGCTCCAGACTACCAGTGCCTCACTTTTCCTTTGTTGCCACCTATGTGACAGCCAGCACTGATAAAATAGTATTGAACTATTGTTTTTAGGGCTCTTTTGCTCTGTTTCAAAGTACATAGCAGAAAGTTGATGCCAGATTTGCACATAAACAGGTCTGTTGGCCAGTTTGATCTTTGAGCTGGACCAATGGGAAGGGTTACTTTCTCATGGTTTGAAATAACTTTTGAGATAGAGTTGAAAAAAACCAACTCTTTAGTGAATTCATTATCTCTCCAGCTTTCAGCTTTCCTCCAGCCTTCAGCATATCCATGCATTTCCCCAGGGTTAGGCTAATGTGTTTCTCAATTCCTGGATTGCTTTAACAACAAGAATAAAAGAAGATAGCAAAATGAATTCCCAAACCCATTCAGAAGCACATGAGTTTTGAATTTTAAGTATTTTGTTGTTTCAAGGCAAGCCCTATAAACAGAATTTTCTGAATCAGATAAAAAAGTTTTTTGAAACACCTCCGTGGTCTCTTACCAGCCACCAGCCAAGTAATGTTATACCTCTGTCATGAAGAGCAAATCAACAATGGCACCTTCTAGAAAATTAATTAAGAGCAAAGAACTCTTAATGATCACAGGCTATTTTAGATAGGCCTTAATACTAGGGAGTTTCCAATCATAAAATGTAAAAAAAGTACCCTTTAAAGAAAACCAACAAGAATATGTATGCATGATTCCTGCTGTCAAGTATTTTGGATTCTTGTCAAATCTTTCTGTGATATTTTATAAACACAAAAATTAAAAAACAAATAGTATTAGAAGGCTGACTCATTTGTGTAGATTAATGACACTGACAATATAGATGATATTACACTTTTTCAGATTTTGACCTGTTAAACATTTCCCAAGAAAGCTGAAGTGCTTGTATGACTTTACATATATGAGGCTTGATTTTCTTCTTAACCTGTCACAGACCCTGAAAAAGCTTCAGTGTTTCACAGGTGCCAAAAAGTGACTGATTTGCTCTAAAAAATTACATGAATTGAAATAACCCATCTGCCTTGGGTGACCTCTTGAATTCCTCTGACTTTAGGTAGATAAACTGTACAATTTACTATAACGTAGGTTTCTTCTAGTGCCAAGAGAGATCTCAAGATATTTGATATTTTAAGATATGAAAGCCTTGAACTGCTCTAGATTCAATGGTATCACAAAGAAAAACAGAAATTTCCTGGGTCGTGCTTCAGCTGTTTTCCTGTTGGGAATTCTTTGGTTTCAAGAAAGTTCTCATAGTGCACTATGAGTGAAAAAAGCAGGTTTTTCATAGGTGCATAAAGAATCACAGAATTGTGAAGGTTTTAAAAGACCTTCAAGATCACCCAGTCCAACTGATGCCTAGAGAGGGGCTGACCTAGAACAGAGGCTAGACAGAGTTAAAGAATAAAGTAGGGATTTATTAGAAGGTCTTAATGGATGCACCTTGGGCAGCACAAGAGCCCAGCCAGGGTGAACCCAAAATGGTCCCAAAATGGACACCGGTCACGAGGTCTCTCACTTTTATAAATTTTGGTCCATTTGCATATTGGAGTTAATTGTCCAATTACAGCTTTAGATTATGAAGTTCTATCCTCCTTGTTTTTCTCTCTTCAGTCCACATTGTTTATGCTCTTGGGCCTGTAACTTATGTGATTGTCCTTGGTCCCCTAGAGAAGGAATTGTTTTGTTTCCCTACTCTGTGAAGAGAGCTTACCACACTTAATATGAAGCTCAGAACTACACACTAAAGCAGCACAGAATCTGAAAAATATAAAAGCTAAAACCTGAGGCATCACAACCATCAACCAACTTACATCCACAAGCCCTTCCCTCATCTGATATGTGGGCCACTTTTTCATAGAAGGAGATTAGGTTGGTCAAACAGGACCCTTCTGCTTTTCTTAAATCCAAGTTGGCTGGACTTGGTCTCTTGGTTGTCCTTCATGTATCATGTACTGGCACTCAGGAAAATCTCTTCCATGGCTTTGCCTGGAACAGAGGTGTAAAGCCCTGGTCCCAGTAAGTTTATTTAAAAGGGGCTTAAGGTACAACATTTCCCTAAGGTGACACAAAGGAGAACTCAACAAAAGTCCCCAGGAGGTTAAAAAAACAAGTTTACAAGTTTACTGGCAAACTTTTGAAGATCAGGAATTTGGCAAAACTTAAAGTAAGAATTCAATCAAAATAAAGCATTTAACAAAGCACTGACTTAGCAAACTCTAACCCATCCAACCCTGAATTACCCAGATTTCAACAAGAGAAAATTAGGAGTAGGAAAGGAGAGAAAGAGAGAAAAAGAGAGAGAAAAGCACCCATACTACTGAGATCACATTAAAAGGGTAATAAAGATCTCAGTAATTATTTTGTGCATTTTTATAGACACTACCTGTGCCAGTCTTTATTTGTAGGGAATGATCTCTTGTTTGTCAGAACAATCCCTGCTAGTAAGACTTGCACCTTCATTTTTTTTTTATTTTTTTTATTTTTTTTTACTGCAAGATGCCAGTTATCACAGCTGCCCTCTTGACCACATTAAACACTTCCAGTTCATAAGATATAAAAATCTATTTTTCTGCACAGGGTGTAACTCCCCCTTGTTCCTCTTGTGTTTATCCTTTAACAAGGTAATAAATATCAGTTTGTCACCCAGAGAGAGGCCAGATGTGGAAGACAAACTGAGTTTCACTGTCCAAAGGGGGAGCAAAGATGACTTGGAGGCAGAGAGGGTCAGACTCATGTGGGGTCTGCTGTTTGCCCTCCCTGAACAGTCACCTGGGCTCTGCATTTGCTTTGGGTTCTCTTTTCAGCAGCACAGAGATCCAGGGCAGTAACAGGAGCAGCAGCAGGGGAGCTGGAGAGATCACATGTAGCAACAACATGAGGCATAGAAAGTCCAGGTGAGAAAGGAAATGAATAAATCTGTTTTAAAAAAAATTTCTGCTGTTTCAATTTTTTAAAAATATAGCCTTGTCATAGTAATTAAGGAATTTTTAAAAAAATGCTTCTCAGAACACACAAATTAATAGAACATTTGTTTGAACACCAGCTACAAAATTTTGCAGAATTTAGGAGAGAGGAACAACTTGTGTTCCTGAACCTGTTTGTCATCATCATAGATGAAAATGTGAGGAAGGAGGGACAGATGTTCTACAGCAACAGAATTCTCCTTTCAAAATGAGATAGGATTCACCACCAACTGAGCAACATAACTGCATAAATCAAATTCATCTCTACCATGAGCTTTATGTTTGCTTACATTGTCTTTACAAGCCACCATAATAACACTTTTTTTTGAGGCAGTTTTTCTTTTTAATGTATGCAGTAAACTAGAAAAGGCTTCACTTGGGTGTCTTAGTGTTATTCATTAGGCCACAGAAATTCAATCACTTGCAATTATTTCTCCTTATCCACATTGAATGATCTGTGAGAGACTTAAGAGACAGCAGAGAAAAAAAGAAGAAAACAAAGAGCGCAAATAATGTGAAAAAATCTTAATAAGAATGAAGGTTTTAAAGGTGAGTAAGACTGTTGGGAAACATGCATAGTGTTTTATTGTTGTTCAGGCAGTAAGTCCACACAGTCAGTGATGAATTTAAAAAAAGCATTAGAATCATAGAATGCTCAAGCTGGAACAGACCTTTATGATCACTGAGTCCAACCCTTAACCCAGCACTAAAACTAGGCCGTTGTCACCCCCCCTCCCAAGGAGTGACACAAGAACCACATGGAGCAGCTCTGGGGAAAGCAAACTGAAAAAACTCTTTATTAAAACATCTGACTCCATGTATATATCTTTTTAAAATCCCAGTGTCATTGGAGGGCTACAGTGCCACCTCCTCAATGCCACTGGGCAACCCAACTGTCCATCAGGTTGCTCGTCCTCCATAAAGGAATGCAAAACAATAAGTTATTTACATAAAGTGCATGAGAAAGTTCTGTGCAAAGAATGCAAACATCAGAAGGCTTGGTAAAACTTGAGAAAATCAGGGCGACAGGCCACCACTAAACCCTGTTCCCATGGGCCACATCTACATGTCTTTTAAGTACCCCAGGGATGGTAACTCCACCACTGCCCTTTCTGAGAACAAGCTTTTCCTAAAATCCAAACTAAACCTCCCCTGGTACAACCTGAGGCCATTTCCCCAAGTCCTATTTCTTGTTACTGGGAGAAGAGATTGCTCTTCATCTGGGTCCACCCTCCTTTCAGGAACTTGTAGAAAATGGTAAATTTCCCTCTGAGCCTCCTTTTCTCCAGCTCCCTCAGCCTCTCCTGGTTCTCCAGACCCTTCCCCAGTTCTGTTCCCTTCTCTGGATCTGCTCCAGCCCCTCAATGTCTTTTAACATTTAATCTCAGTGTCACAATCAATGCTGTGAATTCCTTACAGCCTTTGAGTTAATAGAAGCAAATGTCTTGTGAGAAAAATGCCATGGAATTTTTGTTGGAAGACTGTGAGCACTCCAAGCAGGTTACAAAGGCAGCTGTCAGTTCTGACATTCAGCGAACTTCAAGTGCCTGGATTTACAGCCTTAGGGAATATCTTCTGGGATAGTTTTTCATAATTAAACATCTGAAGGGGTTTTGGGGTGTGTTATTGTACCACGTGGCATCAGAAAGGTTCCACTTTGGGTCATTGGACAGACTGGAGACCTCAGGTCTAGAGAAGCAAACATCTGTCACTTCAACTGCCTCAGTGACAGCTGTAGGAGGTGGTTTTCCCTCACATGGCCAACAACTAGAAAAAGAATAATAATATAACTTGATTGTAGCATTTACTGACATTGACTGACAAAGAAAGAAGGCCAAGAAAAAGAATTCTGGAGTTTCTCCCAGCACATAATTTCCTAACATTCCCTGTGTTTATATTTTTCTCTGGTCATGATAATATATTTTTCTCCTTCCATTCTCTCTCCTTCAAATACCTTTTTCAGGGTACATCTGTTCTTATTCTAATTATACATTTTTTTTTTTTAATTCACTCTGCATGCCTTTGTAATATTTGGTTACCTTTCTCACTGTTTTCTGCTTTAGCTTTACTCTTTTTGGTATTTCTATATGATTAGACTGTAAACACCTTTAAAAAAATCTTTCACTCCTCTGAATCCTGTTATTGGAGAAGGTTCAGCTGTATTAATTGAAACTTTAAAAAACACATGTACTGTGAAGCAGATGTCTGAAGGAGGATACTTTATCCTGAACAGTTTAAGCTCTAGAAAATTATAAGCCTGCTTTAAAGTCTTACATGTCGAAGTATTAAACTTCATTTTGTAGTTGTTCTCACCAAGGAACCTCCTGACAACCTGCTGTATAGGGTTTTTTCTCCTGCAATATCCATCCCTAAGGAATGCAGACAATACATGACAAGCAATATCCTGCATCCAAGAAGTTCAAGCAATCTCAACAGAACATATTCCTGTTTGTTTCTGTGTGGATAAACCATTCAAATGCTTCAGTACCTAAGTTCTAGGGCAGATCAAATGGCACTTGTTTTGTTCCACATTAGAAACTTAGATTATTGTTGTTAGTCAAATTTTTATGCCCCATCCTTTAACTATGATTTAATAAACCTGGTGAAACCAGTCACCTCCTGTGCACCAAAGAAACCATTTATCTTCCACACAGCCACAAATGGAGCCTCCAAAAATCCTACTTGAAGGCTGCAATGAGTCAAGACATGCTTTTTAATGGAGAATATGATTTAAGTTCTGTTCACTGCACAGACAAACAGTTTTTAAGACTTGTTCTTCCTGAATACAGCAGCTGGAAATTTCCATGTACAATTCTCACCACGTTGACAAACAGAGCACAGCCAATAATCTCTACTTGGGACTCCCCACAGTTGTGATGATGCCTGGCAGATTAATGAACAGAGCAAGATCTCCTCTCCAGAGCACACAAGCTACAGATTTATCTTTTTGAAAACAGAGCCATATTTTCTCTCATCTTTTCTTCAGGAGATGAGAGAAAAATATTTGTAGCCACGGCTGTGTTAACGTTCTTGTGTTAACAAGAATGTACAAACCTACAACGCCAGGAACAGCAGCCCTTACCCTTCAGAAGAAAAGCCTGTGCTTCACCACAAACTCAGCTTAAGAGAAATATATGTATTTTTTTAATCTGGAATAATGGCTGCTTATATCTGATTTCTGTACACGAGCGATAGGATTTCTTTCTTGGCATTGCAAAGAGTATATGGATCAGGTTTATAGGTATGGATAAAGGGGAAATCCTTAAAGAAAGAATCTGCAACTCCCATGAACCTCTCACCCACTGTCAGTTAGCAATAATTAGTAGAACTTAGTTGTTTGTTTGTTTTTTTTTTTGGTGTCCATGGCAAGGTGTTGGCAGCAGGGCCTGCAGGGAAACCTCTGTCAGGAGAGCTCGGGGGTTGCTCCATCCAGCTCCAGATGGATAGATCTGTAAATATGTAATATATATAAGAATATATATATTCATTTATACATCAGATAACTGCAGTATCACAGTAAGACCTTATCTAATCTTACTGTGAGTCAAAAATGTGACATCTCATAGAGCAGCAGGAAGGTGACCCACACTTTTCATTGTTTAATATAAGAGTACATGGCGTAATTAAAGACTGTAACAAGTGAGGAGCACTGGCTGTGCTGTATCTTTTTCAGCCCAAAATGGCATCTCTTCTGCTGTGTCAAAGGTATTAAAATTCAAACCCTACTAAGATTCANCAGCAGCCCTTACCCTTCAGAAGAAAAGCCTGTGCTTCACCACAAATTCAGCTTAAGAGAAATATATGTATTTTTTTAATCTGGAATAATGGCTGCTTATATCTGATTTCTGTACACGAGCGATAGGATTTCTTTCTTGGCATTGCAAAGAGTATATGGATCAGGTTTATAGGTATGGATAAAGGGGAAATCCTTAAAGAAAGAATCTGCAACTCCCATGAACCTCTCACCCACTGTCAGTTAGCAATAATTAGTAGAACTTAGTTGTTTGTTTGTTTTTTTTTTTGGTGTCCATGGCAAGGTGTTGGCAGCAGGGCCTGCAGGGAAACCTCTGTCAGGAGAGCTCGGGGGTTGCTCCATCCAGCTCCAGATGGATAGATCTGTAAATATGTAATATATATATAAGAATATATATATTCATTTATACATCAGATAACTGCAGTATCACAGTAAGACCTTATCTAATCTTACTGTGAGTCAAAAATGTGACATCTCATAGAGCAGCAGGAAGGTGACCCACACTTTTCATTGTTTAATATAAGAGTACATGGCGTAATTAAAGACTGTAACAAGTGAGGAGCACTGGCTGTGCTGTATCTTTTTCAGCCCAAAATGGCATCTCTTCTGCTGTGTCAAAGGTATTAAAATTCAAACCCTACTAAGATTCAGACAGAATTGCTAACTTTTCGCAGACATGATCGATTGGCCTTCGCAAATTGTTGAAAACCAACTGATTAGGCTTTTAGACAATCAATTGCACAATGATGGGCAGCAAATGAGGAGGAACCAAGAAAATGCATATGCTTAGAAACTAATGACTTAAAGACTCTAATTCACACATGCCAGGCAATTTACAATTAAGGAGTACAAGCTGTGACCTCTGAGTGAGATGTGGTAACTTGGCAATTATGAAGGTAGCAGTGGCATGATGCATTGGTCTTTCTTTGCTAGACCACTGAAAAATGATGAAATTATTTGTGTGACTTGCAGCAGCTTGAACTCATAATTGACCTACCTCTTTTGTTGTTTCAGATATCAGCAAACCCCTCTCTTGTATACTTACAGCCCTAATAAATGTGTAGGATTCAGAAACCTGCATGCCCTGTTATAGCATAATACCTCATAAAGCCTGGTGAGTTCTCTCTCATCCACTCTTCCTATTCCTCCTACTTATTTTTTAAAAGATGTGCCTGAACCTGTCCCAGAAACAAAGAAATATTTCAATTCTTAGAATGTTTTGGTTGATTTGAAATGGTTTGAATGATTAGGAATGGCCTTCTTTTTCTCACCACGAGGATCTCCAGCACATCTGATGACTGAGTTGTGAGTGCTCCACAAGACGCTTGTGACACATGCAGGAGGCAGGTTTTGGGTGAAGGACCAAGAGTTTCCAAGAAATAGTGAACATGATTTTTTGGCATTGAATTTGCTGAAGGGACAGATTGTGAGATTTCCAAGTGAGAAAACTGTGTCACTTTCACATGTGCATATATGTGTATATATCCATATAAAAGAGAGGGAGAGTTTATAGTTCACACATACATATATAAATTTAATAAGATTATATAGTAAATAAGATTTATATTTCCTACTCATTCTACTAATTTCTGGTCAGTAGCTGCTAGACCTGCCTACTAAAATCAACCAATACAAGACAGCAGATGAACATAAAATTAATGACACACATTGACCCTTATATATTTTGGCCTTTAACTTTTTATTAGAGGATTTTATTAGCTACAATAAATAAGATTTTGTGAATTGATGTTTGTGAATAGCAACCACATCAAGCCATATCTGAGCTTACATTATCTCAACTTCTACTGGAAAAGGGAAATCCAAACAGTAAAAAGAGACTTATCAATCAAATAAATCAAAATCAATCAAATAAAATGTACATCTAAGAGTGTCAATTCCTTACAGTGGGCATCCTTTCTCTAATCACTTGGAAACTGAGTGGTTCAGACTCCTCTGAAATAAACACATTTTGTTCCTCTGTAATGGGTCAGTCCTGGGTTAGTTAACACATTCAGCTGGAGACAAAGCAACAGCAATGCAGTGCTGAGGAGAATCCTTGTCTTACTGTACACAGTGATTGCACAAGTTAATTGCTCTTTATAGATGAAACATTATTCTTGAAATATATTTCTTTACAGTAAATACACTGGCAAACAACAATTATTAAATAGCTACTTTTATAAATATGACTTTGGTGACTGCTGATTACTTCACATCACCAGCGCACATAAAATAAATAAAAAGTATTTGCTTTCCCTTTTTTTAATAAAAAAAAGGAATATAAAAAGTGAGAATGAGATTACAAGTGAGCGCAAAGCATATATGAAACATTAACTGTTTTAAGAAGCCATTCCTACTCAGTTATCTGGAAATGTCCTGTATTTTCATGCTCCTGGAGTACACTCAACCAAATTTTAAATAATTTTATTTTCTTTAGCTGTGAAAAGGACCAAATGAAGTGTTAACCAGGTAAATTACTTGGCAAGCAGATGAGAAGGTGAGTGTCATAGGTTGTTTAAAGGGTGCCAGATATTTTTCCAGTAAAACAAATGACCATCACACTGGCAATAAAAGGCTTAATCCACATTTTGCAGAAGTTGTAGGTTTTGGTATGGAGCTGTCTTGGTTTGAAAGACAGGTACCTGCCAGCAAGAAAAACTGGAATCTCCCTTTGAATAGAGAATGTAAACCCCCTCCCTCAGATTATTATAATTTTGCAATTGTAGGCTCTCAGGCAAAGATTTGGGAGTGGGAATAACAGTTCTTTACTAGGAATATTAGACAAAGCAAAGACAAATACAAATGTAATAGCACTAAGAGACAAGCAAAAACAAAGAAGCAACAAAACCTCAGAAAATGCCCTGACAGAGTCAGGGATGTGACCTGACACCCTGGGTATCAGGGCGGTGAAAGCAGTCCAGATGAAATCCTCCTTGAGCAGTAAATGCAGTTCTATGAAGTGGAAACAGTCCTATAGGAAAGTACGATGGTGGAGAAAAATGTGTTCAGTCTTCCTCTGGAGAGAAATCCAGTGGAGAGAGAGAACAAGCAGGGTCCCCTGGTACTCCAGTCCTTTAAGAGTGGTGTCCTCAGACCAAATTGCTGTTCACTGCTGTTCCACTCGGAGAAACCTGCTGCCTCCTTTGTTTAAGTCAAGTATCCATAAAGTACCCAGCAATTAGTTACCTAGCAAAACCACCAGGAAAAAATTCCACAAACACAAAAGAAACAGATCCAACCCCCAACAGGAGCTTTTATTTAGTGCACCCCACCTTTGACACACTCCAAGGGGAGATCTGCACAGCCATGCCACTTTAGTCCCGGACAAAGCTCAGAACAGTACACAAGTCCCTCCTAACTTATCCACCTGTGGTGTTTGCTTAGGACTTCCTCACAAGCCAGCCCAGCCATGCTGACAGTGTTTTGCACATGGGAAATGGAGCAAGGCAAACAAAGTGCCTTGCCTCAGGCCAGGTCAAAAGGCTGGAACAGAGCAGAAGTGTCCTGCCTCCAGGCACTGTTGCTGCCTTCCTTCTGGGGGGATGTTTGATTTACTGTGACTGCATCTGTCCAATTTCCTGTCCCTGTCTGGGGTTTCAAAAGGCACTGGCTGCTTTGCACTCTTTCAGTTATGAAAAGTGAATTAAATATTTACCTGGGTTATCAACTGGTTCATATTTATTGTGGGGGTTTTGAGCAGCCAGAATACATACAATGAGGGGTTCCTAAGCTCTTGCATAATTTTCATGAGCATGTAACCACAATTGGCATAGAAGAAGTTCATTCAAACCATAAAAATGTGTACATTGGGTACATGTAGTATATGTAACTCCATACTGAGTATATATAGAAGTCTAACTCTATCCTAGAGTAAACCAGCCCTTGGGGAAACACATAGGGAAAATACAAACCCATATGAGCCTAAGCTCTTCTCAGTCTAACTCTCCCCCAGTTAAACCAGCACCCTGGGAAAGCTGGCTGCTGCCTATCCTGGGATCAGGCAGCTGCCTGTGCTGCCTTCCTGCACTGCCAAAACCATCTCAGAGCAGCTCTGCTCCTCGGAGGAGCTGCTCACCAGGACCTTGCAGGAGCAGGAGCAGCATCAGACACCACTGAGGCAAACACAGCCAGGCTGAACACAGCCAGTTTTGTACCCAGCTGGAGGTTTGCCCCAGGTGTAAGTAGGAGCCTGTGCAGAGGGCTTCTAGGAGCAGTGAGCTCTGATCCTGAGGCAGCTCATTGTCCCAGGAGTGGAGAAAACACAAGGAAAAACTCATCCCATTGGATGCTCCATGGAGCACTCCAGCACCCCACAGATGTCAGAGCCCCTCTCTGGGTGCTGCCCCACAGTGTCCTGCTCCAGGATGGAAGAGTGACCAGGGGGTGGCTGCAGGAACACGAACAGCTGGTAGAAGATTAAATTCTTGTGGATTCTGTAATGTCTGATAAATACTGACAATCAGTAGAGACACTGACTTGCCAAGTCTCCTAGATAAAGGACTTTGTGCAAGAGATAAGACAATGTATTAGTGATGCTGTGGGATGTGGATGAGATGTCCAGCTCTGTCTTGAGCTCCAAGACTGAAGTTTAGCTGACACCTGAAGAGGTCAGTGGCAGACCCTGACTGTCCTGAGGGGACAGAGCAGACCCACACAAGGTCTTTGGTGAATCTGAATTGTTCTGTCCAGGTGTACAATAGAGCTTACAGACAAATGTCAGGGTTTTCTGTGGTCCCACAGAGATGGGATTAGTAGCAGTTTCTACTTTTGCTGATTGTTTTTAGTCAGAAAGAAGTAGCTCACAGAGAGACACATGTGGGTGACTGTGAATGTCTCAGCCTGGAGATAACAACATTCACAGTATGTAGAGACATCACAGCCCAGGGACAGAGGATGTGACCTGAGTAAAATCAGTCCTGGGATTTACAGATGAAAGGTCCTCAGCAGATACAAAATCTTTGCTAATAGAATAAAAATCCATTCAGTTTGACAGAGCTGGGATGTTTCATGTTGGCAACCAGGACATAGCACCTAAAGCAGCTCTGGGAGTGCTGCTGCCACTGGCCAGGGGGACTGGAGGACTCTGCTGTGGAAGGTTTTACTTTGACTTCAGTGCTGTGGGCACAGCCAGGGATGCACAGGAAATGAGACTTCCTCTGCCCAATGCTGTAAATCCAGTTCTGCAGCTCAGTGGGAACAACCTGCAGAGGAGAGAGTGTCTGCACTGTGCATGTTTTGAAGAGACACACTTTCCACTAGCTCTGCTCTAGTACTGCTTTGAGGTTATAAACAGATCATCACAAGTGATCAAGTTGATTCTTCTCAGATGAAGGGTGGCACTAGCATTCTGGGCATCCCATCCCACTGCAAACACAAAGTAAAATCTGCCAGCCTCTTGTCTGTGGACTTGGAAAAACAGTTGTGGAAAGAGAATTCAAGTGGCCCACCAGGAAATCTCAGCATCTACAACCCACAGCTGCTGAGCTTGAACAAATCTGGTGAATTATGATGTTAAGCCATGAGAGCTTGTTTATTTATGGCAGTCTAGATGTAGTTCTCCTGAGGAAAGTTGCTTCTATGCCCTGAAATGTACTGTTTATTCACAACTCTCAGTGCTGAATTAGTGCATGGCTGCTGGCATAGGTCCTCCCTTTTGACTTTGAGTCAAGTTTGAAGTCTGATATTCCAGCTAATATTAAGCTGAGACTTAGGGCATTCTCTGTCCACTTCCCCATACTGAAAGATGGCTGAGGTCTGCTTTCATATACTTTTATTTGGGAGAGTAGTTCACCTTTTCAATTAATTTTTTGAAACTCCACTTACAGAAATAATTTAATCTCACTGTTCCTCATGCACTGATTTAACCCAGGGGCTTGGCAACCCTGCAAACACCTGTCAGACATCAGTGAGATGGCTGCTGGTGGAAACAGGAGTCAGAGAAATCTTAATTTGAACTAAAAACTTTATTTTCAAATGCAGCCCACACTGGTTTTGTGATAAGACTTTCTTGGGTTTGTTGTTTAAAAAAACCCTGTCTCTGTCTTTTTAAAAGCAATGGCTGCTTCTTAATGCAATGAGATTTTTCTTAATAGTGACACAGCACATAATTCTGAAAGCCTGGGGGTGCAGTTTAGCCATTTGGAAAACTGACCTTTTGTACTATTACTGGAACTAGCTAGCAGGCTTTGGTGTTAGAATTTTGTTCTCTCTGTACCACAGAAAATAGTTCAAAACCTGTTGCTCAGTGTGCTGGTTTTGACCTGGGCTGAGTTAATTTTCTTTAGTGACCAGAGTGGGGTTGAATTTGGGATTTCTGCTGAAAAAGGTGTTGATACTACAGGGATGTTTTTCTTATTGCTCAGCAGTGTTTGCACAGCATCAAGGCCTTTTCTGCTTCTCACACTGACATGGTGAAGGGGCTGGGGGATGGCCTGGCTTTGGCTGGGATAGACTTAAGTTCTTCTCAGTAGATGATACAGTGCTGGGGTTTTGATTTAGAAGGAGAAAAATGTTGATTTTGCTAAGTCCTATTTATCCTAAGTCAAAGATTTCTTTTTTTCTTTTGGGTCTCATGCTCCATCATTGAGAAGGTACAGAAAAGAAACTGGGAGGGAGCACAGCCAGGACAGGTGACAAGAACTGGCCAAAGGGATATTCCACACCAGAGAATGGCATGCCCAGTATATAAACTGGGGGAGTTATCTGGAACAGGGCCTGATCTGGGCTCAGAGAGGTGGCTCTGGCATTGTTGGTCAGTAGGTAGTGAGCACTTGTATTGTGCATCACATGTTTGGATTTTTTTTCTTTTCAGTTGTATTATCAATACTATAATTATTTACCACTATTACAGTATTTTACTTTGTTTTCAGTTGCTAAGCTTCTCTGAATGATTAATTTTTAAATGTCTCTAAACCTGTAAGTTTTGCTTTTGATTCTCCTCCCCACTCCACCAGGGTGGGGGGCAAGAGAAGGGTGTTGAGCAAGTGGCTGCGTGGTGCTAATTTCTGGCTGGGGCTGGAACCACAAGAGGGTACTTGGGTAGTTGGGAGCAGACACAGACAGCACAGCTGAGCCCAAGGTTAGGGTTAGGGCACCCCAAAGGTACCCCAAAGGGATATTCTGTACCATATTCCATCAGGATCTGAAAGGGGGAGAAAGAAGGAAGAAGGAGGGACCTGCCAGATGTCTGCTGGAAACTCAACACAGCAGGGGCAGCCTGGGAGGGCCCTGGAGTGGGTGGATGAGAACTTCACTTCCTGGCACAGCTGGTGAGCCCACCAGGGGAACCACCTCTGGAAAAGGGACAGGCAGCTCAAAAAGTGTTTACGGATGTTTTTAGGTCGTGTAGAAAGAAAATTAGAGAGGCAAAAGCTTAGTTAGAACTTAATTTGGCCACTTCTGTAAAAGATAATAAAAAGTGGTTTTATAAATACAGTAATGGCAAAAGAAGGGCCAAGGAAACCTCCATTCTTTACTGGACCCAGGGGAAAACACAGTCACCAAAAGTGAGGAAAAGGCTGAGGTACTTTACACTTTGCCTCAGTCCTCAACAGTAAGACCAGTTATCCTCAGGGCAACTGGCCTCCTAAGCTGGTAGACAGGAATGTGGAGCAGAATGGAACCCCTGAAATCCAGGTGGAGGCAGAAGAGCTCACCAAGCCCCTCTCCAGCATTCACCATCAGTCCTGGCTAACCGGAGAGGTCCCAGAACTGGAGCTGCCAGTGTGAGGCCCATCCACAAGGGCTGGAAGGAGAATCCAGGGAACTCCACAGACTTGTCAGCCTGACCTTGGTGCCCAGCAAGGTTATGGAACAGATCATCTTGAGTGTGATCACACAGCACATATGGGACGACCAAGGGATTAGGCCCAGTCAGCACAGGTTTAGGAGCTCCTATTGTCCTGCAGATCCCTTTGGGCAGTTGAGCTCAGTTGTCTGTCTGTGTCTACTCCCAATTCCCCACCCAGCCCCAGCCCAAAGCAGCACCTGGGGACGCTGGCCACTCCTACTGGAGGATCAGGAAGGTGCCTGGGCTGCCCTGTTCCACGGCAAACACCAGCACAGCACAGAGCTGCATGTCGGAGGGGCCGCTCAGCAGCAGCCGGCAGGAGTGGGAGCTGGGCAGCACCGTGAGCTGCCAGTCCTGCCACTGGGGCAGGTGCTCCCAGGCTGTCTTCACCAAGCTCTGAACCCAGCAGGCGATTTCCTCAATGTCTAAATAGGAGCCTGTGCAGAGGTTCTGCAGCAGGGGTGAGTGCTGGGCCATCTCATTGGTCTTGGAAGGGTGGACAAAACACGGAATATTCCCCTTTAGCGTCGAGCATGTGCACTCCAGGACCACGTGGATGTTGGAGCACCTCTCTGGCAGATGTGTCCCACCATAGAGCTCCAGACTGAAAGAGTGCCTGGAGGGTGGCTGCAAGGACACAAGCAGCTGGTACAAGATTCGGTCCTCGAAGATACTCCAGGATTCATGGATGCCGTTCTTCCCGGTCGCCGGGTGCATCTCTGGCATTAAAGTGTCCTTGGAAAGCATTTGGCAGACATGGAGGATGTCATGCATCATCTTCTTCACATCCTTGCACATGTCAGACAGTCCCTGCATGGGCAATAGGTTGGGCACAGAAAACAACCTGACCCTTTGGCATGCTCCTTTGAGCTTTTCGTCCTCATGGTCATTTTCTTCCTCGTTGCCAGAGCTGTCCTGCACACAGCAGCTGCAAGGGGCAAGCTTCATTTGCCACACTAGCCAGAAGACCTCCATGAGCATGGCTACTGCAGCAGCCCAGAAGAGAAAGAGCTGCAACCCAGAGAGGAGTGGGGCTTCTTGTAGGGACCTGATCCACTCAAGCTCCTGCTTCAGCCGCATCACCTCCTGCTGCAGAAACTCCTCACGCTGCTTCATCTTCTGGACCATGGCCATATCAATCTGTGGATCTTGTGTCTGCTCAGGCAGGATGGCCAGCACAGCCAGGAGGAGCATGATTGTCATAGTCATGGCCTGGAGGAGGCGGGAGAAAGGTTTATCCAGGAAAGGTGGACAGGCTGGAAGGGACCGCAGACCCTGGCTGGAGACAGCACCAGGCCCATCCTGCCCAAGCCACCCTGATGGTCATCCCCAGCTGGGCTGTGTCCCATGAAAGGGCAAGAGACACCTGAGCAGTCTCATGAGGCCCCATCCCTGCCATGCTGGAGCATTCCATGGAGCCAGGGGTGCCTGGCACATCCCCAAAGCCTCTCTG
>WBNO01005261.1:4401-34716 GCA_013400575.1 Peucedramus taeniatus | reverse complement strand
CAAAGAATAGCACTAAAACTATTCACTAGTTAGGCCCACAAATGAGTTAGGATGACAGCATGCTCCTGGAGTTTATGCTAGAAGCTTGAGAATCATTCACCGGTGCAATACGGTCCATTGGATACAGATGATGCAAACACAAGCCTACAATTTTGGAGCTACACAAAAACATGAGAAAATGCCTATAAAGTGCAGAGTTGTAGGACACAAACTGTCTCCAGTCACTGTGTTTTTATGAACAAAATCTTCACTCCTTGTAAAACAGTATTCCAATAGTATGACAATCTCACTTTCCTTGAATAGTTTGCACACAATTAGACAAGGAGCAGGGCACTTCTGAAGCNAAAGTCAGGTAAGATGAGGTCAGAAACATGGCATTTACTCCCTACAGAAATAGTTTGGAATAGCCTGTGCAGATATAAAACCTACATTGCTGCCCAGTCACACTTTGTAGTGTTTTTTAAAAGACAACATATGGGCAGGTGCTTGAAATTATAACAAAACTGATAAAAAGTGATCCATCTGAGCAGGAAATTTTGGGAGTCCTGGTCCTGGGAGTCCTGGGAATTCTGATACCTCTAAATACCTCTCTAGGCATCCCCAGGAAGTCATATGCTTTTCCATTACTAGAGAATCCAAGCACCTCATAATTTTCTCATCAGTCTGCGAGAAAATAAGAATTGTTATGTCTGTTTCCCATTTTTTATGTGATAGAAAAGCTTGAAGTATTTAAATCCTTGTCCTCACACACAGATTAGATTAGAGATAGTGACTCGAGATTGACATTGACTAGAGGTCAATGACAGTCCAAAACCTGAATAATTCTGAGGATTGGAGACAGAATCCACAGAACTTGTCTATATCATATACAGACTCTGGAGCTGGACAAACAAAACAAAAACAAAAACAAAAACAAACAAACAAACAAACAAACAAACAAAAAAACCAAAGCCAAAAAAAAACATGACCATGATCACCAAAAAACCCAGTAGTACTTTGGTTCTTCAGGTCCTGTTTAACCACCATATACTGCGAGTGCTTGGAGTCTATTCCCAGGGCTGATTTTCACTAGCTCATCTTGCTTCTAATCCAGGTTCATAAGTTTTTTTGTGGGAGGGTATGTAGAACATGGGTGTCCAATGTCTTAATACTTTCTTGGATCTGATTTTGTAAATTGCCACCCAAAGACTTTCTCAGGATGTCTTGGTATACAATAGACACTGTTTTTATTTCCTCAGAATACAGCCCATGCCTCTCAGTTAAGTTTTTTCAATTTTAATATGGTTGGATCTGCCTGACTTTTTTCTGTGATAAAAACAAGAATGGAACACATAGCACCTTCTCAGAAATTTGTAAAAATAACAGAAAAGCAGGCATCTCCCAGACCTCTGCAAAAGTATTTTGGAGAGCTCCCAAGTTACTTAAGTATATTAAGTATTAATCACTTCTCAGTGAAGCTAAAACTTTTTTTTAGCCTGAATAGGTGGCTCAGACAGATAATTAGGATTGCTGTTTTTCTCCTGATTCAACCAGATTGTGTAAATAGCAATTTACCAAAGAGGGAAAATCCAAGTCTTTACACAGTCTTGTAACTTCTGAAATAAAAGGGAAATATAATGGGGAGTGAAACAGGAAATCAACCACATTGATTTAACTTGCGGGAATTCAATTTTTGTGAAAGAAACTAAATTGTCAAAGATCCAACAAGGACCTTCTTTTTCCCTACCAGAGATGAGTATTGACACAACTCTCTTGACACATACAATGTTACCTCTTTCAGCTGCAGGTGTACCGAAACAAACCAAAAGGCTGAGATTTAGCTCTAACAGGAAAAACTCTGTTGTCAATTATTTCCTCATTAAATCCAGAAACATCAGGACACTTTTCAGACCAAATTAGACAAGAAAAAAAAAGCCTTAATCTATATGGCTTCCTCTGTGGTTTTCCACACACATTTCTGTTTCTGTTCCTCTGTGAGACTCACAGATAGCAAATGCTTGGAGGACACTATGTACACATACAGGATTTTGCATAATGGTAGGAAGTCCTAGGGCTGGACAAGGCATATAACTTCCAGAAATTGCGAGACCTTGAAATACTATGGGTGTTCAATGCCAGGTTTCGTTGAAACCAAAATTTTTAACAACTATAGGCCATATGCTACTCACCACAACTTTTGTGGCTGGATCATCTCTTCCTTATGTATTATGTGGAACAGAATTCAGCCTTCAAGGACCCTAATAACCTTTGACAAGTTACAGGTAGCCATTAACTTCACAGCCACTTAGGCACACTAAAAAATGAAACTTAAGGCTTTCAGGTGCTCATCTTCACATTCAATTACTGAACAGCTGGAACAGATGTAGCACAGACATATCATTGTTAGGTTTAGGTGGCCTAGCTGCAAGGTGACCGGCAATGCAAGAAGGAAAGGAATTGCAAACACAGGGAAAAGGTGACTAAACTTCCTTTTCTGCCTAGGTCCTCAGAGTTGGACTTTTGCAAGCCTTAGAAAACACAGAGACACTGATTAACATTTACATTTTGGGAACAGCCTTCACCTATATGCCACTGGACTGGCATTTCTAGTACTCCTGATCATCTTTCTTTGTCCTAACTGATAAAAAAAACCTCAACCATACTGAGAGATCATATATCAAAGTAACTACACTTTTCACTTTGCTGCCTCCTGCTATTTCTATAATCCAGCAGAATGATGCAAAGCCCTTCAAGACACACATTGTCATTAAGGACTGACCAAAGTGTCCAAAACTAATTTGTGGGAAAGGTGATGGTTTCTCTGCCAGCTTCTACAGCAAGTACGAGGCGTACAGAAGGCTGAGAGTTAGTTAACAAAACTAATTTAAATGTGCTGCATGCATCACTAGGCTGTAGGGTTCCCTACCATTTATTCAAAGCCATTCCACCAGCAAATGACAAAAAGTGTGCGCAATTGCAATGTGTACACATGGCAGCACTTTCCAATGGGCTCTTGAAAGCATTTGCAGTGTGAAGCAGACAGCATTCTTACTAGACCACTGATGATAATTGATCTGATAGGGTGCAAACTAGCCAGTTAGAGTTTTCTCCCAAGTCTAACCTCCAAAGTCATTTTCCAGATCCTTTCATGCTTTGAGGTCTTGCTGCCCTTTACAAGTTATCTCCTACCACCATAGGAGGACTAATCAGTGCTTTAATAAAAGAGTCCATAAAAGCTGACGAAAGTAAAGAACCTTTGTTTATTAACTGCTTTGATATTTTCCACACAGATTTTCAAGGTGTTTGTATGCACACTGTGAATTATTCCCTATTATGTTGCTTGTCCTCTTTATCAGTGGTTTAGACTATTTACACAAATTATAAACACAGAAATCAAATACACAATTTGAAATGTGGGAAGTTGCATGAATGTCTTTTTTTCTCTAACCCTGATTTATGTCAAGCAACTGAAGAAAATTTTATAATCAAGGGATATACTTTGAAACAGTTTCTTGTGAATCTTCAAGCTCACAGATCTCTTTTTCCAATTAGCTTATCTCAGTATGAGTAGAATTTACAGACACTGGAAAGAAACTGAGAAAAAAGCATGGGAGATTAACCTCATAACTGATTTTTTTTTACTTCATCATTTCAATTTCCTACATTTTCTATTATTTCTTTGGCTCTCAAAGCCTAGTGCATAAACACTAAAGGCAGATGACTAAGGCTAAGCACATCAATATGTCAAAAATATCTTCCATTATTTCTGTTTTGTTTCTACATTATACTCAGTTCTAGTTGCAAGAAACATTACAGGCATTTTTTTAATTGGGAAATAAAGATTGTTCATTCTTTCACAAGCAATTCCTCCAACATTTCTGTAATGGTAAATTCAAAGTTTCAGCAGGCTGCATTCTGGGACCAAAGCCAGTAACAGACTGGAGAATCTAGGGTAGCTTTCAGTATCTCTTCACTCCCATATGGAGAGACTTCAAAACAGAAACAGAGGTGTGCTATCTATAATCACAGTACACGCTCAGTCCCCCCCACTGAAATGACACAAAGAACTTGGTCACTGAAAGGAGCACAGGCACCACCCACTCCTCTGCTGTGCTGCTGTTTCCTGGTTATATTTAGACATCTGTCAGTGATTATTAGCTACAGCAACTGTAATGAGCTAGATATGATTCCTGCTTAAAGCGTTCAAATGCGAGTCCATTTTTGGTTCAGATTACACACACAAGCTTACTGGGTGAAAAGCAGCTGTCATCACCAAGGCTTATGAGAAGAGCTGTTGACCGCCTTCTCCCAGCAGTGGTGCAGCCTGGACTACCTGTCTTAGCCATGTAGGCAACATTTCTCACGAACAGGACATAAACAGGATGTGGCAGCCTCCAGCACAGCTCATCCCCTATCTCCCAGTATACCACAGCTTGCTTGTGAAGGACTTGCATAGGAAATCTGCACGATCCACCACTGTCTACTGCATGCCAAAAATATCCTTGTGAAATCCTGGTGGTATTTTCACCTCCTGCAAGAGGCTTTATTTCATAGCTGGTCCCAGGGAGATGAAAAAGCACCTAGTCTGCTCTCTCATCAGAATATGAAGAGGACCAAAGTGCTTCAAAACTGCTTCTGGGCCAGGGCCCCAGCCAAACCCTAATATTTTCATCTGGCAGATATCTCCTTGTACCTGTGGCTTTGCCTTTGTTGCTTTGTAGCCCAGTTGTGCATAGCTTTCTCTCCCAGCTACATGGTTCCTGCTGATGGTGCTGATGGTACTGATGGACTGTCTAAACTAATTGTGCGGCCTAAACTAATTGTATGGCCCCTGCACAGCTTGCCCCTGTCCTCTGCTGGACAGTGGCTGGAAGATCAGCATACTGCTTCAGCTCAAGTCACTCAAGTGACAAAGCAAACCACATCCTTGTTCTCCTGAAGGCTGCTCAGCATAGGAGAGAGCAGGACCTTTTCATAACACACATATTTTGTGCATAGAACTTATGCATAGAACTTAGTTATGATTTTCCTCATAGTTACAGCTCTTTGAAGCCACCCTATTTGCTCTGCTAAACCCTGCAGCTCTGACTATCTGCAGCAGATTATCAGATACTGCTATTATCGTAATACATTTAAATGTGTTCAATGCCTTAAAAGTTACAGGGAGAACAGCACTCTTGGGATGAGCTACCCATACTGTGGATAGCTGTGAATATCCAAACTGTGGCAAGAGTCAACTCCAGCAGAGCAACAGAGCACTTGAAGGTGCAGTATCTTTTTCTTCAGGAAAAAGAGCTTTGCTGGTCTTTGGGAAAAACCTTTTGGTGCCTTCCTTAGATGTGCAAAGAGCTGCACAGCTGCTGTGCCATGATAATTCTTCTATGACTGATAATGGCTTAGCTTAAGAGGAAACCCTTCTGATAAAACATGAGGAGAGCTCAAAAAATTGGGAAAAATAATGCAGCCTGAAATATAAACACGTGATCTGGACTTCAAAACACTCATACAAAATTAATAACTGTCAGCTAGCAGGACAATCCCTCCTTAATGTTTCTTCTGCTTGGTCTGAGAGAAACAAGCATAATGTAACAATAAATTCCCTTTATAATCCTTAAAGATTGGCAAAGGCAGGCTTTCTTAGCAGAAGATTTAAGGGATGCTGGAGAGCTTGGTATGAAAAGCATCTCCCATTGCTCACTTTCGATGTGAAGAAAGCCTGACCTCCTCTCTGCTGAAGTCACAGCAGAAATCTTTGTTACAGTACCTCCTATTCAGCTCCCCTGTCACCAGACCTCTGCAGTTCATCTGGGTCTCTCAGCCCAGGGCTGACAGCAGGTTTGGCTTCAGGGGCCAGGTGGTTAAAATACCTATCAGCTTCTCAAGTCTAAGTGTCTTTTGCTGTCTGTTCTCAATGCCAGGAAAGTGAGGTTTAAAGTCCTCAGAGAGCAATGGGAACAGTTTCATCATATCAGTCAAGTTATTTTGTGAATTAAAGAGGTAAATTATGCCATTTTCAGCCCAGCTTATCAGGAAGAAATGAAAAAAGCAATTCTACCAGAAAAGCAGGGGAAAGATCCAAAAAGTGCAGTTCCAGGGATGAAGAAATGAAAGGTAAGCAGAATGAGTTACATAAGTATATAAGGATATCGCTTATTTGTCTTTCCAGGAACCCGGGAAACCTGGATTTGTCTATAAGCTCAACAATCCAGCATTCCTGTGCATAAGAAGTTTTCTGAAATATAAGGCATGAATTTAGGTTGCGTCCCACCGACAACAACATTAGGAAATAGACCAGTCCCATTTCTGTAGAAAATATTACTCCAGCATGTTCATTTGGAGTAGAATTTATTCAGAAAATTGGGCAGATTGGTTCTTTTAAAGTAGATTTAACCACCTGTAAGTACAAGAAGGAAGGTAAGCTATAAGCTGTAGACAAAGGCCAGCAGGTACATCCTGTTTTCGTCTTTCCCAACCAGAAACATGTGACTGTAACATCATGAGAGCTCAGCTTAGTTTGGTCCTACAACAATCAACAGGAAATACCAGAAAATCAAAACAGATCTATCCAAATGCTGGCAAACTGAGATATTTGGACTTTAAAACCTGCTTAAGCCCTTATCTATGCAAGGACTGTGTTTCTACAAATGCACAGAGTTAGAACATATGGATGGCCATTTTGAAGTAATACAACACAATTCCAGCAGCCCCTAAATAAAGGGAGCATAGTAGCCACACAAAAGCTGACAGGGTACCATCTCCTTAAGCACTTGCTCTTAAATATCAAGTAAACAACACCACTATGCTTCTGCTGGTTGGAAGAATTATACTTCCTATTTCTGATGGAGTTTGAAAAATCTGTGCTTTTTCAGCAAAGACTTTACCTATATTGACATAGTTAACTTTGCATAGAAAGAAAATCCTGTAGAACCTTCTTAGAGGAGGTGTATATAGTAATGAAATTTAAAGCATTGCACCACCAGTATTACGTTGACAGTGTAAAGAGGTAATAAAAATATACATCTTTTAATCAAGTCTTTGTATGCAAAGTGTGCTGAATGACTGGTTAGGAGAATTCCATTCTACTGATTGGATCCTACATAGTAAGAAAAGCTTCCAAACTTGCTTTTGCATCTGTGAGAGCAACATTATCTTATGCCCAAGGTTCATTAACTACTGAGTAAGAAAGATTTCCTTTTAGTATTACTGAGAGTCCCCTCCTGGTTTTAAAAAGTGAGGAAGACTGAGTAGACACCCTGAAGTATCTTGAGATGCCTTGTTCCATTGAGGATTATCCTGTCACTGCTTTCCAAGTCTTGCCTGACTTGGAACCTGGTATACAGCAACCTCTACCTGCAGCAATCTCTCCAGCTCTGATTATTTTTGTTGTCTGTTTACAACCCCCCTCCATTTTAAACAGACCCAAGTGCAACAAGGTTCAGGGCAAGGTTTTGCCTTGCTTTTATTTCATAGTTTTACATTGCATTCTGGTCCTTCCCTGCTTTGATTCTCTTCTGGATTATTACAGTTATTATTTTACTGTGAGCTGTTGCACTGACAACCCTGCAGTAGCAAGGAGATACTCCGCTCCCTTTTTTTCATCTTTCTGCAATTTAGTTATCTATGTTTTCATTTCTCTCCCCAGTAAAGCCTTGTTTGCTTGTACCTTTAAGAAGGGTAGACAAAAATGGAGGAAAACTCTAGTCAAGATTTAAAAAAAAAATTAGACAATAAAATAAGAAATGTCTGTATGTTAGAATATGTCCTCAGAACACCCTGGCTTCTGAAGCAATGCTTTTATTGCAGCTAAGCAAAAAATTTAGGAGTATTTTTTAAAAATTGGAAAGCAATTAGACATACAAAATATAATACAACTGGAGTTGAGACAACTGATCTCCTAAGTCACTAAGCTGTTAGTCATGGTGGAACTCAGAGGAAGCCACGGAAAATCATCTTCATCCAGGCTGATTAATAACTCTGCTGTCCTGGACAAAGAAATTTTGTGTTTAATTATACCAGTCCAGTTCCATGTGTCACATTTACATTGCATACATGCAATCTGCTGGTACAAAACAAGAAAAGTGGAAAAGCCTCTTGAAGTGTTTTAAAACACACAGTTTTCCCAGGCACAGATCTACCTGCAGGAACAGAGTGAGGGAGGGTTTGGAGCAGGAAAATATGTTAAGTGCTACTTAAATTCCCAAATCTGCACTCCTGACTCGGACACTGTCGCAGCTCAGCATGAGGTACAGTCAGTTTTTGCCCGACTCATATTTGGGTCATGTTCATAGTTTTCTATGTTCATTTAGACAAGGATTCAGCACTACTCTGAATACTTTTGACTTCGGATGTTCAAATTTATGTAGCATGGGCATGAGCATGTGACTTGAATTTCAGCTCCTGCCAAAAGAGAATAAATTATTTTTCAACAGCTGGCCAGAGGGAAAGATTCTCTAATAAACCGTAATGAGAAATAACTCCCTAAGCTGGCCCAACTGTGTACCAGACTTCTGCAGTCCTAATTGGTTTCACTCTGCTTTCAGTGCAGACCAATTAGACTGTATGAGCAGGTCACCAGAAGCAACATTCGGAAGCAGCTAACCAGGAACATGTTCCCCGCTGGGATTCTTACTGACATTACTGTAAGATTCAGCTACTTTCTGTGATTAAGCCTTCATACAAACTTAATTATTTTAATAGTATGAAATCAAGAACTGAAACCCAGCTAATTAATGGCAAGCACGAGTTAGCTTATTCAAATCCCACGTGGGACAATTGCCTCATTTCATCACAATGATTTC
Organism: Peucedramus taeniatus; assembly: GCA_013400575.1. Classification (NCBI taxonomy): domain Eukaryota; kingdom Metazoa; phylum Chordata; class Aves; order Passeriformes; family Fringillidae; genus Peucedramus; species Peucedramus taeniatus. Next base: position 25,939 of record WBNO01005261.1, on the reverse strand, counting down.
ATTAGAATATGAAAACAAACTATGGGAGAATAGACCAGAAAAATCTGAGAAACGCTTGCCAGAGGAGGAGGTTCTCTTGTTGTCACAGAGAACATTTTCTGTGAAGAGCAAGGGCTCAGCCCAGAATGCTTGTTTCTTGCAGCATCTTGTGTGGCAGTGCAGCCTCAGGAATAAGGGCAGTCTTTGCAGACACCTCTCTGTGCTAGCACAGCGCAGGACTTTCCCGTGTGGATGATGCCGGCGTGGTGTGCATGCACTTCCCCTCCCCTTAAGGCAGGGTATACTGCAATAAAAAAAGGCAGAGGATTTCAGCAACAGCTCCCAGCGCAGCCCGTGGGTTTCTGTTCTGGACTCCCACAGACTCTGAAGCATGACATCTCTGCTAAGCACCTCCCTGTTCTTCCAGCTTCTATGGCACAGCAGTGCCTTTCCACATAAAACATTTACAGTACAATGCCATCAAGACTGATAAAATATACAAGAAGCATTGCCTAGAATTGTGCGGGGAGTAACTGAGGAAATGGAGAGGGCAAGGCAGCTGCTTTCCTGAGCAAGGGTGTCTGCATACTACAGTGTTGCCTGTGTACAGCAGTGTTGCCTGAGTGTGAGTGAGAACATGGCTTTGAGAGCATGTTTTTTTTCTGAAGTCACTTTCCTCAGCCCACCTCCCATTTGTCATATAAGCATCAACTACTTTCTGAACTCTGCAAAGCCCTCTGGGTCCTGCTATAATAAACAATGTCAAAGTACTGACAAAGAAATTAATTTATAGCCCATCTACCCTTTTTCAACAGTAAGAAGCACTCCAGATACAGGTAAGTGTCTGATTATCACAAATGTCTGTGTATGCGCCCTGTCCACCCAGATGATGTGAGAGGCAGTGCATTCATGCACTTCTCACGTTATTGCTTCCTGGTCAGCCCAGTGCTTGACTTCCAGGGCATGGCAGACCTGGGCCCATGAAACAAGTAGCTGAAGCACAGTGGAGGGGACCATTGCAAGCCAACAAAATGTCCCCTGGGAAATCATCCAAAGCAGCACCATACTGGGAACTGTCTTCATAATAAGCACTGTTGTTTCCAAGATGCAACCTGTGACTGAGTGATTAAAATGTCTTTAAGCCATTTTAATCAGTAAACAAGTAAAAACAAATAAAACAAGTAAAAACAAGTAAAGACAAAGAGTGGCTCCAAAACACCAAGCATGAGATACCAAGCAAGAGCTAACCTGAATTCACAGACCACCATGTGTTACTGATCACAGCAAAAGCTTGGGAGTCACAAAGATGCTGCAGAAAGCCCTGTCCTGAAGCAGTGCTGTGCAAGACAGCTCATACAGCTTGCCAAAGCCACTCTCTCCACAGGTCTAAACAACCCGGACAACCACTCTTAAGAAAAGGCATGGCACATCACATTGAGATTTATGACTATATCTACAGCTGTGGCAGCAAGAGAAAAGACTGTTGGTACCTGCTTTTACATCGTGGGTATTGAGCATACCCCTCGTGCAGGTAGCTTGCTCTGCAAGCTGTAGTTCATTTCACAGGCTGAGCTGCAGGTTGAGCTGTGGCTGAGAGCCCACAGAGGCTCTCAGTGAGCCGCCGACCCTTTGCACAGCAAAGCGCACGAAGAGCGGTGGCACCGGCCAGGGGAGGGGACACTGGTGACACAGCAGGAGCCGAGGGCTCGGGGGGCAAGGCTGAGGTTTGGGAGGCTTGAGACTTGCACGTGTCTTGGACCGTGAGGGCGTAAAAGCCCAGGGGTTCCTTTGCTCGGGATCCTCCTCGGAGGCACCAGCTCGAGCTTTTGTGCGTTACTGCGCTGTGAATAAATTGTTCTGTGGAATGAGACATCTCAGACTCTGCCCTGGGAAGTCTCCTCTGACTGAGACTGGGGTGACTCAAGCAGGGCTGCTGTGGGCTCAGTGCAGCCCCTGCTTGGGAAGGGGCTGCAGTCGCAACAGTGACAGACTCTGACACTGGGACTGTGACTGCCAGAGTCCCATCCATGGTCAGACTGGGAAGTTTCCTTAACAATGAATAAGAATTTTTTTTTAAAAAAAGTGAGTACCTTAAGTGGTTACTTTTGTAAATTAGACACTGCAAGGCTTTGTGAAGTGATGCCTTAATATCTTTAAATCTTGAAGTCCATGTGTTTACATCCCTGTCACATTAGTCAATGCTCTGTGCAACAGCTTTCCAGCTGACATTGCTAGTTCAACCCTGCCCCTGTCTTATATTTCCCCTCCTTAATTTGTTTTGCTCTGTAGCAGCATGATTGTTTAATTAGCCAACAAAAGCTCTGTTGCTCTCCAGCCTAACCTTTTGTGCTTCCACTGAGCATTCAAGGCTGTTTGGCTGCCTGTCTGCTGCAACCACACCACACTTCATGTGTACAATCCACTTATGAGCTCTGTGCTCTCAGGACCTGTCAACACAGGGAACTTACTGTCAAATAAGCTCAGTTGAGAATCTAATGGGCCACCATTATTCTTCCCTATTTCTTTTGGTTAGGGAAGAATAATGAAAAATGCCTTTGAGCTGTTCAACTTAATCCACTTTTGAAAAGTCCAAACAGAGCATTGTAAAATAAATGTTTACATAAATACCTAGTTCTAAATAGCTTTTTTGTAGTCTTACTGTAAGCCAAACCATTAGTTAGCATGTGCACACTGGAAAGCCTCTCATCTAATCCTAGCTCTAAATTACAGTGATGGATCAAATGACCTACTGAATATGACTTGCCAGTCCTGCTTTCTCAAGAACTATATAGATAGAAGGTAACTCTTGGGTAATCTAGTGGTTTGAATTGAAAGAGAAATACCTATCCTAACTCTCTAATGCTTTGCATTTGCTCCAGACTGTGTTACTGATATCTGGCTCACTCAGGACTGGGCCCTTTTTAGTTGACCACACATCTGACCTGGAACAACCATTCTAAGTATCAGGAGAATAATACATATGCTGAGTAAGTGCCAGGTAGGCAAAACTTTAATTTATCTAGGTTTATATCTAAGGCATTCATCACTGTGATGTTCTGCTAATCTGGCATCACATCATAAAACCTTTCCAAGTCTACATTATTGTAAAAATATAAATACGTTTATTTGTAGGTTTCACAAACACCTGTGAACACTGGCATAATCTAGGACAGCTGCCCTCACTTATTTTACAACGATTTGTTCCTTTAGCTGTTTTTCACTGTCTCCTGTTTTTAATCACAGTTTTATTATTTGATGACAGCTTAGTCTGAATATATGATGTGTGCATTTGAAGGATGTTGCAGGTTTTTTAGCAGCCCTGTTCCCCTGTTCACTAAAATATTCCAATTTTTAAGAGCAGATGGTGGTTTTGAGGCAGAGTGTTTTAATTCAGGACAGGTTGGCATCTCTGTCCACAACACCTCATGAGTGTTTCACTGCTTGATGTCCCATTCCTTCTCATGCAGATGCCAGGTTAGGTCTGATGTGTGGTGAACATTTTCATTTTCACAGCTCTGCTATTGACATGGATCAGCATCAGGTCTGCTTTCTTTAATCTTCTATAGATCTCTTAAGTAGTTAAATTGCATCTGTCTTTCAGACAGCACCAGAGAGCTGACAAAGTGGTGCCAGAATTACATTCATACTTAGGACAATACTGGTTTTGTTTTTAATGCTATAGTTATTTCATATTTTCCACTGTCTTTTTATCAGATAATTAAAATATACTTTTCAAAAATAGAAAGACCTAAACTAGATTGGAAAGACAGACTAATTATCATGGAATAATTTGGCTTGGAAAAGACCTCCAAAATTAACAAGTCCAACCTTTCACTGATCACCACCTTGTCAACTAGACCATGGCACTGCATGCTATATCCGGTTGTTTCTTGAACCCCTCCATGGATGGTGACTTCACCACCTCCCTGGGCAGTCCGTTCCAATGCTTGATTCTGCCTTCCCTGAAGAAATTCACCCTGATGTCCAGCTTGAACCTCCCCTGGTGCAGTTTGAGGCTATGTTCTCCATCCTGCCACTGGTTTCCTGGGACTCACCCCTCCTGGCTACAGTCTCCTTTAGGGCAGTTGCAGAAGGCACTCCTGAGCCTCTTTTTCTCCAGGCTAAACAACCCCATCTACCTCAGATGCTCCTCTCATGATTTACTCTCTAGGCCCTTCCCCAGCTCCATTGCTCTGTTGCCCTTCTCTGGATATGCTCCAGCCCCTCAATGTCCTTCTTGTAGTGAGGGGCCCAGAACTGAACACAAAGCTCAAAGTGCAGCCTCACCAGGGCCGAGTACATGGGGACAGACTGCCCTGGTCCTGCTGGCCACTCTATTCCTGATACAGCCAGGATACCATTGGCTTTCTTGGCCACCTGGGCACAGCTGGCTCACGTTCAGTTGCTGTTGCAGAACCCTCAGGTCCTTTTCCATCAGGCAGATTTCCACACACTCTGTACCCAGCTTGTAGCACTGCCTGGGATTGTTATGACCCAGGGGCAGGATCCAGCACTTCACCTTATTGAACCTATCATAAAAAAAATTATGCACCAGAATTATTGCACTACATCATTGCTGTTCTTGAAACTTTTCCATTACCATTTCTGTAATTGCATATGATGCCAAGACTCCAAACATTGAATGTGCACCAATCATATTTTAGTACAGAACACTTTAGGAGAACAGCTGTCAGTGACTCTGCTTGTACTTCTCACAGCATGGTAAAATGAACCAATGACTAATTCAATATACCAGGCTTCAAAACCCGCACTTCTTTTCTGTCATTAAATCTGTGAGATGGGAAGACCAAAGTCAGCTGAAGAGTGCTGTCTGTAGCAAGAAACATTGTAAGCAGAAAGAATATATGTAGTTTTCTATCATATTAGCCTTCAAGAAATGTAGAAGCCAACTATTTAAAAAGATGTTTTTTTGAACACTTGCTATATGGTGCAGTACCTACAGGTAGGACTGATTCAAAGCCATGAGAAGGTCAGTGCATTGTAGCATTGATCATTGCAGCTTTAATCCAACCAGATTATCTGAGACTCAGTGTGGGACAGAAGCTTGACAAATGATCTTACCACAGGAAAAGTAGCACTCATTTATGAGACCAGAAAAACCCCCAATGCAGGGAATGTAAACAAAATCTCAAAGTGAAATTATTTCCTTTTTTGGAAAGATTGTATTTATGATGACCTGAGCTAAGGATACCTGTAAGGCAAATTAAGCAATAATCATTAGTAATGTGAAGCACTATATTTGGACCAAAGTTCCCAAAATTGCAGGCAAAAATGCAGGAAATTCTTCAGTCTTGCTTATAGTCCTGAGTAATTTTGAAATATTTGAAATCAAGTAGATAGTTGTGGGAAATTTATTTTAGAGATCTTTCTAATTTCTATGCAATTATCTATCACTTAGAGGAAGAGAGGACATGTAACTATGCATTATGAAAACATAGCATAAGTTCAGGATTGCTACATCTCTTAACTGCCAGTCTGAACTGTCAATTCATGATGGTTCAGAAATTTACTTCACCCAGATCCCATTTTATACAGAAATACTTCATATCTGATAGCAGCTTTAGTGCTGTAGGGAAAAAAAAAGTATTGAAAAAACCATAAATGCTGACAGGTGCAACAGAATTTTCCTTATAACCTGCACTAAACTATTTCAAGCCATTTGACATAGATGCATCCAGTTGCTCTAGCTGTTTTGTGGTGAATTCCGAAAACTGAGGCATCAGAAAATATGGGCACTCTTTTAATGGACCCTGCCTTATTCTTCTACATTGTGCCATCATTTACACACACACACAGACTACAACACCCTAAATGTGGGGAACTGCATTTGATGCTGTTGATTCTGTTTATTATGATTATTAATAGAAATTTCCATCACATGGAAAACCACCATCAGAGAAAAAAAAAAATCACTTCTATAAGTATCTGAAAGAATCACATTATACCTCCAGGCTTTAATATAAAATTTAACAATTTTGAGAAAAAAATTGTCTAAAACACAAGTAAGCCAATAAAGTATCAATAACACCACCATAATTATCCTAAAGCACAACATTTTATCCCTCTTCTGATTCCTTGGCATTATTATTCTGAATAGCAGACTGGGAAGTGTTTTGACAGGTAGGACATACCTCTAGGACACAAAATACCTGCTCCCAGCTGTTAAGTGGAATTGGCTACTCATTTCACTCCTCCTTGTCTATACTTCTGAACTTTGCTGTCTTGCCTAGTAAGATTTAAAGTACTTTGAGACAGATAATGCCTCTTAGAAATCTGGACAGTAGGCAGAAACTGGACAAAAACACTATGGAACTAACTCTTTCCAGAGTCCCTGCTGAGGACTGAGGTGTTTCTCTAACAGAGAACAAATAATGACTCACATCAGCTCTGGGAGCAATTAAATGTTTTTTCTTTAAGAGAACACAGCACCCTCATAGTCTGATTGCTTCTGAAGGCTATGAAACCACCTTACACTAGCATCCAAATATTTCTGTTTCATCTACAAGTATTAAACAGATTCCATGGTCATTTCAGCCTCACAAAGATATTGAAGAACAGATCCTTTTAACATTTTACATTTAAACTGAAATAGACTTTCACTACTAATACCGATTCACTATTTCTTCATGTCTTTTGTATCTGCAACTGCAATACAATTCAGATTACCTGCTTCTGTCTTCAAAGAGCTGTTGCAAAAGGTTAGAATGACAGTGTTCAGTAAAATGCTTTTCTTCTCTAATAGCTGTAATTCACAGGAAAATGAACCTGTTGTGCTTTAAGATTATGATGATGAAGAAGAGCACGTAGCATTACAAAGGAAGTAAAATTTGGCATGGTTGTTCACAGCAACCTGTGTGAATGTCCCCATTTATATTTTTAGCCATTTAACCATTAACCTTGAAAAACAGCTTGAACACACAGATCAGAGTGAATGTGTGCAGATTGAATACACATGTTTTTAGCTCCAAAATGACAGAGAGATGGCAGAATTGAATCACATCCCAAAATAAGCCTGCTTCAGAAGTAGCTGTAGGTCAATCTTGCTTCTTACACAGAGCTTTTTCCTCCTGTCACAGTTTTTCGCTTGTGACTCAAGCACTTGCCAAGTAGTGGTGCCACCAGCTTCCCTTTCCTTTTTGTTTTTTCAGCTACAAAGTGAGCTGCTGCTCACAGATGTGAAACCAGCCACCCAAGGTTAACTGGTAGAGAATCCATCTCTTGTGTCCCAGTCCACTGGGCCACACCATCCTCTTGAAAATAGAGCAGTAACCTAGAAGCACTGTAATTCCTGTGCTTCCAGCATCCATCATACAATATTATAAGGAAGAAAGGCAAAGGTTGAACAAGGTTATTAACTTAGAAATACAATAGCTTCTTAAAAATAAACATATTGGATTGAATTGTTTGAATTCCTTGGGTCTGTTACATGTGTAAACCATTATGTGTGTAAACACCTGGGAGTGTTAAAGAAATTTGGAAACTTAGAAATCTGTGTGCTCTCAACAGTGACAGGTTTTCTTTGCCTACTGATCTTTACAAATAGCTTTACAGAGTAAAGCAACTACAAAGGAAATCTCAACAAAATTAATTTTGTACCTTTTTTTTTTTTTTAATGTACTTCACATGACCTATTATTTCTTACTATCAGAGCCTTTTCCTGTTTACAGTGTCTTTCTCTACTGGGCAGCTGCTGTGGCAGGTTTTGTGAGGGTCATCAAATAGCACATAATCATGCAATGGGACCTCCCTTATCTCCTTCCAGGAAGAAAATGTGTTTATCCTTGCTATGACTTTATATTCAATTTGAGGGGCCTTTGCATGTACACGCTGAGTAGAGACAAAAGTATTATTCTGTTCAACTGACCAACTTTAGAAAACTGTGGTTTTTTGATACTCCAGAGGTTTTTTTTTAATTCTACATGAAGCTCTCAGCATTTTCACAAACTTGTTGGTCCCAAGAACTGCCCCTCCTTGGAGTGGGAGCATTCTCTAGCATTTTATCAGAGTCAGTCATCTCATACAAGAGCTGGTTTCCAAATGAGATTTCTATCCCAAAACTCTTTTCAAGATTTCAGTATTTTCCAGTGTACCCATGCTGCTCCCAGTAGAACAGTTGCCATGGTGATTCCATATGACTGCCAAAGGGGAGCAGTTTGAGTCCTAAATTACATTTTGAGTATGAGCTTATGGCTGTGCTGTGTCTGGTCAATAGCACATGTTCAAAAGAGTCTACCCTTTGCATTGCCACCTTGCAATTTCTAGATGTAAAGAAGGTCCTGGTGAGTGCACCACGGCTTTTTTTACCTCCATCCAAGAAGAATGCAAACTTGGAATGATGCCACACCACAAGGAAGTCAGTAGTGTATTCACGCAAGGGAGGTGTGGAAGAGGAGTGAAGGGACAGTTGCCCCCTTGCCCTGACGTTCATGTATCTCTGCACACAGGGTGAAGACATGTTCTTCCCTAACTCCTTTTTCTGATGAAGCCAAATGCTGAGTCCCACTAGGACTGGTCAGGAATAAGGGATCTATGCTTACCTTTCCTCATAAGGGAATGCCAGATGTTTTTGGTCTGCACCACAGTAATTCACAGAGACAGCATCTCCATAGAGAGCACACTGCAAATATGCTCCAGTCAGCTGGTAAATGCATTTGTCACAAGGCACAAAGTTTACCAAACTTTGCTGACAGGCTGATACAGAACAAAAAATAATGTTCACTAGAACTTACAACCCTTGTAAATAAGCAGCATCATACTGGTGAAAAAGGGAAACTATGGAGGATTTCACTGAAAACAGGAATCTTTTCACAATGAAAAAACAGAATTCTACTCTCTGGACAGATTCCAGTCGGTGACAGCCAATGAATATAAATGATGGACTATAAAGGTGAGAGACTTATCACTAACAGAAATTCAAACTCCTAGTTTGCTCCCCTCGGAGAATTAATTTAAAATTATACGGAGACCTTTTATAGTCTTGGCCTCTCAAAACAACATGATCAGCTTTCCTTTTTTAGCACCTGGCCCAGTACTGCACAGACTTCTGTGCTTGAGTAGTTCTCTTACTCAAGTTAATAGGCCTTTTCATATAATTAACTTATTTGGATTTAGGATTGAGCTTCAGGGGTGACACACCGTAAGAGTGTAAAAAATAGTTTGCTGTATCAAGAAGAAATTATGCGAAGCTGGGGTAAACTCTGAGGTCAGTGCAGGAGGGTATGAATATACATGCCTCACTGCCTGTCTCTGCTTCCTTGGTTTGGCTCACAGCCACTAAACCCATGGTAAAGTACAATTCTATTTATTGCTTTCTCAGAGAAACATAGATATATTTGTAAATTTGTACCTGTCCTAAGCTTAGATTCAAAGACACTAGGCACCTATTTGAAATATTAGCCAGGCAGTACCCTTCTGGATGTGCCCAGACTCTTTAACCTGGTCTGTAAAAATCACTCTGTCATCACTCAATTTCAGGAATTCTCACCTTATTGCAGGCCCTGTCAGGCCTTCCTGTAAAGTTGTGAGGATATAACTTTGCAGTATTTGACCAGCAGCATTTTGTCATGGAGCAATGCACAGACAAAAATACATAGGAAGGAAGTGACAGAAGGCAAGAGAGAGAGGTGGGACAGATGTTCTTAGGTGAAGAGAACCCATAAAAAAATACTCATTGCAAAAATATGAAAATGCAACCCATTCTCCCCAAAAGCATTTAATCCTTTTTGCCCTATTGTGCAGTATGTTGTTACTCATGCATATGCATAAACACAATTTCCTTAACTTCATCAGAATGTCCTCATGCTTGTAATTTTATAGTGCACTTGGCCCTGAAAGCTCTGTTTTAAACTGCAAACTAATGTTGCAGTTTAAACTGCTTTTGTAACTTGAGATTTCCAAGCCATTAACATGTTGTGAGACCCCGGCCTGTTATCATCTTGGACCATTCATATCCATGTTACTTTTTTTAGGAACATAGTTGATGTGAAAAGCAGTAATTACATTAGCACAGTGAGGATGGTTACTATCTTCAGAGTATTTTACTAATACTGTGTTAATTAATATAACAAAAGTGCAGCTTGCGTACTCCTGGGATGGGTGTCACTGACACAGAATATATGAAATCCTACTTTTCTCTGAAATAAGAAAGTGATCCTATAAAGAAATATCTAATATAGAGAGAGGACAGCATATGGAGGAGAATTCTAGTATTATATTAGGTCACGCACATTTGAAATTGTATTTGAACTGAAATTCTACTTGCTAGCCAGAAAATGAAACACATGCTAGCAAAAAAGCTCACAGATTTTCCTATATCCCTCCTGATTTTCTGCAAAAAAGTTACTGTAACAGCTGCTTGGATAGTGGCAAAATATTCCAATCCTTAAAAAATTACTTACTTTTCTGACTAAAACTTGTAAGGTTCCTGACACACCTTCCCTCCCCCTTGACTTCTGGAACTGTACACACAATTCAGCAAAAATTGTGAACAATTCCTGGATACTAACTGGATGTATTAGGATGTACTTATTCAAGCAACATGAGAGATAGGACCAAGCTCTGATTCAGTTTTCCGAATTACTGTGTTTGCTCAGGCTGTTTTTCCAAGTAAAGCACTGGCAACACTAGTCAGGAACTTTACAATTTTTAAACCATAAAGAAAGAAACTACTTTTTACTAACTAGTTAAGGGAGCTGTCAGTGAGAGGCCTCATGGCTTCTTGTAAGAATACAAGGCAAGGTGGAGACTGCTTTGAGGTAAGCAAATACACTTCAAGCAGATATTCCACAGACAGAAGACTGCCCACAGTGTTGTATTCTTCAGTAACACCCTGTTCAATGACTCTGCCTCTCATCCTGAACCCTAAATGCGGTCTATGTCGTACATATTTTTTTCCAGGTTAGAATATAAAAGGAGGTATGTTCAGGAATCTTTAAATATTAATATGAATTAATATTAATAGGACCCAAAGCACAGAAGACATAATTGCAGAAAATCAGACTGAAGACAAAATCACCCACTGAGATGAGGATTCATGTATCTAAGGAAATACCCTTGAAGAGGCTTGTATGACTTCAGGTGTAAGATCAGCTTGCCCAGTTAAGCTCAAAATTGGGCTTGAAGATAGATTATTAAATCAGCCTTTCCCTGCAACCGTTCATGTGTTCAGGGAAGTCTGCTGACAGCTACAAACTGTGGAGAAAAGTTGAGGGGTGACCAGACACTGGATTGCTTTGTTTAGGCACACTTCCACCATACCCAAATGGTGTGATCACTTTTCAACGTCCTCAGCAAGATTTGCATATGCATGCCCTCTTCTAGTGAGGTTCTTAGTTGTAATAATAACACCCAAAGGAATTCAGTTGCCTTTCCCAAAATGCCCCAAAAGGCACTATCCTTTTTTTTTCAGCTCATAAATCCATCATTCTAACAATTTTCTCCCTTTCAGAGGGTTTAGTATCTCTAATATATCCTTTCTTCCAACTTTTTGATAAAATACTAACTTTAAAAAAATATTTGCAACAGTAAACTATTAGATGATGGACTAAAAGCAGGAGGGAAATTGGTGACAAGAAAAATACACCTACCCAAAACAAGAAGGGAAGACGTCTAGTGAGAGAAACAGGACCAAGAACTACTAATGCTGCTATTCATAATAATCATGAGAAAACTCATAGATATCATAGGATCAGAGAGGCTGGAAAAGACCCTGAAGATCCTAAATGCTAACCCAATTAAGAGGGTGAGAAGGTCCTCCCAAGCATCCTTTTCTTGAGGCTGAACCCCCTCGATCTTCACCAGACTCGAGCTCCAGACCCTTCCTCAGCTATGTTGCCCTTCTCCAGACATGCTCCAGCACCTCAATGTCTTTCTTGTCATGAAGGCCCAGAACTGGGGCTCAAGGCACAGCCTCACCAATTCCCAGTGTAGGGGACAGTCTCAGTTCTGGTCCTGTTGGCCCAAAGCAAAACTGCTTCTGTTTGAGGAACAGTGCAAAATCCTGGGAGTGTGACAGCTGTACCCTTGGACACTGGTAAGAGGCAGAGCACCTGGGTGTCTTGTGTTGGTGCCAGGGACTAGACTGGGGCTGTCAGCAGAGCCTTAGGGCTTGGCTCCAGGACAGTTATGATTACTACAATGACTTCTCCTGCTTGGGGTCTGGGTGGCCATCCTGCTGACCATCCTGCCTCTCCTTGCAGTCCCCAGTGACAATTTGTATGTTGTGAGCCCCAGCACTGCCAGCTGTGTGGCATCAGGGTAGCAACAGTCTCTCCAGCCACCCAGGGCAGACCGGATCTAAAACTGCTCAAGGAAACGACAGTGGGCACAAAACTCACACAACCAGCCTGAAAAACATCACTGCTCAACTGTGCCAGCACAGAGTGCTGAAACCAGCAGCTTCAGCACTGACAGTAAGGCAGCATGAGAGCTCCCCCATACCACTGTATGGCAGCCAAGAGTGACAGCCACTCCCAGACTGGGCCAATTAGGACATTGCACACCTTCTGGCAGCCATGGTGGGGGAAAAAAGCTCAAGTTGGCCTGAAAACCACTGCAGGACCAGCTGTGTGCCAGTCCCAAGAGCTGGCTGGCCTTCTTCACCTGTCACAAAAAAGTGGTCTGTTCATCTGTGCTGGGAGATCCCACACTTATTGCCAGTAATTATCCTCTGCCCTTCGTGAGAGCAGTGTTAGGGGATGGACTGGGGTCTCGTCTTTGCCAGGGTTGGTAGCATCTTCCCCAGACCTTTCTCCCTACAGACTGGCCTTGCCTGGCTGCCCAGAACCATGGTCATGTGCTTCAAGCCTTGCTGGCCCTGAGGGGCTCGTTTGTATCCCTCTGGAGCAGACCTTTGCCCCCAGGGGATATTCACATGCCTGAGTTCCACCTGCACCTGTGGTCTGTGCCTGGATGCCTGGCTGGGCCCCAGTGCCCTGGGATGTCCCCAGGAGTGACAAGAGCACAGCCAGCCTGAGGGTGAGTCTGCCAGCAGACCTGGGCCAACCCAGGCTCCCTGCTCGGCCTTCCTTCCCTGTCCTGCCAAGCTGGGGGCCTGGCCTAGCGGCTGCCCCGGCTGCCCTGGCACAGCAACAGCCAGGCTCCCATTGCTGTGCCCTGCTGGGACCACGCAGTGCTGCCAGTTTTTGGGGGTGCTGCCTGGCCTGAGGAAAGATGCCCACTTCAGGGGTGTATCTGAACCCGTGGTGCTGTTGGCAGATTTAAGGTGTGTCCCTGGGTTTGGGTGTATTTGTGGGTTTGGAGGTTGCTAACATGTTTTTGGGGTGTGCCAGGGTGTGGTGGTTGCCGCCACCTTGGGGTGAACTTTAGGGTTTGTAGGTGTTGCTGTGGGTGTCAGGTGCCTGCTGCCAGGTTTGAGGGTGCTTCCATGTGTCAGGTGCAACTGGATTTGTTCCTGGATTTGGGCAATGCTACCATGTCTAAGGGTTACTTCAGGTTTGAGGGTGCCACTGGGTTAAAAATTGTTGAAAGCAATGATCTGCCCCAGAGGAAGCAAACCCTGTCCCCGAAGAAGAACCAGAGAGTACATCCCATGGGATGCTGGCTGGGCATGCTGTGCTCTGAAGCTGCTTGTTTCGGCAGCTTGGCTACCCAACTGGCCACCCATGAAAAGAGCTGGGTTGCCACTCCTAGGTGTTTTTAACTCACCTTCTCTAAGGTGAAATCATGTCTCTCATGCAATAGCACCCACTGTGCTTCCTGCTATCCCTCAGCAGTCAGTGGTGTGCATCTCTTCAGAGTTTAAAGGCCTAAGTCCTCCTTTGGAGTCCCTGGTGATGATCGCTCAGGGCCACTGACCAGGGCTGATTTTCCATTCTCTCTGTTGGTTTGCTCAGCGGTGCTGTTGGACAGAAGTCAGGCTCTCAGTCTGCTCTGCTGCTTTGTGCTGGAGCGGACATGGAGGGAAGAGCCTTTAGGAAATCCCTTCCCAAATCCAACTGAGGTTTGAAAGGTTTGCTGCCAGTGAAATTGCTGTGGCAGCTACATCACCTGTCAAGGTCTCTAATTTCTCCTGGGTTCACCTTAGTTTCTGCTCTGCAGGAGGCTCTTGACAAACATTGAATTGTTGCTGTCTGAGCTGTGGGATACTCTTGTTGCTTTTTGTCACAAAGCATTTTGTCAGAAACCTATCCACTGGCTGCAATTGCTAGTTATATGTCACTTTCATGTTGCTAAATATTAAGAAGAGCAATCAAAGCTATTTCTAAAAAAGGATCTTTGCAAAGCCACCAGTTTCTGCCAACAGTAAGACAAGTGTTTCCCTTTGTAAAGAGTATCCTTAGACTGGTCTGACCTGTACTTGGACTGCTGACCATCAGTGGGTCTGACCTTATCTATAACAAGGAGACCTAATTCTCCACAACTATTCTAAATTGGGTGCAAATAGGTTGCTGGTGATGTAGAATATATCTCAAGTCAGATGCCTCACATCATGCCAATCTTTTTAACAGTAAAGGTAAAAGAACGGATAGATCTTTAAAGATGATTTTACCAGGTATTTTATTCTCACAGATATCACTGGTACTCAGCATTCAGTGTGTCAAGGTGTTGGAGCACAGCTTTTCAGGGACAACGGTTGATGACTCGTTTCAGTTATCTTTAGTCAATGGAATACTCACAAGTTTTGACAAAAGAGAGAAGGGTCTTTTGACAGCCAAACCTTGATTGCTAAAGCAAAAATCTAAATTTCTTACTGATTAAGCTCTGGTTGGATTGCTAGGGCTCTGTGACTTATTCTCATTTTATTCACCTAGTATCATTACTGAGGAAGACTCTGTAAGAAACTGACAGTTTTCTGCAAGGCTGGCAGATTTGTCAAAATCTCAAGAAAATTCTGTTGCTTCATTTTATTTTAAAAACTTGGTGTCAACTTGTTCTTTTCTTGACACATTTCCCACTTCCCACTTTCATGGAACAAAGGTAGGGTAAAAAGAAGTGAATGCTCTGAATACTTACCCTGTCATGACATGGTAATGACCCTGCTAGATTACACTGATCTGGTGAATAAGTGGAGATGCTGAGCACACAACAGAGACAACAGTGGAGATATCCCCCTGGTGTCCTGCCGTATTAACCAACCAGCCACGTCAACTTAAGGACAAATCTTCACCCACAAATCTATCTCCAACTCAAGGCAAGTGCTAATAAGTATCAAGGAGAGTACTAGTAAGTACTACTTAAGTACATTAAGTTGTATTTAATGATAAATTAACACTGCTTTGTTTCTAATGTTAGAGACTTCTCCTGTCTTCAGAAGCAGACTGGGAGAGCTGTAACAATTTTAAAACTGACAACTAAACACAGAAAATATTTACCTCACCATAGGGGTAAGAGGATTTGAGTAATTGCAGTGGAGATGTTTGCATTACTGTGGAGGTCATCACAGGGTTTGCAGAGGACAGCAAATATATTTGGTAATGATGAGTAAGACCTGATTTGTTAATCTGCAGCCTTCTTAGAAAAAAAAAAATTGTTAAAAAAAAAAGAGTAAAAACATAAATATATCAAACCAAAGCTCTAGAGAGTATTTCAGGGAACCATTGTGGAATTATCTAAGAAAAACGGTAATAAGAGCATGAACGTTTCCCATGACTGCACTCTCAGTCTTTCAATACTAACATACTTTATTACATCATTATTCATCTTCAGATACAGTGAAAACAGTTAACACTGTGTTGAAATGGCTATTAGACCTCTGATCCTACTTTTTTAAAGTAGGAGTAAAAGGTCTCCTCACAAAGGTCTGGTACACATTTGGTGCACATCAATTCAGGGAGATAAGGCAGAATAGTTCACCCACCAGTTCACCCAATAGAAGAGTCATGTGTACAGGAATTAGGTCATCCAAAAGGTGTTCAGGCATGTGACTGTCATTGGCTTTAACTGTTTATTTCCATCAAAGACAGATGCTCAGCTAATACTGATGATCTGCACCTATGCAACCTATCCAAGAGCATCCAAGGAACTAAAGAACTAAGCATCCAAGGAACTAAAGCGCTGGCGCCCACATAAGCTTTCCTTCCCAAACAGCTGTATCCACAGCCCTGGTCACAGGGAGAGACCATCATGAGACCATCAGCCTACCTGAAAGAGTGTCAGGAAGAGTGTCCATGCCAGATCAGAGACTCTCCTGCTATTCTTGATGTGAATGAAGAAAAATTAAAAAGGAAACTAACTAAGAAAATGAAGACCTTTCTTGACAACTCTAAAATTAAGAGATTCATCATTGTTTATACCAGTGCTGTCAAATGAGAGATGTGAGAACTGCTGCAGGATCACACCAAAAAGCTGAAGATAATCTTCAAATCCTTTGGGTTGTTTTTTTTTCCCCATTTAAAATACTTATTTCAGATGTACTGCCTAACCTATGTCAAAGTCTGCCTATTTTAGTCAGATGCATTATTAAATCTATTTTACTCTAAAAGAAAATAATTAACTGACAACAACCAATGTATGCATCTTTGTTAAACATTAAAATAAGAAGTTGAAGCAATTCTCAGTACATGTCAGAAGCAAATCAAGACACTGGATCTTGACTTTGAAGTATGTAATGAAGCCAAAATTTGCTTTCTGACTTTATGAATTAAGACCACTTACTGAACAGGACATGCTTAAAAGTTGATTTTTTATGATCTACACCAGGTGGCAGATTACAACAGTTCTGGAAACTCAACAAATGATATGGAAATGAGCCCATTTAGAACTCTATGCAAAGAAGTAGAAAACAGCTTGTGGTTTAATTTCAGCAAAGATAAAGGCATTGTCCTGGGGAAAACATAATCCAGGAGTGCAGCACAAGCTGGGATTTACCCACCGGAGCAGCTTTGTAGAAAAGAGACCTGGGGTTTTGGTGCACAAGCTCAACAGGAGTGAGCAGTGTACTGCTGTGGCAAAGAAAGACCATAAGATTTTGGGTTCCACAAAAAGGCATCACCAACAGAGATTAAAGAAGTTACTATCCTCCTCTACTCAGTGTTTGTCATGCCACCTCTGGGATATTGTGTTCCATGTTGGTCCCTGCTGGACAGAAAAAAAGATGCAGACAGGCTGGACAGGGTTCAGAGAAGGGCCAAAAAATGAGCAAAGAACTGGGAAGCCTGCTATATGAGGAAAGGATGAGAGCTGGGTTTGTTCAGCCTGGGGAAAAGAAGGCTTAGGGGAGACCTTATCACTATGTTTGAGTGCTTAAAATGTGACTACAAAAAATGATGGAGACTCCTTTTTTCCAGGGATTCACACAAAAAAGATGAGAGATAATGGGTACTGTTGTATTGCACTAAATAGTTTATTTTGTTGTGGTCTTTGTATTGGGTATTGGGAAAAATGTTACTGAGTATGGTATGCCATGTACNATCCCAAGCCAACAAACAGGACACTCGCTCCCACGTGGAGAAGAGCCCTTCTTGACTTTTGTCTTCAGTCTATGCAGGTCCCTGTGGGCTTGGGCTCTAGCTAGCCAGACCAGACCCATACAAAGCCCAGAGAACCATGGATTTAAGCAGGGTACAACTTACTTTTATCCAATTCCTATTGGACACAGTGCAAAATTTTTCACAATGAGAACAATTAGCTATTGTAATAATTTCCCCAGGGAAAGAGTGTATTCCCCAACACTGGACATTTTCAGGATGGGTTGCTGTCCACCTTTTGACCAATAATTAGCAAGGCAAGATCAATTCTAAGAATGGTGTTCAGAACCAGAGGTAAAACTCATAAAACCTCACCATCTGCTCCCAGCCCTGTACAGGAAACTGAGCAGAGAGAATTACATCCATCTGTACTGACACCACCAGATATAAACCCCCAAGCACAGCAATGGGATCTAGGGGCAATTCATTCATCACGTAACTGACCTGAATCCTTCCATTGCAACTCCCTGTCTTTACAACATCCGTTTAGGACAAGGCTCTTGAGTTTGTCCCAAAAAATCTGAAGCAGAGAGGAGCTGTCTGGCTATGAAGTCTGCAGACATGGTGGGAATGAAGCTGTGACTTCCCTTCCTGTCCACAGCCCCAGTCATTTAGTTAGTCATCACTAACCTTGGTGCTATGCCTGGCATACTGCAAGGCAATGCAAAAATATAGATCTTTTTACTTTCCAGGGATGGCAACAGTTGGTGTTCCCAGGCTGCTAATTTCTTCTGTGCCTAAGTCAAAAGGGTTATTGCATCTTCCCACTCATCCACTTCCTAACAACTGTAGTTACTCTTCTCCTGCTATTGCAAGGTTTCTCATTTTGCTCTTTGCTTCATTACCCTTCCCTAGTATAGAAAACTGCAATTCTGTGCTTGCCCTGTACAGGAAATATAGGAAAACCCACCCCAGCTTTCTCAATGTTACGGTGCCATTGCCCCTACCTGCAGGTTTATTCCAGGCATCCAGACAGGATGGATTTGCAAATATACTGCTGCACTCTATATAGTGAAGGTGCTTCTTGAACTCTGCATTTGCACCAGCAGCTTCAGGCATGGCCTTCACCATCAAACACAGCAGCACAGACAACCAATGCAAAGCATTAAAAAATGCACAAAAAGACACCAAGACAGATGGTAGGCCCACCAGAAAGGGCCTACCTGAGCTCAGACATGTTAGCCCATTTAGAATTAAGGGTAAGTCTAAAAAGTTTGGAGTGAAAAAGAAATCTAGACTGTGAGAAAAAGACTTTGGTGACTCATTTCTCTCCCATACATTCCCATACAATTGACACTGTGTCTAAATTTTGAGGATATAATATACAACGGTTTGTTTCAGACTGAGGCTGACAGGCTCCAGGCCTAATGGGACTGCACTGCATTTTATTTATACGTATGCTGAGTATATTTTCTCAAACACCAGTCCCCTCCTTGTGTTACGTGTTCCTGTTGAGCTGGTACTAGCTACTTACCTCAAAACAACAACACAATAAAGAAAAGAAAAAAAAAGCCAATTACAAGACTCTTAGAATTGTCTTTGAAATAATTTACAGTTATTCCTTTCTGCTTTTTAAAAGTCAATATGAAATAGAAGAAAATACTTTCCATGAAGACATGCCTGCAGTTTGGAGGCTCACTCAGAGTTTCAGTGTTTTCCATTTTGGACAGTTTCTAGTGCTACCTGTGTCTCTGTAGCAGCACAGCATGTTAGCCTGGGGATGTGATTTCCTTTCATCATGAAAAGGAGAGGAGAGGAAGAGTTACACTTTCTTATGACTCTTTGAGACATAGTCAAACACCCAATTATTGGCATTCTGAGAACTCAGACTTTCAAAAGGTATGCTCATACTTGGTCTGTTTTTCAGGCTGACATGTAGCTCCCACTATTAGGAATACCAATATAAGAGAAAATCTTTGTAATTCAGGAATTCAAGGACATTTGTGACCAAACTCCCCAGTACAGAACTATGAAGCATCAGTATGTGACAGCCTCAGAATGCTGTAATTAACTCAGTGATTCCTCCTCTCTTTTATAAATCCAAGATTTGTCCTTATTTCTTCACAAACTCTGCTGCCTGTACCCACAAACAGCACTCACAGAAAACAAATACACATTTCAATTCCTTGACATTCTGGTTTTCCCATTAAAAGTCCTATCTATGTACATGAAAATTTCAAGTATTATTTGTAGCAGGGATTTGATTGTCATTGTAAAAGCGAATGACACCCTCTTCTTTGTGGGGAAAGAAAATTTCAGGTCCAGTTGGATTAATTTTTTTTTTTCATCATGCTGACAAAGATGTATATACAGATATTTATACTGACAGTGTATCACTACACTCTTAATGTGGCAGTGGACATAAGAGGGTACTCATCAGAGTTGGAAATCACATGTATTGCAATGACAGAAAGTTCTTTTGTGCCTGATCTGGTACATCCTCATCCAGCAGCTCAACATATGGTAAACATATTTGATTTGATTTTATCATAGTGACAGGCTTCTATCCACCATTTTGCTGTGCATTTCTAATAAAAATGTCTAGACTCATGAATTAATTTCTCTTATTTTCCTCTCCTCCAATCTCCTTTGGATTTTTTTGAGACCTACAGCAATATATGTATTTCTTTGATGCTACTTTGCAGAAATGTCTGAGCAAGGATTAGGTACCAAAATGTGCTAGAACATCCATCCTGCAGGCTGACAGCCAGATGATCCACATACTGACAGCTCTAAGCAGCCTTTTGCAAATTATCCTCAGGGAATGATAGAACCTGCCAGGGGAGTGAGTGTAAAGGAGGAACCTACAGACAAGATTGTGAACTGCATAAAAACACATGTGGACTTTCCCACATGTAGCAGTGGTGTGTGAAAAGCTCAGGCTGGCTAGACAGTTATCTAGTTAGTTATCTAACTAGACAGCAGTTATCTGCAGTGCTGTCTCTGCAAAACTATACATGACCTCTGGAGCAAGTGTACCCGTACGTGTACCCAGAGCTCTGCCTCAGGAAGACAGTCAGCCATGGCAAGTGCCTGTGGACCTTACAACACATAAATAAAAATAATTTATAATGGGAAGCTAATGTAGGGCCAGGGTGGGTTTTAACACATAATTAAGGATAGCACTCCCCTTATAATAATGTCATAAATGCATGGACAAATGCAAGCTGAAAGAAAATTAATTGTCAACTTTTACAGAACTGATAATACACCTCTTAAAAAAAAAAAAAGGCAAGGAAAGCACTGAAGCCTTCATTTTCCTGAGTAGTTTGCTTATGTTTAGATAAAATCCAAAAGACCATCAAAATTGAACAAAACCAGATTTCATTCACTTGATGCAGTATATGAAACACACGATGCAAGTAGTGTGAAGTTATTTTCAAATTGTTTGCTAATAAATACCCAGTATTTCGAGAAGAAGAATTTTTTTTCTGCCATATTTTTACACCTATATAATAATTTGAAGGAATGGATGCACTAAGTTACAGCAGGTTACCACAAGCTGAGCTTTATGCACCCTGATCTAAAAGACACAGAAGAAAAGGAAGTTAACATCAAACAGCTGACTGTTGACCTGGATAAAAATAAAAGAACTATTCTGGTTACAGTGTATATTTTTAACTTTATTTATAATCTGTTCTCCTTGAGATTTTGCTTCACAGTTCAGACAGTGAATAGAAGAGTTGAACCTTTTAAGCTTGACTAACTTCTTTTCAATTCTCACCTGTATTTCTCTGTTAAATTTTGCATACCCTTAAGAAAAATAGAAAGTTTACTTTCTTCCAGTTACTGTTACATGAGTTTCAGAGAATCACAGAAAAATTTAGGTGGGAAAAAACTTCAAAGATCATTGAATACAACTGTTAACCCAATACTGCCAGGTCTACCACTGAACAATGTCCCTAGGCACCACATTTACACACTTATTAATATTTGCAGGAACAGTGATTCTATGACTTCTCTGGGCAGCCTATTCCAATGCTTGACCACACTTTCAATGAAGAACTTTTTCCTAATATCGAATCTAAACATGCAAAAACAGTTAAAACTGACATTAAATCACCCTGGGTGTACTTACAGGATTTATCTGTTTTGGTTATCTGATCCAGAAG
>WBNO01005258.1:0-25267 GCA_013400575.1 Peucedramus taeniatus | reverse complement strand
AGTTGTGGACATTCCATCCCTGGAAGTATCCAAAGCCAGGCTGGATGGGGCTCTGAGCAACCTGGTCTAGTGGAAGGTGTCCCTGTCCATGTGTATTCGGTTTGCATGACCTGGTTTTGGTAGCAGGGGGGCTACAGGAGTGGCTTCTGCGAGAAGTTTCTAAAAGCTTCCCCCATGTCTGGCAGAACCAATCCCTGGCAGCTCCAAAGACGGATGTGCCACTGGTCAAGGCTGGCCCAATTATAAATGGTGGTAACGCCTCCGTGATAACATATTTAAGAAGAAAGAAAAGTTATTGTGCAGATGTAATTGCAGCCAGAGAAGAGTGGGGTGAGAATATGTGAAAAGAAAAACTATGGAGACATCAAGGTCAGTGGAGAAGGAGGGGGAGGAGGTGCTCCAAGCACCAGAGCTGAGATTCCCCTGCATCCCGTGGGTAAGACCATGGTAAAGCAGGCTGTCCCACTTCAGCCCATGGAGATCAATGGGGGTGCAGAGATCCACCTGCAGCCTGTGGAGGACACCCATGCCAGAGCAGGTGGATGCCTAAGAGGAGGCTGTGACCCCCGTGGGAGGCCCATGGAGAGAGGAGCCCTTGCTGGAGCAGCCTGTCCTTGGACGACTGTACCCCATGGAAGAGTGATTCAAGCTGTAACAGTTTGAGGACTGTTGCCCATGGGATGGACTCACGTTACAGCAGTTCACATTTAGCTGTTGCTCATGAGATGGATTCACGTTGGACAAGTTCATGGAGAACTGTCTCCCATGGCGAGGGACCCCACAGTGCAGCAAGGGAACGATTCCTCTCCATAAACAGTGGAAGAAACCATGGGTAATGGACTGACCAAAACTCCCATTCCCTGTCTCCTTGCACTGCTGGGGTAGGAGGTAGAGCTGGAAAGGAGGGAGGGGTGGGGGGAAGGTGGTTTTTTAAGGGTTCATTTTACTTCTCATTGTCCTGCTTTGATTTTGTTAGCAATAAATTCAATTCATACTCTAATTAGAGCCTATTTTGCCCACAGTGGTATTTGATGAGTGATCTCTCCCGGTCCTCGTCTCAACTCATGAACCCTTTGTTAAATTTTCTCTCCTCTGGCCATCTGTGGAGGGGAGTGAGAGAGAAGTATTGGTGGGTGCCTGGCATCCAGCCAGGGTCAACCCACTACACCATGGCTGGGGGTTTTGGAATGATCTTTGAGGTCCTTTCCAACCCAAATAATTTTGATTTCTGGTGGGTTAAACAGAAGAGTATGCCTGCTCAGTGCCACTGGTGTTTTTAAATGGGCACTGGTTTGAAAAGCATCACAGCTAAATTGCAAAGCCTATGAACTAAGTACCAGTTCAGGTAGTTTTCCAGCACATTTAACCCCAACTTCAGTCTGCCCTGCAAAAGCAAATGAGAACAGCTAGCTCATTATCTAACCTATTTTCTCTGCCCTCCAAAGACAGTCAAGATGTCTGATGTGAGCATTTATCCTTCCAACATGATCAGAGATAGGTGATGATTTTAATGCCAGAAGATAGATTGAAAAGTAGATTCTTTTATTCACAGACAGGCTGTTTCTACAGTGCAACTGAAAGCAGGGATGTATCAAACCCAAACCACCTCAATTCCACAGACCGTTCATGACTTTGTTCCAGCTTCTCCTTTCATAGAAGGCTTCAATTACTTCTCACCTCTATCTATGCTAACACTGCTGCAAAGTCAAACTTCAGAGGCTCTCTGCATGAGAATCTTCATCTACTTTCCAGCATATTAAAGCCATCATATAACAGGATTCTTGGCAGCAGTGCTATTGCTAGTCTCCACTTAAGAGAAGCAGAACTGCTGCTGTTCCTGCATGTAGCACAACACCCACCCAAGATGTCCCTGTATACTCAGCTCAGGAAAGCCTGATGCTGTTTCCCAGCACCTCCCTCTCCCCAGGTTCACTAAGATGGAACAGCATATTTTCAGTCCATTACACGAAAATGCCATATAATCTTTGCATTTACCCTGGTCACAGCACAAACAGGAATGTGCAGAGGTTCTGAATTTTATTATTGTCCTGGTTCTGGCCAGGACAGGGTACCACCTCACATCATGCAGGGGGCAGAGGGATGGAGTCCCTTTCGGTCAGACAGCGTGCAGCAAGCAGCTGGGGATAATGTCATGTTCCATATGGTGAGCACTCACGTGTGAATCATTCGCCTGTCCTGTACACTGTTATTAATACTGTTCATTTTCTTATCTCATTGCTGTTTCCAGTAAATTGTTCTTATCTCAACCCATGTTTTTTACCTTTTCTGCCTCCAATTCTCCTCTCCATCCTATCACAGGGGAGGGGGGAGTCAGTGAGCAGCACGTGGTTTGGAGTGTTTCAGTGGGAATACTAAATTGGGGAATACCATTCCTAAACCATGACAATTATTTTTCAAGCTGACTAGGCAAAAATCTGTTGGAAACCCTTACCTGTACAAGTTCCTGGAGTTCTCTCTTTACATCTTCTAGACCACCAATATCTTCCCAGGTAACTTGTGGCACCTCCACCACAGTCTCCCGAAGAGCAGAAGGGTTGCTCTGGCTCAGAGCCCACTGTCGTTAGAAGAAACAGCATTATATCAATTCTACCATTTTCTGTTCACTTGCTTCAGATAAGCAATTAGACATTGCACACAAAAGAAAGAAGGGCATTTCTGCATTACCCTGAAGTCATCCATGGTCACTGCCAGAGAGTTCATGACTTCAGCATCGATGGTTTCATCTTCTAGGTCTATGAGATCCATTTTCTTTCTGATCGCCTGAAGAGCAGCTTCTGAGCAAAGAGCAGCCAAGTCAGCACCAACATGGCCATGGGTCTCGTTTGCCACCTGAAAGCAGAGCATTAACTATGACTCTCAGGAACACAAGCAAGCACTCTGCAAGGGCAATGCATGCTCTGGTCCCTCATTCAGAGGTGCAACAAAACTCTGAAGGACAGAAACATTAATGCTTTGCTGCAAATTCAAGATAAGTGCTATCACATTTAGCAGCCAAAGACACTGCTGTTCCACCTTCTACTTGAGAACAAAGTTGCAACTGGAATAGATAGTGTGCAGAAAGATAACCCTGAGGACTTCAGTTCTTCATTCAGGACAGAGATTAGATCCATCCAGTATTATTACAATGTTCAGACAGCTCTGTGAGTGCTGTTTCAGGCTTGCTTTATTTTTAAAGAGAATGCCACAGCAAACAAACACAGGACAGTGGCAAGGCACTTCCAGACTGGACTGGTACACATGTGTTTCACTTAGCTACAGCATTCTTAACAAGCAAGTGAGGATTTTTGGTCACTGGTAATCTAGTTAGAAGGAAGCTCAGAGATCACATATTTGCTCAGTTTCACGCTGTCCTAAATGAGCAGAGACAAGTTCTCCTAATAGCATGCTACTCACCTGTTCCAGATCCACATCATCAGCCAGTTTCATATTTTTTGTGTGGATCTGCAGGATCTCCAGGCGCCCAGTGGCATCAGGGATACCAATATCTACCTCTCTGTCAAAACGACCTGGGGAGTACAAGCACACATTGAGTTGCTGATTCTGCAAACTAAGGGAGCTACAGTTGATGCCTTCCTCTGACACAGGAACATGATGACAAGCCACAAACAATTTCAGAAAATACCAGAGCTTTGGGTTTCTCTGCATCATCAATCAGCACAGTAGCAGAGTCAGATCAGAGAAGGCAGAAAGGCTTATAGCCATTTAGGGAAAGTGAGACTACTGCATTAAGTAGAGTTCAGGATTATATAAACACAAAGGATTTCTGTTTTTTTCCAAGCCTAATTTATAGGAAAATATTCTATCCTAACCAACACACCATGGGACAT
This sequence comes from Peucedramus taeniatus, assembly GCA_013400575.1. Lineage (NCBI taxonomy): Eukaryota > Metazoa > Chordata > Aves > Passeriformes > Fringillidae > Peucedramus > Peucedramus taeniatus. The sequence goes on along the minus strand of WBNO01005258.1, from coordinate 21,419 downwards.
ATTTATTTATTCCTACCTTTGTGTCCACAAATACTGAGAGAATAAATTTTTCAGAACTTTCACAGCAGTACCCAAGTGGTTAAAAACATGAACTGCCCCAATATCTGGGGAGGCAGGAAACTCATGTATTACTGCAATATTAACTAGGGCATGTACATCTATCATTTTATTCTAGCTATAGCCGTGCATTCAAATGCCTCACTAGACATTTAAAAGGCCATTTTCCCTGCTAATTTGACTTTACCAACTGGTCATACAACAGACGTTCATTTACACTGCAAAGTTTTGAAAACCTGAATCTCAGAAACTACCAGACTTTTCATCAATAAAAGATAAATGGGACAATTCAGAGCCTCCTGCAACCTGAGGCATGAACAACCCCTTAAGCATTTAGTCTTGAAATAGCCTCACCTAACTGATGCAGTGAAAAAATGTGCTACCCTCTAAGTATTTTATTATTTCTAAAAGTTCTAATATAATAAAGCACAAAAGATTATACCAAAGGCTGGAATCTAGAAATTATTTTCAAACAAGTAGCTGGAGAGAAGCTTATATAACACGTAAGATGTTTAATATTCATTTCTACTCAATCTTTCCAAGGCCACTGAAGCACAGTCCATAACAAAGTATCTGATACACAAAAAAAGATGGCAATAATGGTTACCAAATCGTCTGAGAGCTGGGTCAATGCTGTTAGGTCTGTTGGTGGCTGCCATAACGATCACATGTGCTCTCTGTTTCAGTCCATCCATGAGAGTCAGCAGCTGAGACACGATGCGACGTTCCACCTCTCCATGTGTCTGTGGAGAGAGAAAGTAATAATTAGATCAAAAGATCTAAAACACAGCACAGGAGCTAGCACTGCATCAAAGCAGACAGATACAACAGACATGAGCTGTTAAGAAACATTGGGAACTATATCAGATTCTTCTGATACCCAAATTCTGACATCCAACTGCTTTCAAGCTTTAGGTTAAATACTGCTTTACCCTGTAGTCAAATGCAGAGACTCATGCCAGCTGCTACCAAAAAGGATGCACTCCTTTACCTTCTAAAGGCTTTCTTTACCTTCTCTCTTTTAGGAGCAATGGCATCCAGTTCATCAATGAAGATGATGGCAGGAGCATTCTTCTCTGCTTCTTCAAAGGCTTTCCTCAGGTTGCTCTCAGACTCACCAGCCAGCTTGCTCATGATCTCAGGACCTAAAAAAATAGCAACTGTGGCACCCAGAAGAGAGGCAGCTAGCCCCAAAAACATGCAGCTGAATTTTTTTTAGTACAAGGTTCACATGTATCTATATTTCAAGCCAAAGCAAATACTATCAACCAAGTTAATTAAATTTACATCTGAACAGGCAAGACCAGCATGCAGAATTACTTACTATCATCATTTCAGTGTTTTCAGTTTACTCTAACAGAATGCAACACTAGCAAATGAGCTACCATTAGCTGCCTCTTCCCTTACCATATTTCACACTTGGAGAGCTTCTCTGTAATGTGCCACCACACACAGTTAATGCTCACAATGGAAGCAATCAAATTATATGGTGACAAATTATCAGGGTAGGGAAAGAAAAAGCTGTAAGATACCAAAGCTGTCTATAGCATGCATTACACAGGTATACATTTACCTCTATAAGATTTTATAAACGAGTTCAAAAAACCCCAACTGTTGGAAGGAATGGGTTAAAAAGCAAAACACTGGTGAGTGCTCAAGTGACCTTGCAGGTGGAAATAACCCTTGATAAGCCTGTGTGAACAGTAGACAGTGATCCTCTGGCATGAACTAACAGTGCCCATGTCTCTGCTTGTGTGCCCCTGTGCAGGTATTGCTTCAGGGATCCCTCAGTTAGTGAGGCAATGGAAATAAATTTACTCTGTTTTAGCCATGGGTTTATGGTTGCCCTGGCTGCCCGTCTGTATTGACTCACGCACCAACTAACCAACCAACCAAAAACAACAACAAGCCACCACCAAAAAAACCAACACCCCAAACCCCATCTCCTCTCAAAGAATAAATAATAAAAATGTGTAAGCACATTAATCCCAGAAGGAAGGGTAGCATTCCTCTGAGATCTCCTACAATTGCTGAACACTAGTGCAGGCTCACAGATTTATTCTGCTTTTACAGATTTTCCATCATGCTGAAGGGAGTGGTAATGAAGAAAAAGTATGCTTCTAAAGGATCCAAAAAAAAAAGAAACCTGACCCTTGGAAGTGCAAGGCTGCCAGCTGACTGAAGCAGGCCAGCTGCAGAGAGACTGGTACAAGCAGGTAGTAAGAATGTTTCATTACAGGTAACTCACCAATTCATACCAGCTTCATCTACAACACTGCAGCTCCATGCTTAGGACTAGCAGACAGAGAATACATCGCTAACTCTGACAATGTTATTTTTATTATGCAATAGAAATACAAGTGTCTAAAGAAATGTCTGGTTCATTAGCATGCAGTAACATCTTCCACATACACTAGAAAGTATATGACAAGAACAACATATGGTTAAAAACAGTCCATTTATATTTGATACCTTGAAATATAAATCAAGTCACTTCCCTACTGCTGCTCACTGCTATATTGTGCTATATACTTCTCTGCTTTCACCTTCATGGGTCTAAGTGATTGAAATCAGAGAAGAAAAGCATCACTCCTTAAGTACAAATATTCAGTTATTCCAACACTGAATGTAAAATGGCACAGAAAAGCACCGAGGAAACGTCACAGTCTGATCCTTACAGGACATAAACCAGTATCCACCTCAACTGCTACAGGTGAAGAGTGATCAATAGGAGGTTCTGTCACTTGTAGCTAAGTCCCAAGGTACTCATAGCTTTCAGGATAGTTCCTCACAATTAATGCTATATGAAACAGAACAGGTCTTGTGCTTTACTTGAGGGAAAAACAAATCCACAGCAGATCAGCTTCTTTTCTGAATGGAACATGCTGACAGCAACAGAAGCATCCTGCACCCATATTCACAGAATAATTTCACCACTCCTAGCTCTGCCCTCAACAACATATATGAACACTAAGCCAGACAGACTCCAGGTCCCTGTATTGCAAAGCTGTCTTTCCAACGAGCCAGCTACAAAACAATCAAGCTTAAGGGAAGTGCCACTACAGACACTTCCACACAAATGGCCTCCAAGTGTCCCCAGATGCACACTTCAACGAGGTAAGGAAGGATGTCAGGGAGACAGCGTGGCTCTACAAGCCCTATTAACACCATTCCTTACCATAAGATGGACAACTGAGCACACAGCAGACCTGGGGCCAAAGCAGCCACAAAACTTACCGTTGATCAGGAAGAAGAAAGCCCCTGTTTCGTTGGCCACTGCTCGGGCAATCAGTGTTTTACCAGTGCCAGGAGGACCATACAGCAGGATCCCACGTGGAGGCTGAGGACAAAGGCAAGGGATTAGGTGGTGAGTATCTGAATGCCTAAGTAGATTCACAGCAAATCTGTAAGCATTTGATAAAGCCAGTCTGAAATTGTGATGCAATCTTATGCAACAGCTGCCATGTCAACATTGCTATCAACATCCTTACTACTTCACACAACAAAAACCTTGCCAGTAACTGGCAGCGCTGATTCAAAGCATCCCTCTGCTTTGCAAGTTGTCAGTACTTTATCTGTGTCCAAAACATATAAGGAGATACTTTCCTAACACCAGCATTTTAAAAAGCCCAAACATAAGCAAACCAAACCCCCCCACAAAAAAAAAACCCAAATTACTTATTCCCCTCTCAATACCTCATGAACCTCTGATATCAAGTCATCTTCAAGGGCAAGCCCACTCATCCACCTGGTGCACATGGGGACATACCTTCACCCCTATGGCCTTGAAGAGAGCAGGGTGTCGGAGGGGAAGCTCCACCATCTCCTTGATTTGAGCCAGCTGCTTCCGGCAGCCACCAATGTCATCATAGCCCACTTCATTCAGCGATTCCTCTTCATCCTACCCAGGAGGAAATACATTAAACATGTGAGTTAAAACAGTAGCTCAACAATCCATCCTGGTCTACAGAACCCAGGTTTTTGCTCATTGCCATTTCTTTGATGTCTTGAGATTCTCATTTTCAAGTCTTTCTGGTGTCTTCTACAATTGTTTCTTAGCTCTCTCTTCCCAGACATGCAGAGGGAAATTCCTCACTGAAGCCTACCCTCTTGAATGACAGCCTCTGCTGCCAGGGCCCCTACAGACTAGTGCAAAACAAGTTGTGTGACCCTCTGATTTGGCTAGCAAAGATGATAAGACAATGAAGCCCAGCATAAAATATACTTATTCCTTAAACTCTTAAGTGGCATTTCTAACTACCTGACATACCCAGCTATCATACAGTTCTCCAACAGTGTTTTCTCTTGAGATTGACTCAAATTAACAGAAAATGTTACAATCCAGATGCGCAAAGACCACCTGCAACCAACTCTTTCAGTATAGCTCTATAGCATCCGTTCATTTGGCTGTCCAAATTTCTACTGTCCTTAGTTATCTGTAACATTAGGCCATGCTAAAATAAAATAACACAGCCTGGAATCTCAGAGGGGCTCAGTCCGAGTCCTACAAACTGGAACTACTACACTTGAAGCAGGTTGCTCAGGGTCTAGTCCTACCAAGTGCTGAAGGTCTCCAGGTCTGGAGGTTCCTGCCCTCTCCAGGCCTTGTTCCAGGGTTTGGAGAAACCTTTTTCCATTGGGAATTTTCCTTGATCCAGCTTGTGTTATTGCTTCTAGTCCTGTCCCTGGGTGCAGCTTTTGGGAGAGCCTGATTATCCACACCTTCCCATCAGGCAGTTGCCAGTAACCGTGAACCTTTGCCTTCCCTTCTTCGTGCTGCATCAACCCACACCCAGCTGTTCCTCATTCATTCTGACCTACAGCTCCCTTATCAATTTTGGTGGCCTTGGCTGAACTTGCTCCTATCTGTCTCTCTTGTATCCTGAAGAACCCAAACTGGACTCATCTAGTGCCCAGACAATGGCCTCACAAGTGTCAAATAGAGGTGAATTTTTCAAAAAGCAGAGCTAACTACAAACTAAGACTCACCCTGATCTGCAGGCAGTAAAAAGGCACTTACTTTATGAAGCATACAGCCACCTTAACCCATTTCTGAGATTTCCTACTCTGTAACAGTAAGGTGGCCAAGACCTGACACACAATCCACTCAGGCTGCCTCAAGCTTGGGACACTCAAGGCTAGACACCTTAAGGGACTGGGAGAAAAAAAGAAAAAAAATCTATAATTTACATTTCAAATTTCTCACTGAAAAAGTACCAATTGCTTTCTTTTCACATGGCATGAAATTCAGCAACACTGTAAGCCCTCCCTGCTAGGTATCAAGGGAACTTCAGAATTAAAAGATGAATCTAAGTCCAGCATGAGATATATGGAAGCAGATGCAAAAGAGCTGCTGCCAAAGTATGGCATCTCATCAGCAAACCTATGCACTGGTGATATCTCAGCATATGAGGAAGGATACTGGAAGCACATTTCTCTATCTTCAGCAGCAGCTCATCTCCTGAAACCAGAGGTTTTAATCATTACATTCAATACACAAAATGTCAAAACAGGAACTGCAAACACTGCTGCTCTTAAGGAGTATCACTAAAACAGATTTCAGACAGAGGGGATTCAGTAGAACTGCACAGCAGGATTCTGCTCACCTCTCTTTTGATGGGCTCTCCCTCACAATGGATCACTGTGTCAGGAGCCACTATGCAGTACGGGCTTGGATCTGTCTCCACCACTTTGAACTCCACTGCACGCATCCCTCCACGCACCAAGAAGATATCACCTATAAAACCCCACATTTCAGTAGCCTGCTGCAAAATGTCAACCCTTGTACTACCAGCAGCCCCAGAGGACAACAAAGTGGGTTACACAGGTATACACTGCTGGCATTTTTAACACTACTCTGCATTTTAAATTCAAGAGCTGCATGTACTGTGACCACTCGAGCACCATCAAATTTCATCGAGAAACAAATAGCAAACAAAACCAGCAAACAATAGAAAAATAATATTCTGCCTAAATACAAAACACGAAGGCAAGGAATCATGTTTCTTTTCCATCCAGTTTTAATTTAACATTACTAAAAATGGCAAAAAGCCTTGACTTAACCTAAACTGATTTTGAAGTTATAATAACTAGACTGGTTGTCTCCAGAAACAGAATAATATATGATACTGCACTATGAATCCTAGGTAAAGTGGACTACAGAAGCTGGATAAATTCAACTTGTGTATATATTGTATTAGGACCTATTTGTTCCAGCAGAAGTGCTTCTAGCACAACTCTAAATATATATTTGTTTTTTATGCACTTTCCAAGTTATTAATTAAATTACTTTGGAAAAAGTGCAGTTAGTCAGGGTGCCAGCTAGTATATCTAACCCATTGATTTATATATGGGCAACTCCCCAATCCCATAAAGTGGTAGCAACTCAGGAGAAAAATCTCATTAAACTGACTTCGACCTAAGCCTTTCCTGATGTCCTCCCATCTCACATAGCAAAAAAACACAGGAGAATGTCCTGGTGTCATCTGGGATAAGAGTTCATTTTCTTCTCGGTAGCTGGTACAGTGCTGTGTTTTGGATTCAGTATGAGAATAATGCTGATAACACACTGATGCCTTTGGTTGTTGCTGAGCAGTGCTTACCCTGAGACAAGGGCTTTTCAGTGTCTCATGCTATGCCAGCGAGCAGCGGCACAAAAGAAACCAGGAGGGAGCAGAGCCGGGACAGTTGATCTGAACTGCAAAGGGATATTCCACACCACAGAATGTCATGCCCAGTATGTAAACTGGGGGGAATTGCCCAGGAGCCACATATTGCGGCTCAACGACGGGCTGGTCATCAGTCAGTGGGTGGTAAGCAATTGTATTGTGCATCACTTGTATCTCTTGGGTTTTATTCCTCCCTCCCTCTCTCTCTCCAATTATTATTAGTATTATTATAATTAATATTATTAAACTGTTCTTATCTCAACCCATGAGTTTCACTTTTTTTCCAATCCTCATCCCCACTGGGAAGGAGGAAGGAGATGTGAGTGAGCAGCTGTATGGTACTTACTTGCTGACTGGGATTAAACCATGAGAACTATCAAGCTGCTCTACCAGCCAGCAACAGATATCACTCCTTCTGAAGTTTAGGAAAAAATTAAATCCACAACAGCAAAATCTTACTCGACAGTTGTCAGTCTAATGCTCCATGGAGATCTGTGCAAGCATCCAGAAATTCTTTTTATTTGGTATCAGGACTAGCTCGCATTCACTGCCATCAGGACTTCAATAACAGGTGCTGTTACCTTTCCTGATGGGTCTGTAAGCTTCCAGGAAATATGGCTTGAGATAGACCTCAAACAGATTCCCTGTGATCCCTTCTACTGTGTCATCAATTGGTAACACGTGGATACGTTTGCCGTATTTCACATCTGGGCAAGGCTGGATGCTGCAACAGAAGAAAACTCCAGTTAACCATATCATGCTGGATTTAAACCCAAGTTTGGGAAAGGCAGTGATGTCCCTTCTCAGGCCAGTATAAATGCCAGAAAGGACCCTCCAAAGCCCTATGGAGACTTCCCACATGCATAAGAATGCTGACAAGGCAAAAATCATGCCCATCGAAGAGCTAGTCTTTTCAACATGTGCTTTCCTTCACTCCTCTCAGCCCTATCCAGAACTGCTGAAGGGTTTTGTACTTCCCCCCCCCTCACTCTTCTGTAGCTCCCCTTTGCTATCCCCAAGATACATTCACAAGTTACTAATGCAGCCTCAAGACCTGTAAGAGTCATGAGCTAACTTTTGTTTCAACACATGCTTCTGCACCTGGGTCAGGGCAATCCCAAGCACAAGTACAGGCTGTGTAGAGAATGGATTGAGAGCAGCCCTGCTGAGAAGGACTTAGGGGTGTTGGTGGACAAGGAGCTTGATATGACTTGGTTATGTGTGAAGGGAACCTACAGGAAGGCTGGAGGGACTTTTTACAAAGGCATGCAGTGACAGGACAAAGAGGAATGTCTTCAAACTGAGAGAGATGATTTACATTGGATAATATGAAGAAATTCTTTACTGTGAAGGTGGTGAGGCCCCGGCACAGGTTGCCCAGAGAAATTGTGGATGCCCCATCCCTGGAAGTGTTCAAGGCCAGACTGGATAGGGCTCTGAGCAGCCTGGTCTAGTGGAAGGTGTCCCCACCCATGGCAGGAGGGTTGGAGCTAGATCATCTTTGAGGTCCCTTCCAACCCAAACCATTCTGTGATTCCATGAGCTACTGCTGAACTAACTGTAAGGGAAAGGGAGTTGAAAGGAAATCTTTGTTCCTTCCTCTCTTCCTCATAACTTAGAATAGAGTTCCTGTTGCTGATAATCCTGATTCTGAACAAAGGTTCTCAGTACCAACCAGGGATAGCTAGGTGTCTGTCAATCCCTTTTTGTGGAAATTAACATTTAGGTTAAAGTCTGAAGACCCCTTTCCCCTTCTTAAATAAAAAATTTAGCTATTATTTTACAATGTAGGCCAACAGCCTACTGTAGCAATACATCAGAGCATCAAGCTGTGGCAGAGGCAGAAAGTTCAAACTAGCTTTGCCAGCTAAAAAAAGCCTACGTACAACTGCAGCTGAGCACGCAAATTTCATATGCTAGTTTGCTAGAGACTATTAGGAGATTATTTAACTACATGCTTTACAGTGAGGATATAGCAGAAGAGTAAATGAAAAGACTGACTGACCCACAGAAGGAAAACAGCTGACAGACTACAAGCAGGAAGCGATTAGTGCATGAATCTGGATTTTGGCAGAAACCAAGCCAAAGAAATTAACACAATAAGTACTTAAAGATCAGCAAGAAAAACTTTGAGGGCAAGAGGTGTGAAAATTCTCTGACCCTTGCAATGAAGCCAAGACAATCAGTAACACATCTGAAAGGCTGAGAACCATTACAGACAGTCCAGGCAGAGAAGAGGATAGCACCAGCTGAACTGTCCCACTAGAAATTACTCCAACAATAACCTCATATAAAGTAAGGATTCACCTTTATTTTAAATCCACAGACTAGCTCAAAGCACTGTTCTGTTCCAACTACAGTCATGTTTAAAAGTTGCATTTTCTAATGGTAGAGAGATGGGTGAAACAGACTTGTCCCTCTCCTCTACAGCTCATATGAAACACATTTTTATTTAAAGATTATTTCAGATATCACCCAAGGAAGTCTAGTGTCAGAAATCAGGTTCCAATTTTCCCAGAACATGCACAATATTTCAGATTAGAAGAATGCTCAGGAGAAATAACTGTCTGCTCTCACATATCTAAACCTGCAAATTAGCATTTTTGTGTTTAAGAAATGCTGACATATTTTTTCTTTCCACTCCCATCATAGAATGGAACCTGCCTCCTGTAAGCCAAAATGTATCCTTCAATGCTTTCCCACTACCTTCTGCAAGCATTGTACAAAATTCCTGCAACACTTCAAGCATTCCTAATTTTAAAATTATTTTATAACAAAAATTGGTATATAAACAACCTTCAGGGATTTTTAATCTTGATATTTGACTGCTTCAAATTTTAACTTCTGCTTGTTACAGGGCAGCTCAGTGCTTGAGCTAGCCATACTATCATATCAATTACAATGTTGCTTACTAGTTTTCAGTTATCTTGCGAACATTAAAAATTTAGATGGAAAAAACTTGTGAATTCATTTGACAATGTAAATTTGGGAAGAATACTATGACAACAGTGGGGTAATTCGACTACTTAATTTAATGACAGGACCAGGGCTTGTGAAGGTCCCAAAGAGTCTTCAAGAATCTTAGTATTAATCTGAATATGCATACAGCCAGAAAGACATGCAAAAGTAAACTGAGATCCCTGATGTAAGACACACTTGAAAACATTTATGTGACCTCCTCCAGAAGATGCAAGAATACTTCCTGCAGGACCCTGTCTCTGCTACAGACCAAAACCATTCAAAGCCAGGGCACAAATTATTTAGGCAACCCAGGGATACACAACAGTTAACAAACTAGTCCTCACCTGATGACGTCACCCAGGCGCACTCTCAAGTTGTTTCGAACAACCCTATTCATGCGAATCTTCTCATCTGAGCAGGTATCATCTGACAGAACAATGCAGACTGCTTCTCTCCTCTTCTTTCCTTTTAGCAGGACAGTGTCTCCTCTGAACAGCTGCAGTTCATCCATTTTTGCCTGTAACCAATAACTGCATTAGAACAAACTTTTGACAAAACAATTGAAGGAAGCAGTTAGAGACCTGCAGAGCCCCTTACATCCACACAGGTCTATGGAGCCAGATGAGAGTCACCTGAAAATACTGATGGAGCTGGTGGAAGAGCTCACCAAGCTACTCACCATCATTTATTAGCAGTCCTGGTTAACAGGGGAGGTCCCAAAGGACTGGAGGTTGGCCAATGGGATACCTATCTGCAAGAAGGGTTGGAAGTAGGATCTGGGGAACTACAGGCCTTTCAGCCTGACCTCGGTGCCCAGGAAGATTATGGAACAGATCATTTTGACTGCAATCACACAGCAGACACAGGACAACCAGGGGATCAGGCCCAGCCAGCATGGATTTAGGAGGGGCAGGTCCTGCCTGAGCAATCTGAGCTCCTTTTCTGACCAGGTGACCTGCCTAGTGGATGAGTGAAAGGCTGTGGACGTTATTTACCCTGGACTTCAGTAAAGCCTTTAACACTGTCTCCCANAACTACAGGCCTTTCAGCCTGACCTCGGTGCCCAGGAAGATTATGGAACAGATCATTTTGACTGCAATCACACAGCAGACACAGGACAACCAGGGGATCAGGCCCAGCCAGCATGGATTTAGGAGGGGCAGGTCCTGCCTGAGCAATCTGAGCTCCTTTTCTGACCAGGTGACCTGCCTAGTGGATGAGTGAAAGGCTGTGGACGTTATTTACCCTGGACTTCAGTAAAGCCTTTAACACTGTCTCCCATGGCATTCTCCTGCAGAATGCTGCACTCCACAGTTTGGACAGGTGCACTCTGCTGGGTTAAGAAGTGGCTGGATGGTGTGGCCCAGAGCATGGTGGTGAATGGTGCTGCATCCAGTTGGCAGCCAGTCACCAGTGGTGTCCATCAGGGATCAATGTTGGGCCCAGTCCTGTTTAATATCTTTATTGATAATCTGGATGGGGAGATCAACTGAACCCTCAGTAAGTTCTCAGATGACACTAACTTAGGTGGGAGTGTGTATCTGCTGGAGGATAGGAAGGTTCTACAGAGGGATCTGGACAGGCTGGATCGATGGGCTGAGGCCAGTGGTATGAGGTTCAACAAGGCCAAGTGCCAGGTCCTGCACTTGGGTCACAACAACCCCATGTGGTGCTACAGGCTTGGGGAAGAGTGGCTGGAAAGTGGACCAGTGGAAAAGGACCTGGGGGTGCTGGTTGACAGCAGCTGAACACGAGCCAGTGTGTGACCAGGTGGCCAAGAAGGCCAACGGCATCCTGGCTTGTATCAGAAATAGTGTGGCCAGCAGGCTGAGGGAAGTGATTGTCCCCCTGTACTTCGCACTGGTGAGGCCACACCTCTAGTACTGTGTCCAGTTTCAGGCCCCTCACAAGAAGGATGCGGAGATGCTGGAGCATGTCCAGAGAAGGGCAACAAGGCTGGTGAAGGGTCTAGAGAGTCAGTGATATGAGGAGTAGCTGAGGGAGCTGGGATTGTTTAGACTGGAGAAAAGGATGCTCAGAGGAGACCTTATCACTCTCTACAACTCCCTGAAAGGAGGTTGTAGCCAGATGGGGGTTGGTCTCTTCTCCAAGGCAACCAGTGACAGGGTAAGAGGAAATGGCCTCAAGCTGCACCAGGGGAGGTTCAGGTTGGACATCAGGAAGAATTTCTTCACAGAAAGGGTTTGTTAAGCATTGGAAGAGACTGCCCAGAGAAGTGGTGGAGTGACCACCCCTGGAAGTGTTTAAGAAACAACTGGACAGCACTTAGTGCTATGGTTTGGTTGACATGGTGGTGTTTCGTCAAAGGTTGGACTCAGTGATCTTGGAGGTCTTTTCCAACCTTAATGATTCTATGAATTCAAGCATTTGAAGGAGAGTTAGTTGACTTCAGGGGATTATATCTTAGAAGCAATATACTAGATCTACAATTACATGGGTTTTCACTACACTAGTCAAGATCTAATCCTAAAGCCAGACTAAGGGCATGAGCTCAAGTGAATCCTAAAAGTTAGAATCAGAATGTATGTTATCATTTATTAATAATTATTATATTTTATTATTTATTTAACCCACCTCCCTCACTTGTAACTGCTGCAGCTTCTGACACAAATACTTAGATTCATGTTGCAAAATTAGATTTCAAGTTAAAAGACAGCAACAGCTTGCAAATTGTCAGAGTAAATGCTTTGCTTTTATAGGTGACACACCTGGGACAGTGACACAACACTGTTGTCTTCATTGATGGCTTCATCAACAATTAACCGATTGGGCCTGTTCTTCTGCTTCAGAATAGCAGTTGATAAGTCATCGGCTTTAGAGCTGAGAGAGAAAAGAGAAGTTAAGGAGTCCAAGTGATATTGCTTCCCCTTTCACACCCACCCGTTTTGTTCTCCATTTTCTACAGGTTTCTTTGTTGTCTTGTCTTTTAGAAACTATACTTGTCTGCAAGTGTCCTGGTTTTGTCTGGGATAAGAGTTCATTTTCATCTCAGTAGCTGGTACAGTGCTGTGTTTTGGATTCAGTATGAGAATGATGCTGATAATACACTGATGTTTTGGTTGTTGCTGAGCAGTGCTTACCCTGAGACAAGGGCTTTTCAGTGTCTCATGCTATGCCAGTGAGGAGTTGCACAAAAGAAAGCAGGAGGGAGCATAGCTGGGACAGCTGATCTGAACTGGCCAAAGGGATATTCCACACTATAGAATGTCATGCCCAGTATATAAACTGGGGGGAGGTACCTGGAAGAGGAGCCAATCTGGGTTTGGGAAGGGGGTCTGGCATCAGTCAATTTACTACTGAAATGGATACAAGCTACAAAGCTGTCTATAAAAAGAAGTAGACAGTGAGATGCTGCTTTGCCTAAAAGAATTAGTCAGACTCATCTGAAATCACATATAACTGCTGCCACAGAAACAAAAGTTTAAGTCTATTTAGTGTCAAATCCCAGATAAATAGGGGAATTAAAGGACAATGCTGTAGCTCTCCTGACAGGAAGAGTTGTAAGAGTTTAGCCTGTCAAAGCCTATCAGTTGAACCTAGCAAGCCAGTAGAAATATTCAAGTGCTCATGAAAAACGGGGTTTACTTTTTTTTTTTTTTAAGATATAAGCACCTTTTCATAATACCTTCACAGGACTCACTGCAGCTCTAGCCTACTACGCCATAAGATATGCGACAGATAATTTGCTTTGACAAAATTGAGCACACCAAACAACAAAAAATTGGAAGAAAGGCAGATTAATTTATTTACTTCGAAATCTAATATAGCAAATAGTTCATTTTACAAAATAAATATGAACTTGAACCAACTGATTCCTAAGGAGCTCTTAGAAGTTGTACATTAGCCAGCCACAATAGCAGCAGATTACTGTAACTTGCCTTGGTGGGCATCTGACTGCTCTCTCAAAGCAGTCCAGATGTGCCAATGACTAAGGCTGAAACAGAAACTTAGCACAGTTTGGTTTGATTCTCACCAAAAAAAGAAAAAAAGTCTTCCTTTGTCCTAAGCAAACAGCAAGCACCAGCAAAGAGTAGGAAGCTTTGCGGACAATGGTGCTGGATGTACACTTTGGCTCCATTTTGCTGTTTTAGGGACAAAATAACCAGAAGAAATCAAACCTTGAGTGGAAGTGGCAGAGCAAGCAGCTACACAGCATAAACACAGACTGTATCAGCAGTGCATCACTTGACCTGTTCACTGCATTTTTAAAAGCCACCTTTTCCCTCTCTTCATTAAAGAACACAAGAGGTGAGAAATAAACGTCCATCCCTTTCAATGACCATGTGAGAGGTTACAGATTCATTTTCTAAACCCAAAGAAGACACAAGAAAGGCTATTGGATACCTCCAGGGAGCAGCTCATGAATTCATTCCATCTTAAACCTAAAACATGGTCCTGGTAAAGTCCTAAAAGGTCTGGGATTTCCAGGAAAACTGAGAGTGCAACAAGAAAACTGAAACCAATACATCATCAGGCCAAACAGGATCGTGTGGTTAAAACAGTGGATAAAAACAACCACCTACTTGTAAGGACCTTGCCTCAACACTCCTGGACACTGGAAATTAAATTAGCATATATATTTTAAAACTTAAGCTAAGGGACACCAAAAAAACAATTTAGCCTATTCAAAGTGTAAATACAAATCATATCCTTCTGCACATGAAATGTGGATCCAAAGGCCTTTTGATAAGAAACCACTGTCAGACTTTGGCTATATAAGTCATCACTGAAACTGAGTAGCTGTCCTTCAGAATGCAGAAATTGCTGTGCAGCCTAAAAATGGTCTGGGATACAAGATAAAAATAAATGGAAGAGGAACTGGGCAGCAAGTGGAAGCTTTTGGACCAAAACTTCCAATAAATCAAAAGTTGTATTATATATATCTGGAAAAAAAAGTTCAGATACCTTTGAACACACAGCAGTGCTGAAGAGTACAGCAAGATGTCCACTTAGTTTTGCTGAGTGTGAGAAAAAAAGTTTTAGTACTGAAGAACTGAATCTGCAGTTTCCTAAGAAGCAAAAACTGGATCAATGTTGTCAGTACATTGCTGCACTTAAAGCAATTGAAAAGTTCGGAGGCATTAAGAATGGAATAAAGCTCTCTAAGAAACACAGCATGTAAGCATCTAAACGCATGGGGTCAGCTTCAGTTATCTGACCTAACAGTTCTGCTGACAAAGAAAAAAACGTGTTAAGAAATTATGACAGCTACACAGGAAAGTGATGTTATTTCTCTTACAGACAAGAGTAAGGACTTTGACAGACAAGCACTACCCATCTTCCAATAGCAATTTAGAATATTATTATCACCATTTGCTATCACTGCATCTCTCCTGGGGGATCATAAAATCATAGAATGGTTGGGGTTGGAAGGGATCTCAAAGATCATCTAGTTCCAGCCTTTGACCCTGGAAGTGTTCAAGATCAGGCTCGATGGGGCACTGAGCAACCTGGTCTAGCAAAAGGTGTCCCTGCCCATGGCAGAGGGGTTGGAACTACATGATTGTTAAGGTCCCTTCCAACCCAAACCATTCTGTGATTCTACAATTACATCACTTCATCACTTTTCTGTGTCAGAGCTTTCCTTGTTCAGCATGTGATAATGCTCAGAGGCTATGCATTGTGGTAGAGAGTATGAAGAGTGAGATCAGAAAGTAATTACTGAATCTTCTGAAAACAACTGACAACCTTCAGAGCTCCACATAAAGTAGGGAACTAACTTGTTCCTGCATGTCTATGCTAAATATACAATGAAAAGTCACCAACTCAAAATTATTTCAGCTTTAGTAACAAAAGTGAAAACAGTCATGCCTCCTGTATGCTGGTGCACCTTTTTATCAATACCCTCATGAACTCACTTCCTAGATAAAATCTGTCTGTTTTTTTACCACCCTGAACATCCTAATTACAGTCTGAACTACTTTCTTTGGGTATTAAAAAAATATATCCCTTAAAGTAAATGAGTGAAATATCTGATGATTGCAGCCACTTTACTGGAACACCACATGACAATCAAGCAGCGAGTTCATATCCATGCTCAAGATGCCAAATTCTCAGATACTGTTTCAGACAGGTACACACACAAATCCAAGAATTTTTTCAGAAACACTCTACTAGGTCCTGCAGTGCTATACTCTGTGCTAAAGCTCAATTCGGCACGATGGCTGCCAACAGCATTGACCCAAAAATTGTAACTAAGAAGTAACTATTTTCCAATTGTACAGGAATTTTTTTGATTCCTGTGGTGAGAACAACTTTGCAAAAACATAAATTTCTTTTTAATAACACTGCTCACCTCAGACTCAAAATACACCTTTGAGACCATCACTTCCATCTATGCTCTACCACAGACCTTAAATTCTTGGCACACCTTGCTGGAACTGACGTAATAAGACCAAGTGG
Source organism: Peucedramus taeniatus (assembly GCA_013400575.1). Lineage (NCBI taxonomy): Eukaryota > Metazoa > Chordata > Aves > Passeriformes > Fringillidae > Peucedramus > Peucedramus taeniatus. The sequence goes on along the minus strand of WBNO01005258.1, from coordinate 5,310 downwards.
GTCTAAATTGCAGAAGTTGCAAAAGAAAAGGAGAAGATAAACCACAAACACTAAAGGGAATGAAAGAACCTCTGATGAAGCAAACAAGTCATTTGAAGTATTCTTGGATTTGGAAATTAGCTTTAGGTTTTATTTTTACTCCTCTTAAGGGACTATAAATTGACTTGCACACGTGGGCTGAGGGCGCAAAGAGGCCAGTATTACTCAACTGACTTTTGAGGAGCACAAAATATAACCCTAAGCCCGGAACTGAAGACAGTGAGGCAAGACACTGGAGACAAAAATATAGCTGATTGCCTCAGCTGCCACAGGGGCTAGTCCGGTACAACAAATCTTCCTCTTCCAATGCCAAGTCACTTCTAGTCCCGATCCGAGGGCCGCTGCGGACCTGCGGGAAGGAGACCAGGACACGCCTCTTCCCCCTCATGTCCCGGCCAGCCGCTCACCCCAGCGCTCCGGGCTCTGGAAAACAAAGCCTTCCCTGGATGAGGCCTAGCCCAGGCGAGACGGCCCCGGCCAGGCCTCGCCCACCATTACTCAACACTTCCCGAGGAGGCCCGGCAGGCGAGGGGCGGCGGTACCCAGGGCCCCGCTGCGGACAAGCTCCTGGCTGGGCAAACATGAAGAGCAGCCCATCCCCCTCCCGGCCCCACCCTCACTTCCTCAGAACCTGAATGACACAGCGGGATTGGGAGGAGGATTGGGCCCGTCGTTGGGCCCAGCCTGGGTAGCGCCGCGCGAAGGCCAGGTAAGGAGAGCTAGGGCGAGCCGGGCCCAGCGCCACCGCAGCCAGGCCTAGGCCGCGGCCTGCCGGCGGACGGCCCACACTTACTCGGATCCTGAGGCCATGGCGCTGAGAGGAAAAGAGGTGAGGCGGCCGGCAGCAGCTCCTCAAGACGGGTGACGGTAGGTCTCCGACAGACTCGCAGAAGCGACGGTACGTCGGGACGCTTCGCGCTGACTGAACCTTAGAACCGACTCATCGGAAGAGGAAACTCCACCTCGCGCTGCCTCACCCGCCTAACAACAGCGTGCGCTGACCAATCGGAAATTTCGTCCGGCCACTATCTCAGCCAATCGGAAAGGTGGAAGCGAGGGGACGAGGAAAAAAAAGAACGCGCACTCTCCCTCCTTCGCCCTGCTCCTATCCTCTCCCAATCATCACGAGCCAATAGCAACACCCGTCAGCCAATTGCTGTGCCTTCCTTGCTGTGGCTGTTCTATAGGACAATACGGGTCGAACAGCCAATGGCAAAAATCCACCAACGCGAAAATCCAGTCGGAAAGTCCCACTACGACAGCTATCCGAGCTGCCCTCGCCTAGCGATTGGCTAGCACCTGAGGAAAGGGAAACGTGTGGGAAGGATTGCAGCCAAGCAGGAGGGGCGGGAGGCGAGTGCTGGAGTGCGCTTTGCGCGCCGGGGCTCAGCTGACTGGACTGCGCGCCTAGGTTCGGGCAGTGAGGCAGGTTTGGACCCGTAGAAGGTGGTCTCTTTGCGGCCTCGGCGAGGCTTTGCGGGGAACATGCCCCAGAGGCTTGATTTCCCCCTGAGTGAAAAGGTGTGTGTAGGGACCCAGCCCTTCCTCTCCACACAAAAGGTACCTGTACGACTCTTTTCCTCTTTTTTTTTTTTGCAAGTTTTTCTTTTCCCTGATTGATTTTTCAGGCAGGACTGGACTGTCCCACCAGGCCCCACTGCAGGACTCGTTCCTAGCTGCTCGTCCCAGCACAGACCCTGTTCCACCAGGGGTTTGAAGCTCTAGTTCCCTTTAAAACACCTGAAACAGCCATCCCACAGCTCTTCCATCACCAGCCACCCCTCCGCAACCATTTCTCGGTCTGTTTGGGCACTCACATCCTCACCTGGGTAGCATTTCCTTAGGGCTAGAAACATTACTGCAGCCAAGTGTTATTGCATCTACAGCCCCAGCCCTGCTCATATCAGGAGGAATCAGACATGTACGATGCTTGTTCTCAAGCATCCAGTGCTGGCAGGCACTCCCTTGTTTTCTCCTAGATGCTTATGAATAATTTAATTACCTGGTAGTCTCTTCTAAGGAGCCGACTAGTACTTCATCCCTGCCTCCTCTCTTCTGCCCTCCTTTTTTTAAAGCCCAAGCAGTAAGGTGGGACTGAAGAGCAGCCGTGGGGCTGTTCCAGCCCTGAGGAGTCTGTCTCTGCTGAATTAAATCTCTCCCAGCAGGATGTTTGTCGTGGTTTAGGAATGGTACTCCCCAATTTGGTGCCCCCACCTAGACTCTCCCAAACCACAGGCTCTTCTCTCTCCCTCCCTCTTCCGGTCCTGCTTCCCACTGCATCGTCGGGATCGAGTTGAGAATTGGAGGCACAAAAGGTGAAGATAATGGGTTGAGATAAGAACAATTTACTAAGTATAAGAAAAGAAACAATTCCCCCCCTCCCCCCCCCGCAATGATGTGAGGTGGTATAGAATAACCTCCCTCCCGACTACTGCCAAAGTTAACCCTGTCCTGGCCAGAACCAAGACAGCGTTGTCCCCCAGCATCTGGGTTTTCAATCCCCTCTGTTCATCCCTCACTGAGTTATTTTTTTCTGAAGGAATTGCAGGGCAAAGTCCACTTAGGGCCCCTTTAGCATTCAGAGGAGGCCACAGCAGCTCCTACCTCACACTTCTCTGTCATGTCCTGTTTCCTCTCCCTCAACTCACCCTTTGCCTTGCAGTTCCAAACTATTTCTTTCCTCTTGTGGGAGAGAAGGCTTGCCAAAAGCTTGGCTAATGTGGTTGTGGGACCTTCCTCATAAAAAATTAGCTGCACCAAACACCAGGTGGGAGCAGGTGCCCCTTCATCCTTGCTCACTGTCGCACAAAGGGGCCCAGAGCCATGCAATGTGGTTAGGACAGACCCCCTCCCCCCTCGGGGATAGAGGGAACACACGGGCACAGGTCTCAACACTGCCACCTTCCCTGGCTAGTGCAAGGTGATAGAAGTCAGACCTAGAGCTGCGTGCTTCAGGCAAAACCACTTCTCTGGGCTCCAAACTACAGTGATCGAGTAAAGCACCAATATACAAAGCACAGGTAGGACAGACAATTTGACAAACCCTTTCACCAGCTCCCTGGAGCAGGGAGCACAGAGCTGGCCCCACTGTATACAGCAGCACAGTTGATGCCAATTTCAAAGGAATAAGGACATCTCTGCCATTGATCTCCCACAAACACAGGGCATAGCCCACAGGCTCACAGCAGCTCTAGGCAGCATCAAGGCCATGACTGCAAATGTTCACTCTGGAAAAAGGACACAGTAAAACTTAAATTAAAATAAAGCCTCAGCTCTATTAGAAAAGGAGATCTAGTCTGTTTTACTCCTTTGGGAATCCAGCTTTATCCAAGAGTAATTTTGAGTCTTAGAGGCCTTAAAGGCCTCATGCCAACCTGGTGCAGGGAGACTTCAGCAGCTGGGGATGGGGAGACTGACTGGGTTAGCTCAAAGGGTCCTGGCTTGTAGTCCCAAAGTAATCCTGTATGCTTCTGGCAAGAGACTCTGTGTGGAAAGGTTGTCTGCTTCAGACACTGTTGGGAGGAAAGGTTTAAAAGCAGAAGAATGGTGAGAAGGATGGTAGATTTGCTCAACAGACCTTGTAGCTGCAAATGCCAAGGCCTGGAGAATAAAAGTGCAGGAAACTCCATGTATTGTGCCTACTGCTGTTTATCCTCTGTTTGGGAAGTAGAATCTCTGTGTAGAGATAACGTAGGTCTTTGAAGAGACTTGGAGGCCCTCTCATGGACATGCTTGAGCTTGAGCTCCCTGTTTTGGGAGAGAGAAGATCAAAGCTCAGAGATCATAAAAAGCACAGAAATCACAGCATGGTGGTAAAATACGCATGCGCGGGCCCTTGATAAATGGGTGCAAACAGCAGCTCCACTGCCTACTAGCATGGACTGAGCCTGCAGGTGCTGTGTTCCCGCTTGAGTGTCTCCACCCAGGTGTTGCTTCAGGATCTTCTGGATAGCGAGGCAATGAGATAAATTTACTCTTTGCATTTCAGCCATGTTTTTGTGGTTATTCCGGGTGCCTGCCTGTGTCAACTCACACAGACACGAAACCAGGTACAAAGGGAAAGGCCCAGAAGAAAGGGAGTATCGCATCATTAAGTTTACCCCACCCCCAGCTTCTGCCCTCCCATTTACCATCACAGAACCGGGCTTTGGCTTGGTGTCAGCCCTTTTGTGCCCTAGGGAGTCCTGCAAAGCTACAGCCCATGGTGTCTCAGCAGACACGTGGGGAAGCTCTTCATACACACTGGAGCTGTGGGTGCAGGCTAGCAATTGATGAGCTAAACTGTACACAGTTTGAAACAAAGGTGACCTGGTTTTGTCTGGGATAAGAGTTCATTTTCATCTCAGTAGCTGGTACAGTGCTGTGTTTTGGATTCAGTATGAGAATGATGCTGATAATACACTGATGTTTTGGTTGTTGCTGAGCAGTGCTTACCCTGAGACAAGGGCTTTTCAGTATCTCAGGCTCTGCCAGTGAGGAGCTGCACAAGAAGCTGTGAGGGAGCACAGCCAGGACAGCTGACCTGAACTGACCAAAGGGATATTCCACACCATAGAAATCATGCCCAATATATAAACTGGGAGAGGTACTAAGAAGGGAGGCCAATTGTGTTTTGGGGACAGGTTTTGGCATCAGTCAGCAAGTGGTGAGCAACTGTATTGTGCATCACTTGTTTTTCCTGGGTTTTAGCTCTCTTTTTAAAATAATTTTTATTATAATATTTTGTTTTGTTTCAATTATTAAACTGTTCTTATCTCAGCCTACAAGTTTTAGTTCTCCTCCCCTTCCATCAGGGTGGGGAGGAGGTGAGGGAGAATGATCGAGCAGCTGTGTGGTGCTTAGTTGCTAGTTGAGCTTAAACCACGACTGTCCTTTTTGGTGCCCAGTGTGGGGCTTGAAGGGTTGATAACAACAGATCTGACCAGAGCATGTTAAAACAAGATTGCTATAAACATTCATTGTACTGGTTTAATAGTTGCAGGTTACAATATGGATTTATTTGCTCTCACAGTTGTTGCATTTTGTCTCAGGGTTGTGTTCTGTAATACCTTACTAGCAGTATGTGTTCCCTGGCATAATGTTTATTGTCCTTGGGGCCTGGGCTAAGACTATCATTGTGGGGTACTTTTTAGTATTGGCTTATGATATGACAACGTCACTGGTCGGGACACCAGTCTGGTGTATGTATCCAGTATTGCAGACAACTCTGTGCTTTGGGAGGCGCCTATAGGGAACGATTAATAATCACAACTTCAGCCTTTTCTCCTCAGA
>WBNO01005255.1:0-40093 GCA_013400575.1 Peucedramus taeniatus | reverse complement strand
ATAATATATATTTAATATAATATGTATTATATATTTAATATACAATATTAAATTATAATATGCTATGAATTAAAAATAATTATTTTTAAAAGCATATAGTAACATCTAATTTCAAAAATTTAAAGTTCAGAATTTTTAATTGTGTTTCAAAAAAAAATTGACAATTATCCCCATTTCAGCTTTTCATTTTGAATAGAATATCAGAAATTTTTGAAAGAATCATGGTTTTCAGACTAGACTTCATACATTCTGGGTAGCAGTGCTCAGTTTGCAGAGACCAGCATAAAACCGGGTTCTAGTCACCTGTGCTTTTTGCAATCACCTCTTTCTTTAGCACAGCCTTGCTTCCCCCGGGGTCTGAGGGTCCCAGCAGAGAGGGAGCAGTGCCACAGCAAGGGGCACTCATGGCCCATCAGTGTCAGGGACTGTGAGCAGCCTGAGCTCCTCAATGTGTTCTGCACGCTGCAATGGGGTGAAAGACCTGCCTAGCAGATGGAAACCTGTCAGCTCCTCTTCACTAAACTGCTTTCTTGTGTCATAGCTCCTTCAAGGCATTCCTTTTTTAAAGATACCCACCCTCTTCAGCAAAATCACAGTGAGTCAGAAGGGAATCGTGTTTCAGTCTTTGTTGATTCCTGTGGTAAATGCCAATTGTTCTGAGAGGATGGCTCCCTGGTCAGGAGCCAAGCATCTCCTAATATCCTGCTTACCTTGAATGCCAGAAAGGGAAGGAAAAACCAAAAAGTCCAACACTTGAGAGTTCAGACCAAATGGGAGTTTAACACCATGAATTTTATAGCCTATTTGTTTTCCTTGTCACTATAATGATCTATATGGTCTATGGTTCTATAACTGTAGAAGGGAAAAATATTTTAAAAGAAAAGGTACCTAAGGTCTCATCAATTTTTTTAGGGCAGATTCAGTTCTCCTCAGTCAGCATGGGCTCTGTACTTTCTGTTATGCAGCTGAGCCAAGGATGGCAAATATGGAGGTGACAAGAAGCTGAAGGGAGCCAGTCAGTAATGTCTCAGTCTCAGGTGTGCCTCCTGCATTAGCTACACTATAAAGTAACCTTCTTCTCATGTCTGCATTGCAGAGGGAAGACACATCAAAGATGGTTTAAAAACAAAACTGACAGCAAACCCAAGGAGCACCTGACTGCTCCCTGAGTTCCCATTGCTGGCTCTGTCCTTTCACAGCTATGCTGCAACACCACCCTCGACTAGAGAGGTTAACACTAGCTGAAATTCTTCTGACTTAAATGAAAAATTTAAGAGGAATTGGTTATTTGCAGTCTATTGCAACAGCTGCACTGCAGCTGGACCTAGATCTTTCTCTGTCTCTTCACCCTCTCTCCTCACTGAAGCTGGTCCTTGCCCTTTCTGTATGTCTCAGGCTCCAGGCTCTGCTGAGGATCATGCCAGGAAAGCTGGGGCTGCATCTCAGGATGATCGATCCAAAGATGGGAAACAATGTACACAAAGCAAGACTCCTCCTGTTCACCTATTTCTGCAGAGCAAAAATGTCAAGAAAAGGTTCAGGCAGGTACAGAGCAGCACTGTGCAACCAGGCAGCACGAAGCTGCCACCTTCTTCTGATGTGCTGGGAATGACAGCAGCAGAACTGCCACATTCCCAACCAGGCAGGCTCTGGATGAGTTAATTCTGCTGCATCCTTCCTACCACAGCAGTAATAAGAACAGTGCTGCTCTGACAGATTCCCAGAGTTCATTCCTTGATGAGACAGAGAAGGCAGCTCTTGTGTCAAGTCCTGTAGAACCTGGCAGGACTCTGTGTACTTCACATCAGCAGATTATATCTCTAGCTTTGCTTTATTTTCATGAAGTACTGTGTGTTTCTTTTTGTCAGTAAGCCTCACAGCATTTTACTGAAAAAATGAATGTAGAAAGTAACTTACAAGACATGTCCCACATTTCTGGACAAGGAATTAGAAGATAAAAAGTAACATTCTTCCTCTGACAAGTGTTTGTCTTGTGCAGCTGCCTGAATTTTTTTCCTGAAAAACCCTGCTGGGATTTTTCATGGAATCAGTCCTCTGACTTCAGGAAATAAGTTATGAATACAAAATGCCTGTGGCTCTATGGAACTTTGCTACCAAATCTGCTTTCCCTTCAGGCTACCAGAACCTCATCAAACCCAGCACAATGAAGGCTGCAATCAGAAGAGGCAGTTTTCTCTTGCAGCTGCTTGTTCACTCCTTGTGTTGGCCACATGTGGCACATAACCATGCTGGATGGAGCCTCTGCCATAGCCCATACCATAGCACATACTGCAGCACATACCAGATGGTCAAGCCCTTTGCTTCAAAACCAACACAAAAAGCCCCAAGCAGCACAGAGATGTGATTCAAATAAAGCTTATTTTAGTGGCAGGGCTTTACAGGCATCTATTATAACCATGAATGTCAGTGAATCACAAAAATAATACTTTTGCATGTTCAGTAAGACCTGATAAAATTGACTGACTGACTGTTCCCTTTTGGGAGAGTGAGTGCACTCAGTTTCAGCTTGGAAAAAAAATTTAAAAATTCATGCCACTAACTTGCATGAGGAATAAGTCCTGTGTTCAACAGGCTTGTCATCTGGTGGTGAGTCACCACTCACCTTATAATGAATGGCATTAATTTGATTTTGAAGGAACAGCTTTTGCATGTTATGTCTCACGAGGTTATAAACAACACATGAATCTGATACGTGCTGTACAGACAGCTCACGTGGGCAAATAAAGCAGATTTTATTCATGGAGGAAATTCCAGAGGGAGATGGGGATTTGTTCTAACGACAGTTAATTTCAGGGTTTAGGAGGTAGAGAAAAACAAGGGGAAATAATTTATGGACCTGTCCCATCTGGTGGTGGTGTCAGTGCTTTGGGAGGATTTGTACACATGCACTCAATCCTCTCCCCTTCCCACACACAGACACCTTCCTTTACCCCCAGGGGATTCAGAAATGCTCAACAGCAATTCCTGTCAAGTCAGGGGACTGTTCACCTGACTTTCTATCAGTCAGGCCCACTTTGGAATATGAGTACATTTGACACTTTCTTATCTCTCCTTCCTAATTTTCCCAGATTACAGCTGTTATTGCAGAAAGGGAGTTTGTCCTGGTCCCCTTGCATGGTAGTGGAAAAAGGGGAGGAAAACAGCTCAGGCATTTTTGCACCCTGTTTTCTTTCCTGTTCTGCATTTTCTGTGATTGTGAGGATGAGGGTTCAGTACACTTGTATATGATGTAAAAAACATGTTGTGACACTGACCTCTGCCCAGTTCAACTCCTCTTGTAAATGAAAAAATCTCTGTGGGAAACTGCATCCACAGAGCTGACTGTGGAAAAGAACAGGTAGCTGAGGTCTCTGAAAAACCCAAGCTATTTGTGTCTCATTGTAAAGTAGGCTTACAGATGTACACAGAAGTTATGCATACACAGAGCACACTTTTATTTTTATCTTCCTTTAAAAAAAGAGAACTCATGCTATGCCTTTGAGTTAAAAACAAACATGGAAATGAACACAAAGAGAGTAATTTAAAATTGAAATTATTTTTTTACTGCCTCTCCATCACTTCTGTTCCAAGTAGCTGTTGAACATTACCCTGTCAACTCTTCAAGTATTTAACTACAAAATACTCTTCATAAATAATGTAGACAGATTAACTAAATGGTACATAATTACTGCAAATTTCGAGTCCCCTTGCAGAATATATTTTATCCATGATTACAGTGCTTACAGACTTTCCAAACACTCTCTTGTATATTTGACAGTAAACCATAGGAAAATTTCAGCTGTCTATAACTGCATTTTAGAATCTATAAAAACTTAGATTAACATGTTATTAAAGACTTTGATTTAGGAAACACCTAATGTATTTTTCTATTTTTTTCCCTTTAATTTAGGGTTAAAGAAAAAAAAGCACAAGATTGCACTTGTAAAGTGGAAGTTTTCAAAGTTGATTGTAGGTTCATAGCTCTGTAACAAGGTACTTTCACTCTGGCAGAGACTCAAACGAGACAATTAACAGGAGTAATGAAGCAATTCAAAGAGAGAGTTGTGGGGCTTTTTAATTGGTGCTTCAGAAAGCCAAAGTTCCCTCTACACAGAAAAGAGAGGAGCCAGGGAGTAATTGCCTCTCCGTTTATCTAAAAAAGGGCTTGAAATCTCAGTCAAATAAGCTCTTGATCTTAGCACAGGAAGGTCGTGGTTCTCTGGAAGTGTACAGATGTTCCTCCCCTGCAGTGAGTGGTCCTTTAGTGATTTGAAAGATTTTATGCTGGTCATTACAAGATACTGAATGAATGCCAAAATAAAAGCTAAAATATAGATTCTCTGCAGTTCCTATTGTGTAGTAAGGGAAAATTTCCACTAATTGCAACAGCAGCTGGGTCTGTGTCTGTTGATAATTAAATAGTCATCTTATATCTGAGAAATTCTCTGTGTTGATGCTCACATTATAAATGTGACTTTGAGTAAGGACAATATATCCACTTCTGAGAGTCTGAATATACACTGAGTATCTGGTCCCAGAGTGACCTATGCTTTTCAGACTAAGAACATGGGATTAGGTTTTCAGAGCCCTGAGCAGGCAACAAAAACACCATCATTTGACCAGGGTCCAATATTGTCTTCAAAAGTGTACCAAAGTAAAAGTTTCAGCAGTGTAACCACAGTTCAAATTTGTTTTCATTCCCAGACCAGCTCAGTTCAGCTCTCACTCTGTGTTTTCTCTGTTCTCCACATGCATCTTGGGAAAGCAAAGACAGCAGCAGGCAAACTGCCTTTAAATTCCATAAAGCCTTGAATGCCCATTGCTGTTCAGTGCCCCCAGGGTTTAAGTTAGATTGGTACCCTGCAGAAGTATCTTGTTGCCATCCCATTTTTGTTCTCATTTGCAACCAACTACTCTCCTTATTCCTCAAGTTAAAAACCTTCTTCAGAAAAAAATCCTGGCTTAAGTAAGGTGTAGGCCAGCAGTGAGTGACTTTTAGAGCATTTCAATTTCCTCATGAAATCAGTGTGAATTTGGGGCTTGAACTTCCCTTCTTGACTGTGCATTAACCTGTGTTGTGCTTCCCTGCCTTGGATGCATGAACAGAACACTCTCAGCTGCTATTAACCTTGAGATTCTTACACAGCAGTAAGGAAAAGACCAGGTTCTGAGTACAGAACAGAGGTATGAGGAAAGAAACTTCATCATTTCTGCCAAATAAATGACTTCTAGGCAACACACCTGTTAAAAAACATCAGGCTCTCAAAGAGATTAATTTGCATTGTGGTGGAAAAATTGCTCAGGAAATCCTCAGGCATCCTCTTGGATGTACTGGAGAGGAAGGACTTCAGGGCTGAAAAGAGAATTTCATCTTCAGTTATTGCAACAGATAATAATCAATTTCTGGCTGTCTTATCCACAGGTACTTGCCCTTGTCAGCAAATGTGTAGACCTGGGATGGATACCTTGAAATGCTGTGCAAATTACTTCTAGACAGGCAAGTCTTATTTTTTCAAAGAAGGAATTTACTTGTATATTGCAATCTGAAAGTCCATTTGCTGTTCCCCATGCAGTAGAAGTATAATTAGGGTATTATTTAAGATGGTGTTTAGGTTACCTTCCTTTTACCTGTCACATGTAATCTTGGAAAGTTATCTGTTCTCTCAGTGCTCTATTTTTTTGTTTGTAAATTAAAGGTACTATGACTCTTCACATCACCCTGTCTAGATCACAACTAGATCAGAATGAAGAACAGATCTTTTCTTCAGTGGTTGACCTTAAAAATCAGGAAAAGAATTTGCTGTAGATTAAATGAAAATGGAAATATCTTTTTTGTCATTTTTATTTTTCCTAAAAGCCATCTGCAGATATTGTGTTCAATCCCAAGAAGAGTGATTCATTTTATTTTGTCATTGAAAAAGTCTTTATTTTTTTAAAATACATTTTAATACATTTCATATTGCCAAGTTTTCATTTAAAAGAAAGACACTCATAGCTTTTTATTTTAAAATTATCAAATTGTGAGAGCTTTAGCATCCAAGGTATTATTTCTCATTTTGACAGTAGTAAAGTGTTATAGTTTTAATTTTTAAAAATCAATTATCCACAAACCATTTCCTTTTTTCAGTGCAAGGGGGAAGTGCTGATACTAGCTGCAAAATTTGAAACAGTTTCACAAATAACTGCAGTCCTTCCAGTTTTCATTTTCTATTTTTTGCCTCTTTTTTCTTTAACACAGTTTAGTGTATAATTCCCTGGTACAATGAGTACCCAGCCTCAATGGAATCACATTTAGCTGAGTTAATTGCTTCTGTTTTCTAGGGAAAGAAAGAATAACATCAATGACATAGTGGGCAGACCTGCTGCAAACACTGACAATCCCACGAACAGCAGTGAATTTTGTATTTCTGTCAATTAATCTTCCTATTTATTAGCTGAAAAAATGACAGGGTTAGGATGGAGGACACAGTTTATCACTTATCCCAGTCTTGTTTTTCTTTTATCATTTTGCTTTATATTCTACAAAGCCCCAGACTTGACCTGAATTAGGTCCTGTGTCACTTTCTTTCATTCTTATCTCGGTCATGGCAGCAGGCAGGAGATCTTTTATGATCAGTATTTCACCTCATTTGTTTCAGTTGTGGCTCTGGTTCTGCCAGAGGAAAAAGAAACATGAGAACAACAATTTCTCTTCTTGGCAATCAGACTGCTGCATAAGTCTACTCTGACTTACATCTTCTCTCTTACCCCTTCCTCCCCACTCAAACCTCACATCTTCCTGGGTCTTGCAAGTGATTTCAGATCTGATCATCTACTTCTGTTGCCCTTCCACTTCCATCTTCCACACACCTACACCAGGGATTTTGGAGCCTGAACCCCCATAACATCACAGCAGCATTAAGCAATAACTACCAACAGTGAGAACAGGAGATTTAAACAGATTGTTCTTCCCTACCATCACTGAAGTTCTGCTTCTGAATATGAGCAAACAAATGATTATGTCATCTTTTTCTTGTAACACATTGTTTCATTGTCTCATGTGGGGTAAGAATGGAGCAAGTAAAAGTCTTCTAAGAATCCATCATTCTGGCTTATCTTCATTCATGTGTTATACAGATTTCCCAACTTTAGTTTGGTACATCTCATAAATGGCATCCACTAATGATAGGTCTCTAATCTTAAAAGGAACTACACAGAGGTGAGTCCAGACTCCAGCAGCTTGCCAGGTAGTGCTTCACTGGATTCCAGAGCTGGGCTTCTCTTGAAACAGAGTAAAACCTCTGCCTCCCTCATTGGACAAAGTCAAAAGTCAAATTGAATAGATATATAAATGTCTCATACAATACTCAGTGTCAAACAGTTGTTGTGCTGCTTTCATTAAGGAGCTGGAACTTTCATGACATGCAGGGAAGATGAGAACTAACTTCTTGAGCTTAGGTCACACAATGCCATTTTGCAGAGCTTTGCAACTAAACAGTTTTTCTTGTTTTGCAGTCACTTAATCACTTTTGTTTTCATGGATACTTAAAAACAAGGATATTACTTATCTATAAATCTACTTCTCCTGCGTCCTCTTCCTGAGCATCTCTGAATATTTATCAGTGCCACACACATTTGAAATGCCAACATATTATTGCCCTTTTTGGGAGCTGGGGAGACCAGGTGATTTCCTCAAGATCATGAAAGTATTCTGGGAGAAAAGTCAGGATTTCCATTATCTGGGAGCAAGCATTTACTACTGTTCCCTATTTCTAATATTTTCATGTACATCTGCCACAAAAATGGCACAAATTGTTTTTTCCCTGTTGGAAAGAGAAGCCATGGAACAAAGAGATAGAATTTGAGCTTATCCTCATGTGGAATTGAATTGTCTCCTTTGTATCAGAGAGAAGCCAGCTGGGTTTGAAACTTGCACTGCTGATGGCACTGTATAGGCAATCATCAGACAAAAGTATCATAATGAAAGGATGGCTGGAGTTAAACCTTCTGGCAAGAGGCACGATGGGTACTTACTTCTTTCTCCACAAAAGAAACAATTTGAAATGTGAGTTATAAACAGGCTGTATGCCCTGCACCTCCTGCTGCTTAATTGGTACCTTACACCACCAAAGTATAGCTGCTACATCTTTCACTCCCAACAAATCAGGTACAACTACAAACTCCTCTAAAAGAAAATAGATTTAGCTCGTGTTTACTGTACTTATCAAAGCTTGCCAAAAACTGAAATTTCTGGTAATTCCACATTTGTGTTCTTCTCATACTAAGTCAAAAATTTTGTTTCCTTTTTTCTTTTTAGAGAAATAGGAAAATCTGGTGCCTCCATGCCATTAGATTTGAAACACTGATGATTGCTTTGATACTAAGCAACATTTGCCTGGAGTGCCTGTGGGGATGAGCATACAGATTCCCCATCTCTTACCTGGGCTGAACTAATCTAAGTTTCCCAGGGTCTCTGTGGCATTTGATGTTGAGAAGGAAACCATGTGCTCTGTGAGAAAAAACATCCAACAGTGAGGGCCAACACAAAAGAGGCTGTGAGTAGAAGGCATGCACTTCCCATAGGCTAATGCACTGATCCACAGAGTTCTCAATTTAGGCAAGGCTGAAATAAAAGAATAAGATACAAAATATTTTGCCTTCTGCCCAGGCAATCATGCCAACTCAGAAATCTCATGTCCTCCACAAAGTAATTTTTTCATTTGGAAGATGTCAGCTGTAAGTCCCTTGCCCACTTGTACTTTCACTGTTTTTAGAGGAATAACTATGGCCACACACACATCCACTGAAACACCTTGATTTTTCATCTTGATCCACAGTCCCAGTTTCTTGTGTCTCCCCAGGATTCAGTGGGTCCCTCCAGTACAAGTGAGAATCACAGATGTACCTTATTCCATTACATACAGCATTCTTGTTCTTTCCTAAGGCTTGTCCAGGTAATTCCCTTTGTTAGCTTGGTGGAAAAAAAAATATTCTCTTTAACAATATTGAAAGTAATGCAGACTGGCAGGAGAACCTCCTTTTCTTCAAAACCTTTGAGCATCCTGGGATGCCAGTCAAATAGAGTGTGCAACAGTTCAGTGGTCATTCATTCCCTTGCCTACATCACTGTCAGCAAGTGATTCTTAATTTCCCATCTGATACAGGCACACCAAGGGAGGAAGCTGCCTGTGGGAAAAATTAAAAGGACAGCAGCAGCTCACAGTGATTATGTCAATTAGTGCTGTGTTGATTAAGCTGGAACAAAAAAAAAAGGACAAATGTTCTGTTCCTTTCCTGTCTTTTCACCTGCACATTTTCTTTCAAAGCAGTAAGCAGCCTAATCTTTTTACTGAAGATCACTTCAACAAAAAACTAGCTTTTGTTTCTCCTATGGCCCATTGCTGTTATTGCTAAATTATCTTGAAACTGTTTTACCAAGGCTATTGTTTCCAAAAAAAAACAAAAAAAACTGTCCCACAAACACAACAAAGCTCATAGACATGAACCATCTGCAGCCAAACTGCTTTGGGCTAGAAATTCTCAGAACAAGCTGAGACACACCACCCATTACAGAGCACCTGATTCTCTCTGTAAATGCAAAACCTGCTAACACAGACATCCTCCTCAAATTCTGATCTGTATGTTTGCTTTAGAACTGGCTAATGCCTCCCTTCCCAGTGTGCTCAGATATTGCTGTGGAAACTTGCCATGTATTTTACCAGGATCTGTCTCAAGAAATCTCAGGTTTTCTGCCTGTGACAGCTACTGGAATATCTGTCAGCTGATTTTTCCAAGATCCTAAAATATCCATATTTTCCTGAAAAGTCAAAGCAAGGCATTTGTGGGCTTGACATGAAATCTCCATGTTGTTTTCTTCATCCCTGCACATCAATCTACATTATTAACCTTCTGCTATGATTCACAGACCCTAACTCCTACTCCCCTCAGCAGTGTTGAATCTGTGGGGAAAACTGATGTCTTCCATCACAGAGTGAATGAGTAAAGGAGGCCTCTTACTTCAGGCATCTGTCCAAAATCTTCCCCACCCAAAAAAAAAAAATTGGAAATCAAAAGCACAGGTAAATAAATCTGGCACAGTGAGAGAAATAATGAAATTGCAAACTCTTTTCAAAAATAATCACTTTCTGAACAACCCCTCACTCTCAGAGTATCAGCTATGATGCTTTCTACTTTGCTGTATCAATCACCCTCCACTTTTGTGGCATCGATGCAAAAATCAGAGCAACTGGAAGCCCCTCCCCAAAGCCAAAAGAAACTATGAACACTGAAACCAGTAGGAGAAGCCTCATCTCAGCCATTAGAGAGAACTCTAGCAGGTAATGATTTAGCAATTAAATATGAACTATCCCTACACCATGCTTATCTCCCCACTGTCATGTTCAAGTTCTTGAAGGCCTAATGGGCATGATTTTATTACTGGAGATAAAATGTAATGGTACCAGAGAGTTTCACTCTGCCCAGCACTACAATTGCATTTGGCTGTGCCTCTCATTAAGTGTGGATGAACAGCAATGGCTGAGGCCATTTTCTCCACTGAAGTGCCACTGCTGACATTTACAACTCCAATGAGTAGCAACAGCTTTTGTTTCAGTGTTGTTAGGTAAGCTTAAGCTTCCATGTTTACAAGACAGCATTTTATTTTTTTTAGGAGGGGTGGCAATTTACTGTCATGTTTTCCATGTTGAAGAAATACCAAGCAGGGTTGAAATGGCTTGAAGGTGGAAATGAATGAATGATATTATGTTCATGAATGATAATCACTGAAAAATGTGACTGACTGTGTAGAGGGATCTCTTCCTTCCCCTGCAAAAACATTAGTTTGTCTGTCCTCTGCTATGACTAATAATGGATAATTCTGGTTCTATCAAACAAGCTATTTGAAATCTTGGTGCTTGCCTTGAGATTTGGACCCTTGGAAGGGCAAAAGACTTATTTGTGAGAGGTCAGATTGCTGGTTGGATTGATGTTTCTGAGGTACTCAAGTAATTTCCATTAACAGCAGAGCTGAGTATCACTATTATTATTATTATTATCATTATTATTATTATTATTATATTATAATTATTCATACTATACCTGTGAGGCAATGTTCCTTGTTTGCAAAGAGGAGAGGAAGAAAAGAGAAGGTCTTTTGGTAATACTTGTGAGTATTCCAGGTATTGTTTTCTCCAGCCCTTCATGGACATTTCTGTATTGTGAGCAGTTCACTACAATTTCCCTTCTGCTGCACTCCCAGGCTGATGCACACACTGAGCTACTGAACAGTCAATTACATTTCCTTCTGCTGAGGAGGTAACTCCTGGCAGGAACCTGTTAATCTCCTGATTCCTCTTCTTGAGGAAAAGTCCATGGAGATTTAAACAACGACTGATGTTAGGACCTCACCTGAAAGAGTTGGAGCAAAATGACACATTTCATTAGGGTCTCCTAATTTCCAGGCAAATCCAGATGACATGTCTGTAGTTAGTGGATTATGGAAACAGCAAAACTACACATCACAGGAGTGATGGCAGGAGCAACCCTCACCTTGTCAGTTCTCTTCTAACTCTGTGCTGCTCACCTGTAAGATGACCTTTCTTTACCTTTAGGAGTATATCTGAATTTAAATAACATATCTGAATTTAAATAACATATCTGTATCCATATTGCCAAGCCTCTTCTCCCACCCAGAAGAGATTTTTTACAGAAGCCCCAGTGTGTGTGTGTGTGTGTGTGTGCATAAAATCATATTTTAGCTACACATTAAATAGATATTTTTCTGGGTTTGTTTTTTTTTCAGTAAATAGACAAGCAGAATTTTCTTTCTGACTCAGTTCAGTGTTAAAGTGGCTTTGGTTTTTTACTGTTGTTTTGTTTTTTTTAAAGCAAGACTTGGCTCTGTGTTTGTGAGTGAGAGAAAATGCTTGTGTCTGGAGGGGTTTAAAAAGTTTAGGATTTATATACTTCAAGAAGTAGAAACAAAAAAGACCAGAATTGGATTTAACTAGAACCACTCTTGATTTGCATACTAAAAGGTATCTGACAAGTGTAGTGGTGCAGCCAAATCTCACTAAAGGGTTCCTCCTTTTTTTGCCCACTCAAAATCACAAAACTGTCACAAAGACAGGTCTTCAGAGACATCACAGCTGAAGCTGTTACCAAAGGCACAAAAGTCTTTAGAAAGACAAGTATTCTTTCTCCTGTCACTTTAACACTCAGAGTACCAGCCCAGTCTCACAAACCATATATAAGGTCAGTGCACAGGAGCTTCTTCCAGACAAGAGGCTTGAAAAGATATCTGCCATGAATGTCACTGATCTTTTTTTGATTGTGTTGTGCTGAATCTCTGTGCAGATTCTTTGTCTGCAGAACAGGTCGTGTTCTCATTGGCATGGATCCCCTGGCTGCAGACTTTCCCTCTCCTTTGAAAATCTGCAATATTTCAGTCCTGGAGTAGTTAACATAAGGACAAAGGAAGCAAAAGAGTACACTTTGAATTTTGTTCACATTGAAAAATTTGTGTATGACATTTGACCAGAAACAGTTGAATTTGAATGAAAGGTGCATAAATCAGGTGAAAATAAATCCAGTATCTCTCCATAGGTCGAGTAAACTTATCTGTGCAGAGCAGCTGGGAGTTCCAGGAACAAGAGCCTCATTCTATCCTGAAAGCTCTGCAGTGTTAGCCACAGTCTGGAATATGTGTGTGAATATATGTAGAAGCTTACATGTATGTAGGATCAAATAGGATATTTCAGTTAGAAGGGACCTGCAATCATCATCTGGTTCAGGTGCCTGACCTCTTTGGGGCAGTTCCTGAAGTTTGTCCAAATGACTTTTAAACACTGACATTCTGGAGGCATCAGGCTCCAGAAGAGCTCAGCACTCCCTCGTGCAGAGGGCACCAAGGGCAGCCCCAGCCTTCCCTTCCCCAAACTGCACCAACCCAAACCCAGCATCCTCAGCACACATTATGCAACCAATATAATGGAGGGGGAGGAAAATAAAGATTCAGCAACACTATTAACTTCTGAAAATTCTACTTAATACCCAGGTAACTGTTGAACATTTTCACCCTACACTCCTTGTGGAGGTAATGGAGAGATGTAGGTACCTCCTGAGGCTAATTTAGTCCACTGCTCTCTTATAAAGTAATTAGGCTTCATCAGGTAAGGAGAAATCTGGGATTTCAACTTGCCAATAATCTTTAAATGAGCACCTGAGCTCCCTCTGCAGCTTGAGATCTACAAAAAGTTTCTTCAGCTTCTATCCAAAATGTTTGCATCTTGTGTTGCACAACTTCCTGGGAGAATATTCCTGCCACTGTTCCTGGCAGAAGAAATCAGGCAAAAATAGCCCTTAGACTGTTAACTTGCTTCAGGCTTTTTAAATGTTTTCTGGGGAAAAAAAAAAATGCCTGTTCCTACATTCAGTATTCTGGTGAGCTTTGAAATATACTTAGATTTTATTTTTAAATTTATTTAATCCACAAGGACTCAACAAACACAGTGGGCTGCTCTGACTAGAAAGATTTTGTTTTGCATTCCTGACTTAAAACTAAAATAAATGTCACTTTAGATTAACCTCAGATTCTTGTTTAAATAGATTTCATTCCAATCCATGAACAAAGCAAAATATAAAAGTTTTAAGAAAAACAACCAAATGAACCACCTCCCTATTTTTTTATTGTTTAAATGACACATTTTCTTTGACCTCCTAATGGTTTTCCTTAGTATTTCTTTTCATAATAGTTGAAATTCAAATGATAATTTAAGATTTATAATTTAAACTTATTTATTCAGTTTAAAAAAATGCTTTGTCACAATGCATTAGTGCCATAATCTGGATTGTGCTAGTTTTTACATGATAAATATTAGAATGAGGAATCATTAATGGACATGATTTTTCTTCTTGTGGAGTTCAAATGTTAATTTATATCCAAGCAAGACAATTTAGGAACAGATATTCCTTCTTTCAAGAGTCATGCTATGAGTATATTAATAAAAGAGACTACTTTTGCTAGTTGTTTCAGAGAAAATGCACTTCTGTGATAAAAACAAACACCTAGGACACTTGGGAGGCTTGGGGGCTTTCTGAAGGCATATTCATAACCTGAATAAGTCACATCATAATTGCATCTCTCAGTTGCCATATACACTGAGTGTTGAAATAATCACACCTACTTCAAAAAGGAGAACTCAAGCACGCTGTAATTTATAAAGTCAGAGGAAGAAAAAAAGTTAGAGCATACAGGTAAGGGACTGGGTATCAAAACCAGGTTACAAAGTCTTTTCCTGGTTAGGGTCTGATCACAAATGGAGTATGGGGGAAGCTGCCCTATGAAGTGACACATTCAATGTCAAACCAAGGTTTTCCCCAGTGCAGACACTTCAAACATCTCCTCTGTCCAAGGTGGACAGCTTGATGGCAGGCTCTAAAATATTCCTGCTCTTTTTCGTGTCTATAAACAAGTTGACTCAGAAGAGACATCCCAACTTGTGCATGTAGGACCTAAGCTGAGCCAGCCAGTGCTGTACCTACCATGCCAGTTCAAGTGGGAGAAGCCAGAATTTCCACTGGAGAGGACATTTCCACCTTTCTCCCAGCTCTGGCTTCTCACTCCTGCTCCATGCACGATCCTTTCTTTTACAACTCTAAAAGCATCTCTGACTTTGCTGTGAATTGATCAGGTGAAAAACAATTTTAGAAAGGGCTAATTTCCTTGTCACAAGTTTGCTTTTCTGTCCATTTCTTAAGCTGGATTTATTTACAGGGGGTTAGAGTTTGTGTAATCCTACAGGAGAAAGGAAAGGAAAGGAAAGGAAAGGAAAGGAAAGGAAAGGAAAGGAAAGGAAAGGAAAGGAAAGGAAAGGAAAGGAAAGGAAAGGAAAGGAAAGGAAAGGAAAGGAAGATAAATAAGCACCCCTATTTGAAGAGAGTTGAATTCCTTCTCATCTTTCAGATTTGTAATTCAACCTTCTCTGTTTGATGTGATGAATCTGAACCTCAATATCCCTACAAACTCCTTTTCTTCTCCTGGAACATTTGTAAATGCTGTGGAAGCCATTTTCCATGCCTATTGACAGGCAGTGTGTATAGACAGAATATAGTTTATGTGCACGCAGAGAGACATAAAGGGTATGGGAGGAACAACATGGAAGATGTTGTTCTCTTCAGGTCCCAATGTGGATCAAGCAATAATCTTTTTTTCACCAGATGCACCTTGCAAAGCAAATTAAGATGCAGCTCAGCCTTATGAAGTGGTACCAGAAGCTTTGGCAGACACAATGTGAATGACACAAATGCCCCACCTGACTTATGTGTAGCCATGGAATTAAAAAATATTGATGGGAAGGAGGGCTACCATCTTCTAGCTTCCATAATAATATTAATTAAATTCCTTGGCCTACTTGGAGATTAAAATGGGTCAGACTTGTAAGTTTTGTTCTGTCTGAAGATTTATTCAAGATGATGTAGATACTAACAGGCAGAATTTCCTTCTGAGCATTTCATATATTGTTTGTGCAAGCAGGATTTGGAAAAGTAAGGAGAAAAAAAAAGCCTCACTGCTTCCAAGGGAACAAATGTGTTCTTTGAGTTTGCTTTTACATCATGCCTTTCTTCCTTCTT
Organism: Peucedramus taeniatus; assembly: GCA_013400575.1. Lineage (NCBI taxonomy): Eukaryota > Metazoa > Chordata > Aves > Passeriformes > Fringillidae > Peucedramus > Peucedramus taeniatus. The sequence continues at coordinate 24,484 of WBNO01005255.1, read as the reverse complement.
TTTTTCTTGAACATCTAAAGATATTTCACACATCTATTTTGTCCATTTGCATACTAGAGAAGCATAGGAAGTCAAAGTAAAGTAAAATCTTACCTTTGGTTTTGGGAGAGATGATCAGTGAGTGATAAACTCACACATGTAAAAGCACCCATCAAGTTATGTATTTTTGATTTTAATGCATGCATGCCATTAACCCATGGATTAGTATTCCTTCAAGAATATAGGATATGATATCCATCCTGCTTTCATCACATTTCCAATCAAAGAAAAGTAACTTCTACTTTCATAGGTACATTTCTACCTAATTAGTAAAATAACTGATTTACGCATTTATCATCTAATAATCTGAAGCCTGAGATTTGACTCACCAGGTCTCTAAGGGCAGACAGTGACCTGTCTGCAATACACAAGACTAAGTAAAATCCCCTACTCTCTCTCCAACTTCATAACTTAAATGCTGAAGTCTTTTCCCAGCAAGAAATCTCTTGTTCCCAGTCTGTAGGAACATTTCTAGGAAAATCAATATATCTGTTCCACTCTGTGAGAAGTGCCCATGTGGCCTATCAACACACATCCTTTCCATGTTAGGTTGGAAAGTGTTCTGGAAGCCTGACACCATGGAACAGGGACACTGAATAATCCTGACAGAGGAAGAAGGTCAGGTTCTTTGATGGAATGAGATACCATGGGAAGCAGCTAGTACTTCTTCTTGTCTTCCTATAAAAGTTTTGATTAATACTAAAACCTGGTTGTACACTTTATGCATGCAATAAAAATTCTTACTCCTCTCATCATGGGGACTACATTCATGTCAACATCTTCTGTATGTAGTATCCTGTGCTATAATGTGAATATACCCATTCATATCATAATTTCCTTGAAGTTTTTACAGTTAAAAGAAGTGATAATGAAAAGGTGGGGAAAGAAAGTACCCTTGTCCCTATTTTACAGACAGAGAACTGAAAGAGAATAAACTCACCTCATCCACAGCACCTGGAGTCATTCTTGCAGTCAATGTCTAGTTAGGTTGCAGTCCTGAAAGATATTAAGAGAATTTGCTAAGGTCATACAGCAAGTCTCATGAGGATCCCATCTCCCACATCCCCTCATAATGCTTCAGTGAGAGAATACTTTTCCTTTCCCTTGCTAATTTGTGTACCAGGCTAAACCATCAGAGAAGTCACCATGTCCTCTAAGCATCGCTCAGACCTGTGAGTGTTAGCTGCCATGGATCTGTCTCCCACCAGCACAGAAAGAACACTTAGCAATTTTATCCACTTCCTTGTTGTTGGTATGTCAGGGCAGTGGTACAAATTCATTGCTGCTTGGCAGCTGTCTGGCATCTGCTGACTATCTACAGGAAAAGTGAGTGCTTGTATTTAAATATCTGTCAGCAAATATGACAAAAGACAAGAATACTTCTCTGGGATTTGCAATGACCTTTTCATTTGCCTTGAAGAGTTGTCTTCCTCTGATCAAGGAACTAATTAGATTGCTGAAACTTGCTGTACATCTCTATCACTGCGCCAGGGAAATCCATTTCTTGTTTTGACAATCACTGCAGGATACCTCCATTCTCCCCAGAAGCCTGTGGCTTCAAATGGCTACACTTCCTCCATAGCTTTTAACTGTGGAGGTGACAGCAGACTGACCAACCTTGGTTGTAAGCAATCACAACATTTGGCAAAGTTGACTTACTGTGGAAGCTCAAAACACTGAGTTTCCACAGTGCATTGGTAGAGCTCTATGATGGGCCACAAGCTGACAGCTCTTGAGTAGGCTGAAGGGGTGAAAAGCAGCCACAGCCCTGCAGGAATCAAGACAGTGTTTTCTGACTCTACACAGGGCATCCATGCACCTGAATTTTCATAGGGTGAGGAAGGCACATCTAGAAACAAGCTGGTAAAATGAATTTTTAGTGACACAGCAACCATCAGAGATGCTGAGAATGAGGTTGTTGTCTGCACTGTCACAAAGATGAGTAATGGAACTGAGGCATGGCCCATGGTCTCAGTGGATTGTTTGCTATTTAATGTCATGATTTGCTGAAGACAATTGGGAATTTAAGGAGTTGCCAGGAGACACTCACAGAAGCTTCAGGTGGATTAATCTCATTTACACTGGAAAAGAGATGTAGATTCAAACTCCATCTGTTCACCACAGCTTTTACCTTGGAGGAGCTTTTTCTTCTGGAATATGCTGCTTCTGGGAATAGGCAGACTTCTCACAACACATAATGCCAGATGAATATGCCTTCAAATCAATATTAGGTTCTTTCTGGGATTTATTTGTTTGCTGAAGATTTCACCATGAAGGGAACCACTAAAGTCTTCAGTCTGCAGTCCTCCACAGCACAGGCCCCTGAAGTTCATGCTGTTACTCCCCCAGTAGCTGTGGCCAGCTAAACCCTGCCAGCACAGAGATGTTGCACAGCAGGCAACAACTTCCAGGGCAGATAAAGTGTGAGCCTACTCCCCTCTTCCAGACCACATGAAATTGCTCCATCTAAAGCAAGATAAGAAAAGAATCAGAAATATCAGTTTTACTTTGTTTAGAAGACTCTCTATGGAGAGAAGTGGGCTGTTCTTTCCAGCTCACATGGGACTCAGGAGGGCTGTGTGTAGGCAGCTGATTCGTGTGCCCAGCAGGAGAAAGGCATCATTTCCTGTGTTCTAAGTGCCAGCAATATGCATCCCAGTGCACATTCAGCTGGGTCATAAAACTTCCCTTTGCTTACAACAACTATGAAAGCACTAAGTGCATTAAATTAAAATACTGTTAAAGTGGTTTATGGGAGCTCCTTATAAATAATCATCAAGATCTAACTCCTGGGAAAACACTGTATTTCATGCAGTTTTGTTCCTTGCTGTCTAGAGAGAAGGCAAGCTTCATAAATATGCACCTTCTCTATTAACAGTTACAATTCTTGCCTTTCTTTGAGAAGCTTCTCTTCCCTTTTTGCAGACTTCCCACTTCCAAGAGACAAACACACAACTGTGTAAGTCACACAGTCCTGAACCCTGCTGGTATTCCAGGCAGGGAGTTATTCAGAAACCCACATCTACATGCAGCTTAGATTGCTTCAATTTTGAATTCTTAAATGGAGCCCTGAGCCTGAAAGCCCCTTTTTTGGCAATATCATTTCCCAGTGATGCTGCAGGTGAACCTCCATTTGTTTATTAGTCCATGTGACCTCTTATGACCAGGGTTTTAGTATCCCCAAATGTGACACCATATTGTCCCATTTGTCTCCTGCCACTGTGTGCTTCCTGCCAGCCCTCCTCCCCTTGCTGGCACCCACGTGTGAGTGTGACAGAAACTTTCACAGAGAGATGGACAGACAGACAGACAGAAAGGCTGATGCATAGGTACTCCCTCCTGTGCTTCAAAAACCTTCCCCTGCTCAGATGAGAAACTATTTCTCTCTGTCTAAAAGGAGAGGCGGAGAGAAAGGCTTGAAAAGGAGATCTCTGTTCCATGAATGCTTTCATCTAATCCTTCAGTGTTTTATCACTTATCCCTGGATTTAAAGGACTAAAAATTATGATTCCATAGGAAATTAGACCTAAATTACATACCAGTGGAAATCAATATGCAACCAGCCTTAACTATAATGCTTCTTACATGCTCCAATATTATTTATATTGTATATAGATACTTGACTTAGTCTTTATCCTCTTTTAATAGAGACTTCTCATTAAAATGTTGTGGATTTGGCTTACGTGAATTTTGTATGCTTTTCTTAATTCTTTTTTTTTTTTTTTTCTCCTGTGTCTGTAAATTGTGTTCTAGTTTATGGAGGAAAAAAAGTTAATTTTCTGAAGCTGAGATGCTCTATATATGACTAAATTTTAATATTACTCTAAATTTCTCTGTTTACTTCTGCACTTCCCTTTACTTGGCAGATGGAAGGGAGGGAAGTGAAAGGGGAGGAGAGGTAAAAATACTTCAAAATATCCCCAGGAAAGCACAGTGTTTATTCTCTGAAACTTAAATACCTCAATAACATTTATAATAATAATTTCTAATGCAAATAAACTTTTTACATGATCATCTATCAAATAAGATAGATTAAATGAATCTTAACAGTTATTTATTATTTTCCAGGACAGCTCTGGTTCAGAAATCCCTATGCCATTAATTTTAAGGGATGTGGGATTTTTCATGCCATTATATACCACAGAGAAATCACTTTTTTTTGAGGTCATTACGTTTGCATTTGCATTCTGTATTTACAAAACCTTTGCCACACTGGCATTCTTAATCTGGATCTGCCCAATGGCCCAGTCCTCTCTCATCCACCATGACCAGAACCAGCTGCTCCCAATAGTAGAAGCAAAAATTCAGCTTGTGTAATAACCTACCCAGGATGAATGTTCCTGCCCAGCCACCATTAGTTAGTTAATCTACTATGACAATTTTAAAAAGCAATAATGAACAATGGGCCAAATGACTTTAAGAATGCTGCATCAGTAAAAGGTCTCATTATTTGGCTGCAGCTGAGCAATGCAGGTGATCAACCAAAGCACCACCAATGCATGAATTCACAGCACAAGACAACACTGTAGTTAATTTACCTTCCCTTAAATTCTTGCTGGATCACTTTGACAAGCAAGATGTGTCAGACCAGAAAATGACCATGACATCATTGCCCAGAGGAGCAGGCATGTCTATTTGGTTATGATCATGTTCTAATAATCTCCCAATAGTCATAAAGCTGAGCACAGGGATCTCTGATAGATGGGTTTAATGGACTGACACTGATCAAAGCAAAAATGTGAGTTAGGTACTCTGAGCAAGGGCCTAACTGAGATTCATCAGAGGATGCAGCAGCCTCCTGAGCTGGATGCTTCATCAAACCAGCCACTTAAAACCACACTGGAGAGAAGCACTGAGCTGTTCTAATGCTCTGCTGGGGAGTGAACAGACACACAGGAATGGAAGGAGACATCCAGGCATTCAGCACTTCATTTGCAGACAGCAGGAATTTAGGATGGGAATGTATGCTAGATCAAGGGATTTAAGTACAGATATCCACATTTGGATGCCTACACTGGGGCAAGGTGTTAAAAAAGCTGCTGCAGTCTGTGGGGACTCCAGTCCTTCTAAAGCAGACAGTGGCTGGTGGGCTAAATGAGCAGCTCTGCAGTCTCCAAAGCAGGTTCTTTATTGGCTGCCCTGGAAGTTCAGACATCAGCTCTCACCCAGATATGTAGGATAAAGTTCCTAACCTTCAACTGAATTCCAGCTCTTTCCCAAGAGGAGCTGTCATTCTGTGGACACCAGTGAGCAGCCAGCCAAACAAATACCATGTTCCCCCACAAATTTGTGCTGTAGAAGGCACACAGTTTACAAGGAGAGTGATGGTTCAATTTGGTGTTCTGGATGAATGCATGCAGAGCCCTTTGAGGTGTCCTGGGCTATCCAGTGCAGGCACACAGGCTTGGCAGATTTGACACAGGACTCACAGAAGAGCAGTGACATTCTAGAATAGTAGCTGGTGACCAGACATGATACCATAGGACACCTTAAGGGGCACCATATTCCTATGTTTAGACAGTCATAGTTTCAATTCTCAAAAGGGAAACTGCTGTCTTTTATTAGTGCTTAATTCCTCAGTTGATAAGGAACCATTATTTTCTTTCAGGTAAGGGAAATAACCTATTCAGACTCCAGAGCTGCATTTGATATGGTGCAGCATGGGAATAGAGCAGTTACACTGCAGAAAATCATTATTAGTAGAATAACTACAAGGCAAGTCATGATTAGAGAAGGGATTACAATGGCATGTGTTAAAATAAGAAATATTTAGCTGAAGGGAATTTTTTTTTTTTTTTTAATTCCCTAGAACTGGCATCAGGATGATATTACTTCAGAAATATAACATAGAGAGGCTGTGCTTATGAAATTTGCTATGACACAGAGTTAGAAGAACTGGAAAAAATTAAAGAAAATCTGAATATTACTAGTGGGAATGAACTGACTTTAAGGTCTGTATTAATTGAAATCAGATGAATAAAGTTCAAATACTTGTTCCCAGAAAGTATAGTCAATATCCTTATAGAAAGTAAGTAATATTTATTCTTGAATCCTTTCTTAGGAAATGGCAGAGCAAAAGTAATATTTAGATAAATAAGTCAACAATAGGATGAGCAAGAGCCACTTGGGTGATGTGACCAAGAAAGACACAAATATTTATTTGAATATATATAGATTCCTCCAGGAGAAAATATTTAATGTCTCTGGAAAAGACATTAGAAAAAAGGAACAGCCTTTTGCCAGCTGGTTCCTAGAAACATCCTTTACACTGGACTACAAATGTAGAAGGGAGATGGAACTGAGCAGAGAAATTCAGTAGTTGTGAAAAAGAGGGTCATAAGGACAGTAGAGACCCTAAGTTAATTTTGTTTCATCTGGTGGAACAAAGCCCAAGAGGAGGTAGAATAATTTTGCTGAATTAAACATCTGGGAACAGTCATAGACTCATTTGTTGGAAGGCATTGCCAAGGATCCTCTTGTCCAGCCCCAGCTTGAGTGTGCACTGTCAATGTCAGTAGCTCAGGTCAACCACGGCTCTGTAAAAGCAAATCTTATAAAACTGTGAGGGTGGGGATGCCACACCTTCCCTGGTGGTCACTGCCAAAAAAACTCAGGAAATTCTTCCCTAATGTCCAGCCTGAACCTCTCTGGACATGGTTTGTGACCATTTCCCATTGTTCTCTTCTCTGACAGTACTAAAAGCATCCACAGATCACCTCTGTCTCAGAAAAAAAGGAGTATTTGAACTAAGGAAGATACAGTCCTAAACAGAAGTATGTAATTTGCCTTGAGTAACTCAAAATTAGAGGAACTTTTTGTCTGTTGATGGTCTGGGGCTGTGGAGCAGATTTTGGTCAGGGAGATTAGGAATCACAAAAAGGTAAGACAGTCTATCAACCTTAAGGTGAAACAGAATTATAAATTTCTAACCAGGAATCAAATGGTGAGGATGTGGAAGAGTCTTAGGTTCTGTGATGTCTTTCCAGCTCTCTGTATTGCAGGCCCAAGTTTCTCCCATAATTTTCCCTATCTAATAAAGCAAAGGCTTTGCAAATCTTTGCACCTTTCTCATTAGATACAACTGCTAGTGGTTATATTACCAATTATGCTTAATGATGTTAACACAGTCCAAGCACTGTTTACTAAAAGTCCTGCCAACCAACTAGACCATGAGTGTGGCAGGGTTACACAGGATTAGAAAGGTAAATCACTAGCAGAGAGCTGCACTCTACTACTGATACTCTCAGCAAATTGTTCCCTGCAATTTCTCACAAACCCTTCATGGAGACAAACATTCCCTGTAAGAATAGACTCCTTGGCAAGGATATTTTCTACAAAGCTGATAATATCAGCTTAATATCAGCTATAAAATGCATGCAGAATTTATTTTATATCAGAGATGCAATTGTTTCTAGGAATGATTTTTTTTGTGGGTGACCTTGTACAGTATTATGCAAGAGAAGTTTTTCCAGCACTGAAACAAAGTTATAAACATGTCTCAGCTTTATATATATATAGGTATTACAAAAGCTAATAATTCTGATGATGCCTTCGAATGAAAAGAAAATCAACTTTGATTGCTTGCCAAATGCTGCTGGAATGTTATAAGATGTGGAAGTTACTTATTCATACCAAATTCCCTCATTTTATTTGTTCTCAGGAAAGAAATTCTCGTTCTTCAGCATTCTCTTTTCCCTGCTTCTCTTTTTTTCAGTCTCTTCTTCATCTGTGACACAAAAGCATTTTCTTTGCAGAGACATTACTTTATTAATTCAGGATTATTCATTTGTGACACTACTTTCCTCAGCTTCTGTCTGAATACCTTTATTCCAGACTCTTTCTCACATATTGAAATTACAATATAGTGCTTAAAAAGAACAGTTTTTGCATTTTTCCCCTTCAAGAAATAAAATAAATTAATAAAGAGGTCAGACAACACTGTTTGCAGGTGTTTCTGTGTGAAACAATTGATATTATTATATAAATGGAAATGGAATGAGATGAGTTTTACTGAATTCCTTAGGGAAATCATTCAATACGCACTCTTATCAAAGTCTAATAATGGCCCTTCTGCTGGCTGTTTGCTTTGATTAAGCTGATAATAACAGAAATCTACATTTATTTGCATTTTTTTCTGCTAGAATTCACTGAAGCATCTCCAAATGTAATTTTGAAGTATTAACACATGTAGATTTGTGAGCTGCATTTGTGAGTTGCATTAAGTGGGAAGAGATCAGACACAAACTCATGAGACTCAGTCCCCAGGGCTGAGCTTGAGCCCCTGCATCCTTTTTGGGAGTCACCAGACATGAGTATTGTCCTGTTTCAGGTATCCAGTCACAGTCAGAGCAACAAGGGTGCATCGAGTGGGGGGACAGGGTGAGCTGCTAAATTAATGCTTTTGTAGCTTTACTGAGGCAAGCTACAAAGATGTAGTAAGGAGGTAGAAAACCCTGCAAGTTAAGTAGGAATCTACCATAGCTCCTTTCTCCAGGATCACATCCCTGTCTAGAGACACTAAATCACTAACACCTAAACCTCAGAGTCCAGATACAACCTCACAACCCAAGTTTCTAAAGGTTTCATAAAGGAGGCAGAAAACTGCAGTAGACATCAAGCTCTGATCCAAGCCCTATCACCATCTAAAAACCAACCTCACTACTGGCAAAATCTGAAAGAATCCAAACCAAATGCTCATGCCTTAAATTTTGTCTACTTTGTATATCCTGGTTCTCTGTTTGAAAATACAATTTTCTGAACAGTAAAACTGTTAACTGTTAACTGTTGCAATGGACGTGAAAAAGAGTTAAGGAAATTTTCTGGTTTTGAAAACAGTTTTCTTTAGAAAGTTTTCCAGAGAAAACAGGTTCTCATTAGAATGCCAAGGGGTTTGAATGCCTCTGCTCACATCTAAAGATGGCTTCAAAGAGTCTAGGAGAAATCACCACATTGCAACTGGCACAGTCACATCCTTCTTACCAAGATTTCAGCATAATACTCTCGATAATCTGCATCATTAGTTCTTTCTTCCCTTACTTTTTTTCATTTCTATAAATCCCTCCTTGTCACTCAGCTACTGCCTGCAACAAGGCAACAGCTGCTCGTGCTAACTCCATGTGCTTTATTCCATTCTTCCAATGAGGATTCTCTACTGACTCAGTTCTCTTCCTCTCAAGAGCCCAAGACAAACTTCCTGGCTTCCAAAAACTTCCCCAATCAATACCTCCTAAGGTCCCTGAAGTGCTGTAATCTGAATCAAGGTCTGTGAAGCAAAACTGAAAATGAGCTCAGCAGGGTTTAGCCACAGCCTGTTATCTGTCACAGGAGGGTTTGGGTTTTTTCTGCATGGTTTTGGGGGTTTTTTGGTTGCTCTTTGCAAGTTTGTTTTTCACTAACCTTCACTTCTCAAAAGTCAACTCCTGTTTCTGAATCTTCAAGCTGTAGCTGTGCACCACGGAAGTGCCAATCAACTTTGAGCTCAGTAATTGAAATACTTCTGATTTCTTCAGATCTCCCAGAAACAAAAGGTGCATCTAGGCTGAAGGCATCTAGTTTTATGTGTTTAGCTTGATTCCTCTCCTTCATTGCAATTTGAAATAATTGTTGGAACAGAGACAGAGTTGCTGTTAAGGTGGTGCATCCTTACAGGGCAAAGGAAAATTTCAAGTGATTTTTTTTTCTATTCCTCAAGGAATGATCCATTCATTTTCAGGCTTGATCAAAAAGCTTCCCTGTAGCAATAGATAATTTCAATCCAGTCCCTCAATCACAGCTAAAAAACATCCATGAGACATTAGGAACCATAAAAAATCTTCCAGTCAGAAAAGTAACTCCACAGTTACGTGTTTTTACTAACACAAGTACAATTTAAGAATATATTCACAATGGAATTATTCTTTTATTTTTACACACATACCTAAGAGATGACCACTGGCTTATGAAGATTCATGCTCAGTTATTATTATTTAGTGAGATAACCATATTTACATTTTGGCATTGCTTTGGTATCTGGGAGAATGCATTTTGGGTATTGCTGAATTGTCTCTGGAGCACCCAAAGAACCACCAGGAGATTCTCCAGTATAATCTCTAAAGTTTGCCTTTATTCCCTGGGTATGTGTAAGTCATCTTGCATTATCAGCTGGGAGATGGCAGTATTCTGCTTCCTGTCTGTGTGATGCAGATTAATTTGCATAAATTAAACATTGCATTCTATGCATGTAACTGTTCCCAGTAAACCAGGGAGTGATGGGTTCTGCCCTAAGTGCTACAAAAAACAGAGCAGAATACAAGAATATCCTCACATACCTTGCTCTGAAATGTGGACTCTGTGGCTCTGGTAGGAAAGGAGTTACAATCACTCATCCAGGGCTCAACAAGTAAGTTATCATCTTGTCTGAGAGCTAGGAAAGAATAACATAATCAATATTTTCCATTCTTGAAAAATCTGAATCCAGTAAAAAACATCTTTTTCAAAACAAAAAGCCATTTGACACTGTTTTTTCTAAGGAAGATTATGGTATCAGAATTTGCTGGTTTTACATTTCAGAAACAAGAATTTATAAGGATTCTTTGGTCCAAATCTGTTTTAATTTTGACAGTGACTTGCATTTTTGTAATACCGTGAGATGGAAACAATTTCAGACTGAAATATTTGGAAGAAAATGTTTTATTGGGATGAAATATTTTTAAATTATTTTATTAAAAAAATAGGCAGTTACTTTTGCAGGCCCATTATCAGGTCAGGATACAGCATGGACATGAGCAAATAGATGAATTGTCACCTGGCTTACATAAATTTGAAAGCCTTTTCTCTCTTTCTACCCTTGTCCTTCAGAATAAAATTAATTGTGATTGGGAAAAAATGCAATCTTATAAAGCTATTTCTGGGTATTGACTATAACTAAATCTAGATCTTAACCATCACTGTTTTTCTTGGAGCTTTTTGCTTTTTGGTGTTTGTTGGTTTGGGTTTTTTTTTGGGTTTTGTTTGTTTTGTGTTTTGGTGTTTTTGTTTTGTTTTGTTTTTAGTTGAACAGTTTCTACAGCCAGACTGTTTCTGGAAACTTTCTTTTCTGAGTCAGGGTTCAAAAATAAAAGCCAGCTTGAAGCACATTCATCAAGCACCATGAGAAGGAACATTTGTAATAAGTGATGCTATTGCAGTGAGTAGGGCTTGAACAAAGCTAGTGATGCTATTTCAGTACTGTGGAGTCTATCCATCCTATTCCTCTATGAATAGTGGTAATGGTGAAAAAATCATGATTAGATTTGTTTGTGCTTCGTGTGTGGTGTCTGTACTTTGTACATCTGTCAGTGTCACTGGAAATAGCTAATTCATGTGCTCTCTGCCTGAAAACTACTGTAACAAATGTAAGTGTGCTGAAACAAATGGTATGGCTAGAATATAAATCCTGGTTGATGGCTTTTAGTAATAGAAACACGGGGAGGGTGTTGCCAGCTGCAAGACCAGCTTCTGATAAAAACTTCAGTGGCTGACTCTATTCATGTTCAAAGTAAAGAGATTTAACAGCAACCAGAATTTGCCACGTGGAACTCATGTCTAGGTTCAGTCTGGGTGAAATATTAAGGAAGATGAATACAGAGCCTAGTTTTGGGGTATAGGACAGCAGGAGCTGCCATGGTACCAGGCTGTCACCCCAGGCAGCAGCTCAGGGAACACAGGAGTGGGAGTTTCCACCAAATCATCACCCAGTTGCCCCACCAGGTGCCCCATCTCATTCTCCCCCGTCCCTTCTCCCCCTGCCCCATGCTGACATCTCACAAAAGCTTTATAGGGATTTAGAAACACTTATCTTTTAGAGGCACTGCTGTGATCCTAATGAAAGCATTCCTTTACAGTGTTAACTGACAAATCTGCATGGATTTAACAGGGAAGGTCTGGGAGAGGGAATGTTGTTCTTTTTGGCAGAGTGAGGACAATACTTAGCACAGAGTGCTGAAGAGGTGGATGTGGAAGGCCACAGCAACCAAATGGGCTCTGGCTTTTATTCAAGTTCATGACTCACAATCCAGAAGATGCACTATAGGCTGGACCTGTCCTTAGTACTAAAAAAGGATATTTTGTAGCCTTTGTTATGGATTACAAAAACTGAGTTGAGGATTCTCATCCCAGACACTTAAAGCTGATGTCTCTCACTAAAATCAGCCTGTACTGAGAGGACTGCCAGGGAATGTTTTGCCTTGCTTGTCTGAGTGCTGAGGCACCAAACATTTGTCTCAAGCTGAGAATTCATATCCCAAGACCCAAGCTGCCTTCACTGGCCATAAGGGGGGTGCTTGTGTAAGGAGAGTAGGAATAGCTGGGTGGGCTACAAAGGATTTTCCTCCAGAGGAGCACTGCCTGTCCCAGTGTCTACTGTGAGAAAGGTGAAGAGCACTGCTCAGCCAGTGCTTATCTTTTGTCTTACATTTTGGGACATTTTGAGTCCTGCAAATCCATCCCCTTAGAGGTTTATATTTCCCAGGGGTATTTGATAGCTATCCCTTGGCTGCAATGAATAATGAAATTGTGGACTATGGGCATAAACAGGGATTTTTTTACACTGTTCCTCCATAGTATGGGTGAATTTAATTTCACTTAGATAAAACTTAGATGCTTAGGCTGCACTGCTATCCACAGCAAAACACAGGCATCTCCAGAGGGTCATTTTTCCCATTTGCTTTAAGTATCTAATGTAGGGTGGAATCAATCTCTTGCTGGTGATGCCAAACACTTTACTGACTATATAAGTGGTATATGCAAGATTTCCTTAGCCTAGACATCTAACTCTTAGGTAGATGGCTCCTACTCAATGTCATTGATTTTTTTTTTTTTTTTTTTAATGCTCCAAGAGAGATTGCAAAGCAGTTTCACACAGTTATCCTCTCCTACCACATTTACAGAAAAGAGCAGCCCTGCATTTTTAAGAGAATTTCTTCCTCATTTCCCAAGAGTGGCTAAAGGTCTCCTTAAGGTAACCATTAAAAAAATACAGATACAGGAGAGAGAAAATGTGTGGATTGATTCATTGGGAAATACAAACACATTTAATTCATTTCTTCTAGAGTTTTCAAGCTCTCCATAGGCTTTTCTGTTCATTCTTCCTCTGGTGAAGGCTTAGAAATCTACTTAGCCATTGTCAAATATCACTGACTATAAAAGATACATACTTGTGGTTATGATTAATTCCTCCCATATAATCAACCATCTTCTCTTGTTTGCTGAGAGGAATGGACTCTTGCACATTGACTGAAAAAGCACATGGTAATTTTTTGTAGCTGCTGCTTTGATTTGTGTTGATTTCTCTTCTCTAAGCCTGGCAAATATATTGTATATGAGTATGCATAACTCGACAGCCTTTGTCTGACTTGGAAACAAATGTCTGATTGTTGTTCCAACTGTTTGTGGGACAGAAATTCAAGTGGCATAAATCAGTTTGTCTTCACAGATTGAAAAGAAAATCCCCAAAATAATTCTGGTACATAGAATTAAAATACATGAAGTTGTACATCTTGGACCTTGATACTTTCCCTCCTTTTTTATCTTTTTTAAGAAAAGCAACACAATTCACACAATTCAGCAGAGACAACGTCACTTTCCTCAGTCCCTATTTACAAGGACATACTCAGCAGCAGCAACTGGCTTGTTCCAACTGGATCACTGGCTGTAGCAGATAAGATATATTAAAATTTTAATTGTATTTCATCATGAATACAACTGTTTTGCATCAGTCACTATAGAAGCCACATTTAACTATTCTCTGCTGGTTTCCGGACAAGAGAGGCCTCAAATTTAATTAGAAGTGTGAGATGCAGCCAAGAATTTGATAACTAACAGCAATTCTGATGGAGCTAAAACCCCAAAAAGGAGAACAGTGAGAGATAAGATTGCTTTTAAATAGAAGTAGTAAATGCAATTTTGCTTTTGCTGATGGAAGATGCAAAGGTAAACGCCAACTCCAGCATACAATCCCAAGTGACTCTGCTTGGTGGCAATAGAATTTCAGTCATCTTGAGGCACTTTCTCTTCAAATTCCTGCCAGATAATGAAGTAAAAAAAGTTTATTTGCATAGCTGATAAATTATGAGGGATCTGATCTCAGCTGGTGTGGTGACTCAGTGATCATGACATTCAAATCTTAAATTTCTGACAAGCAAAGAAATGAGCGCAAGGAAAATTTCAGCTATTTAGCAGGTGTTAAATTTAGGTAGAGGATAGCAAAGTACAAGGTGAAGAGTTTACAGGAGAGAAAGACTCAAAATTGAAGGAAAATTTGACTTTTTCAGGAAAAATTAACCACAAAAATATAAGCATTTTTCTGACATGTATCATAAAGATCAATGCTAATATCTCTCTGGAATAGTGATCTTAATCTTGGAGATAACTTTGCCTCACACACAGGCATACCTGAGCTTTCCCTGTTCCATCCAGCTTGGGAGTTGCTGTACACCACCAGCAGACATGGTACAAACCCTTTGGGGCTTTTTAATGTGGAATCAAAAATTGGTCAAACCTGCAGCCCTGGCATGAGTACTGGTACCTTAAAGTCAGATTGCAATTGTCTTGGATATGTATATGTCTAAGCTGCTGTAAAATTAACATTTTCATGTTAAATACATGCTTCAACCTCCCCAAAATAAAACCTCCTTCCTGGAAATCAGCTTTGTTTGTTGACATACAAATCCAGGGATGTATCAATAGTCTGGTCATCCTGCCTTTCAAAAAGGCTTCATGTTGTTGAAATTAGCAGTGCTAAACCCTGCTGCTGGAAGTGGGACCAAAACATAAAGACTGCCTGAGATTCAATATGTGATCTCTAAATAAACACTAACACCATTGACATTAGGGAGCCCATCTGCTTCTTTATTCCTTTACCACCACAGAATCTATGATATGTGATTGGAACAGATGTTTCATGTCTGCAAACGATGATCTGCTGCGTTATTAAACCAAGAGGGTCATTAAACTGAGTCACAGGCACTTTTTCAGTCTATAACTGCAAGATCATCAACACATAACCTTAGGGTTATGGAAAACCCTCTCATTTCTCTCCTGCCTTAGTGTGTAACTCATGCAGCAAACTCTCAGCAAATATCAAGAACATCTCCATTAAAGCTTGATGATGCAGGAGTGCCTGTAGGCATCTGTACAACTGTCTAACGTGTCTCAATGACTTTTTTGCCAGAAGCACTTCTACCTTCAGCTGCAACTTGAACTAGTCAAATAACAGTTGCCCACCTAGATAAGAATGTGAATTCTCTGTTGTTTTAGGTAATAATATTGGGTTGGTCTATTCTTTGATATCAGGGAAGTAAACAAGAATCTCTGCTTGAGCAAGATATCTTTGGTTTTTCTATTATTATTGTTATTATTATTTCTAGATTCTTTTTCTCTTTACCGTTAATCAAAACCTCAGCACAAAGGGTTTTTCACATGTAGCTGCCTTCATTAGAATTCTATTCACACAGTATTCTTTCCTACTGGAACTGCAGCAAACATATTATAGTAACACAGATTTCCACAAATACATGTATTTTTTGGCTCCCTTTGGATTGAAAAATGTCTATTTTCCATTTTCAAATATCATGTAAGAAGCTTTTGCTTTGTCTCTGAAGAATGACTGACAGAGTAACATGAGCCCCAGAGTGGAGCAGTTTTTATTGAAGGATAATATTTCTTTATTGAAAACCTTAAAATAAAAAAAAAAAAAAGGGATTGGCACCAGTCTTTCAGAGATCCATTTAAATTCTTTAATTAAAATGTATCTCCTTATTTAGCAGGATCCTTGGGATTCTTACCCATAAATTTTCATTGTAAATTTTCATAAATGCAGTGATATTAAGGGCAGAGTTCCTGGGAAGTCTAAGGAGAATTGAAAAATAATATTTAAGGACACTATATTCAGTCCAAGCAAGTAATGTTAAATTCATGTGAAAAGCATGAACATTCTATGAGTTAATCAGAGATCACAGTCAAATATTTGAATAAAAAATTTACTTGTAAGTTTATTAGTATGTACGTGTGCATATGTGTACTGGACATAACAGCCTTGTTAAAAAGAACAGAGAAGGAATAATTGTCCTTTTGTCCTCAGCCACTCAAAACTGTTCCTTTTAATCTTTTGCTGGTAAAAAAGCAATGTTTTTGGTTCTGTCTTGCAATAGTAATTGAGTCTACAAATGTCTTAAGATGTTTGTAAGCATTGATTTTTGCAGAACGTTCATGGTTTGAAAGTACTTGAGGTTGCACAGATGTTCCCAGGGAAAGATAGCTGTATAGAAATGTCTAATCACTTTAACCTTGAATATGTGAACTGCACCTTGAGCTTCAGTCTGGATTTAATTTATTAGTAGTAGTAGTAGTAATAGTAATAGTAGTAGTATTTTCTTTATTTTCAGTGGAGGCAGGAAAGAACAGTTATAAACACTGGGAGCTTTTGGAAAAAGATGAGACAGGAAAGCTATGCTTACATATTTCAAATTTGTGAGAAGGTGTACAAGCAGCTGCAAGTCTCATATGCACATTTCCAAAAATCTGGATAATTCACTCTAGGTGGCAGTCTCTTTTGTCAAAATGGCCAGAGCAAGCAAGGATTGAATCTAACAGATCTTCCTTGCTCTATAGTAGCTTATCTTTCAGATGAGAGGAAAATATAGATCTCTGGAAAAGTGTGGCACTACTCACATCTCAATTTTTGTTGTTCTGAAGTGAGTCCCACCTGATTATCTCAAAGCTGTTTATCAAAAATGGCCTAAAAGGGAATGAAGACATTGGAAAAAAAGAAAAGGGATGCTGAGACAGGCAGAGCAGGGAGATCTCCAAAATTCTCATCTAGAATATTTTCTTGTAGATTACACTGTACCCCTGAGGGACATCAGGTAGATGCACCTTTCCTTGTGATTGATGGGCAGAGATCAGACAAGCAGTGCTATTGTTTCACTGAAAATATTTATGAATAGTTATTTCTGTTTGTCCCTCTGCCCTCCTTTGTTGTGCACAGAAGCAAAGGCCTCTTCCAGGCTTATTTCAGGATGACTCCTTGGTCTCTGCTACCTCTCTTGATACCCTTTCCTGCTTCTGGTGTTTTTGGAAAGGTCCTGTGTCTGCTGTGGATGTAGCATTTTCAGCTGTCCTAAACATAGGTATGATTTCCACATTCTGAGGCAAATATCTCTCCTCACTAGTGTCTGCTGCTGTCATACAGTCACTTTTCATGGAAAAATAAATAAAGCAGTAACAATGGCCACTGTGCAATCAATATGTAATGTTGGTGCTCTACTGGAAATGTACTTACCAGTGTGTTACTGTGGACTAGTGCATCTGCTGCTTGTTTCTCCACATTCCTCCATGGAGAAAAATACTAACATTACAGACTGTGAAAGCATGGCCAAGACATTGCCTGTGATACATTCAAACAACACGTGATTCTCAAGTTATATGGGCCTAATGTTCAAAAACCTGTTAGATGAGGATGAATTTGTAAAGGAAAGTTTCTCCTAGCAGTGGAAATTCAGCCAGCATGTGGGCAGTAAGCCTCTGACTTCAAAGACTCAGTTTCATCTCTACCTGATCTCAGTAAAAGGAGAGTCAAATGCATCTGACTGAGAATTTTTTTGGAGATGTAAGGTCAAGTAAATGCATTTTTCAAATATTCAAGCTAGTAAATACCATCATTATGTGAACCACTGGGTGTTAGTATAGCTGACCAACTTGGAAGCATTTCTATTCATATGGACTTTTAGAAATATGCTGTATGTCTGGCTGATGAAAAACTTTGCTTCAAAGTGTATTTAGATGCAAAATCATGGGCAGAATTTCTCCAAAGCCTCTTGGAAGAACAGAAATATAGTGTTTTCATTTTCTTTACAATTGTCATGTTGTGATTTGCTTTTGAATGAGGGTTTTTTTTTTCTTATTTTTATTTTTACTTTTTTTTTAGAAATTGCTGTCTCTCAAAGAAGAGATTGTATTTGAAATCAATAGCATTGGACTAAACAAGCCTCTCTGCTTTGATATTGTAGCTAATCATCTCTTGCTTGGCCTTTGAAACCTTCCAGGAGTCTTCTATGCAGCATCATAATGACAGAGTCCATAACATGAAACTTCTAATCTGTTTGGAAGTGGATTTCACAAACTTTGTGTGACTAACTGGCAAGTTTGTTTATATATTGCACCAATCTTAGCTACCAGCTATTCTTTCTCTACATATTCTGGCTGCAGAAAACAATTCCATTTCAATTTCCATACAAACACTGCAAATTTACCAGGACAAAGTTTCACAGGTGCTGTGCCTTCCTTGTTATTCCAAGAGCTTTCTTGTTCTTTTCAGGTGCCATAGCTCCCCAAGTAGTGCCACAACCCCCCAACCAAGCCTGCCAGTCCTCTAAGCCAGAGTGCAGAAAAGTATAGCACTGCAAGATCACTGTAATTTTTAAACAGAAAGATTGTTATACCCTGGACACTTCCCACTGGGCACCATTCCTTCTGTAAGAACTCTCAATCAGACCTGTCCAATGTCATGCTGGGAATCTACAGCAGAGTCTACACAGCCCCTGAGACCTGACTTATGTTCTGCTCCATCTTAGCATGTCCTGTGTCTTGCCAGACAGGCTTCTCATCAAGACATCAAAAAATACTGCTGTATTCACAAGGGTGACTGCTTTTCTCTTCTTTCATTAGTTTCCTGTCCCTAGACAGAAGAATTTACTGGCCTTAGGTTTCCCTAGGGTCCTCTCCAAAGTGTTTGCTGTTATCAGGAGTTTTTCCTGGGTTATCAGGGTAAAGAGCTTCATTTTGCAGTGCTACACAGTTTCCCTCTGCAGAGATGTCTCTGGAGTTGCACATCAAAAGGAGCAGCCCCTAGTGGGGATTCTTAACATCCCATGCCCAGCATAGGAGGAAATTTGGGGTCAGTTTCCAGGTGATGCAGTAGTACCAAATCTGATTTGTACACTGTAAACATGATTTGCAATTCAATGTCTTGTTTTTCAGTAGAAAAAGTAAATAAGATTGGGCTGACTTTTGTTAGCACAAACTAATACAGTGAAAACATGACTATGAAAGTTGCTTCTTCATCAGCTTTACTTTTGCTCTCCAGCCTCTGTCCTGACAGAGGTTTTGCTCTTTGCCAGACACAGCAAAAAGAGTACAGAAAGGTGTCTGAATAAGAATTGATATTGCAGGCAAGAAATACATTTTGGTGCCTAGGATTTATTCAAACATTAAAGTCATATATTCCTTGTAGTTTAAACTTGGAGAAGTCACAGAGCTGATGAAACATCATACCTGCATTTTCCATGTCTGCTTCTGAAAAGGGAAGTCCTATTTTTTGTTGATGAGAGCACAGTGTGGTGTTTCATTAGAGACCCCTGAAATTTCACCTTGTCTCCTTGTCACCACCAGTCAGGTGTGAACACAGGAGTTGCAGGTGAATTTAAACTCCCTTTCCATAAGGATGTGGGCTTCCAATCAAGTTTATAAATGACCTGAGAAATCTTGTTATCCAGTGAAGTCTAAGTTGTGGCTGCTCAAGTGGACTGTAGTGACTGTCCACTCTCTCTTTATATCAAATATAAGTGGATCTGCTTGAAACTGATGTAAGTTTGAACTTTGAATCTTCTAAGACTGTAAGATCAGAACACAGTGATGCTGCTGGATCTAAAGGCCTGGAAGCTTCATTTGGCTTCTGACTTCCACTTCTGGAGGTACATGCTTTTCTAGCACAGTTATTACAAAGATTTCCAAGAAACAACATCACTACCTATTTGTTTATCAAGTTGGCATGCAGCCATGAAAAGATTTTATTGTATATGTATGTGTATATTTGTGTAATTACCTGTTAAGAGAGAATTACTGCAAATTTACAACAAAAATGCTTAACTCTGTAATGATTTAGTTAGGCATCCTAAAGGAGTATCACGCCAGAAGTCAGATTTTTATTTGAAAATAGAAATAGCAAAGGGATTGTTTTCTATCTAGTTATCTGATGGAGTTTGCCCAATGCAACTGAAAGTTCAAAATGAGGGAGGAGAATTTTTGAAGCAAAAAGAGAAACAAATTTTAATAGTTTCTAGGTTGTCACAATTTCCTGGCACACTGTATAAATCAGCTGCTAAGAGCCAATCCCTGAGAAAATCTGACCTATCTTTGACAAACACCATTTAATTCTTTAAAGGGTCATTCCTGTGACACTCTACTGCAGGATTTGGTTTTGCCTCTGAAATTTTATGTCAGAATTCTTCTCTAATTGAGCTGTCACTCCAAAGCAGTGCTGTGCTATTGATGTGACATCAGAAAGTCACTGACAGCAATGACCATGTGCCATTCTGCCTGATGGGAGAAGCAGTTGATTTGTCCAGAATGAGGGGCAGCTAAAATGACAGGAGCTCCTTTGTCTGCCTTGGCTGGCAGATCCTGCCTTGCAACCTTGGTGTCCAGGGGAAGCAGAAGATTGAAGAGATTTGGTTTTCTTTCTTGCTTCATTTTCTGAACACTGTGGTATGTTAAAATAGTCACACAACTTCCCTGTGCTTTCGCTGTCAAATCAGGTTCACACTGGCAAATTTTGCTGACAGTTTCTCTTTGCTCAATCATGTAACATTTTGTCCCAAAGGACAGTGAACATTTGTCAAGCAAAGTTACCCCAATGAGGGAAGCAAAGAGCATTGCAGTATCTAACTGTCCCTCTCACTCCCTTCTTTGTCTGGGGAAGTCAGGGCTGGTCCTTAACTACAGGTGTGATGCCACTTCAATAAATACTTCTGAGTTTTTAAAATTATTTTCAGGTACTTAAACCTTTCTTAGTTCTTGAGGATCAATATTGAAGAATTATATCACTTAAAGAAGCCATTTTTGTCATCTTAGGAAGGCCTTTTAAAGCTGATTTTTTTTTTAACTAGACTTTCAGATGAATACTGCCTTCCTCTTGAAATACCTATGGTGTTCCTTGATCAAAGATTCACTTAAGAAGCCTTTTTTCTGACTGCCATTATCCATTGCTTACACACTGTTATTCTGTGTCTTTTGCAAAGAACCTTTTATTGTTGTTGCTGTTTTCTTTGGTTTTTTTCATGAGAGTCTTCCTAAAAAAAAACAACATAATATTTTCAGTAACATGTATTTCTTTTTTCCCATTGTACATCCTGGGGTTTTCCCTTAGTCAAAAGAAAATAATTCTGGATGGATTGAATCCTTCTGGTTTGTGCTATTTCTTGAGAACAGGCTCAGTCCATGTTTTTTGACAACAGAAACAACTAATAAAACTGAACAAACCTGCAGCAGATGCTGGTAATATCATAGTAAAAGACACAAATTCTCTTTCTTTCCAAGTTGTGTTTTGTCCTGTTGCTCTGTGTTTCACATGAGTCACAAAATCACTATTGAAAAGAATGTTAACAGGCACAGGCTTTCCCTTGCAGCATGGCAGAGTTATCTGGACAGTAAGTGGAATGGATCTGGTTAGTGTCTCTGAGAATCACCCCAGCCAACATCAGCCTTACTGCAAATATTGAAGAAGTGTGCACTGAATGTTGGAACAGGGGGATGTGACTGTACCAGGTACTGTCAGCCAACTCATCCCAACCTTCAGAAATCTTTCAGACTCACTCTCTCCATAGCCAGGCCTGGAAATGCTGAATTTATCATTCAGTCATGCTGCTGTGCTCACTGAGGCATCAAGAACTTGAGATATCACTGAATAGAAGGAGCAGCAGGCACCTCATGCTCTCCTTAGCAGGCTCCTGGTGAGAATCCTCAACAATTAAAACATTTCACAAAGGTACACAGGTATAAGAGATATTATGTCTACATTCCAATTAGCATCAATGTGTTCTCTTTTTCTAACTAACTGTCCAAGAAATTGATTTCATTGCTTTCAAAACTTTCAATAAACTCAGATAACCTGTCAAAGAGATGTATGAGCCATTAAAATCCACAATTACATTACTTCAAGCCATAATTAAAACTTCAGTCTCAGACTCTTCAGACTGAAGTAAGACTTCAGTCCTCAGCCATTGATTTTTAAGGGAAGAATGTTTAACTGGTGATGTAAAGCCCAATAAATCACCAGACTTCAAGCAAAAGAAAAAAAAAAATTAGCTCCTCCCAAACCATCTCCTATAATGAGTTTTACTGCGAAAGCAAGAGGCGACAGGGAGAAAAGGGGAAGTAAGGCTAAATGATTCTAAATTTGTATAATGCTTTTACAACTATTTGGGATTGAAGTCAAGTATAGTTTGACATTTAATTGATATTTCCAGTGTTTAAAATGGACAAGCACTACATTAAATTTTACCACATAAATCTGACAATATAAACCATCTTGCACTTTGCTTAGCAACAGTTGCAACACAATTCAAGTAGAAATGCCATGTAAAAAAATTGCCTCCTTCTGTCCACTAATCCTTCCAAGCTTTCTAAAACTTTCTTAAGTTACCTGAACAAGCTTTGCTACTTTATCTTTCCAATTTCATCTCTGTGTCAGGGATTTTATTTTAAGAAAACAGCAATGAAGGCAGCTAAAGCTTGTTGCTTGTTTTGTTTTTCTTCTCAGTAGTTGCTGTATTTGTCCTGGTGACACTGAAAGTGCAACTCTTCCCCTCTGCTCCATGTGCTTGGTGGCTTTTCTCTGAGATACTGAAAAGGCATCATCCTCATTGGAGCACCAGTTGTATCTTCCCATATCTTCATTGCATGCTGACTCTCCTCAACAAGAGCAGCAATACAAGAGTAGCATAGCAATGACAGAGTGTTTGCCATTCCTTGTATTATGCTTCCCTGAAATATGTACAGTTCTTCATGTGTTTTTTTTTTTTTTTATATACGAATGTTTCTGCTGCTTCTTACTACAAAAATCAAGTTTCCAACAGCTAAAAAAACAGATCTTTGTTAATAATATAATTAGCCATTACAATTAAGATGTCTCCTTAAGAAAGAAACATCTGTTGAAGGTATAAACTTGTTAGGAGTCTAAACATACATGAGATCTAAAGGTAAAGTACAATACAGAATGAACAGGTTATAGGACTAAATCTGTTTAAAAAATAGATGTCACTGATATCACACCAAGTGGTATTTCATTAAATGCCTTTGAAAAAAAAAAGACCTTTCAAAAGATATAGAGAAATAAATGTGACAAGAGGGTTGATATGCCCCAGGAAAGACCAATTTTTGTTATTGTTTATCTAAAAAGAAGTGCTGCATGAATATCTGCAATAAACCTCTGGAGAGCAGGGTTCACAGAGATCAGGAGAATGTATGAGGTTCAGCAAAGGCCACCTCTGTCCTTAAGCCACTATTTATCTGTGTTATAAGGCTCTTAAGAAAATGACATTTCTGTACACCAGTGCAATCTGTTTAACAGGCTTCTACTGCATCACAAAATCTTCTGCTATCCACTGGATTTGCTGTAGGGCTTCTGACTAACAGATCAATGGATCACTTTGTCCAGCATTTTCTAGTCTAAGGTGCTCATTGCTGATGTGGCTGGAAAGACAGCAAACTTTTAATCCTGGTCTCAAAGCATTAGGCTGAGATCCTAAAGGTTTGAAAGATATTTGGACATCTGGAAATCAGTTTTCTCAGGGCTCCTTCCATCTGCTGTTTCCTGCTCATCCTACTTTCATCAGCCTATGGGAACTCTGCCTTGAGGCAACACAGAAGTGTCTGAGAAACATTTGCTCCCACCTTCTCTGAGACTCATTATACCATCCACTGCTGTGCTATGGATTCCATACCTGTGCTTGGTTCAGGATGGAAAAGCTAAGGTTTTCCTTTTTCTAATTGGCAGCAAACTGGATCTAGTTTAACTCAAATGGGATAGACAAGACCCAGCATGCAAATAGGAAAATGTACCCTACAGCTGATAGGAAATGTAGAGTAGCAGGATGGGTGAGAAGTGGACTCCATCCCAATCAAAATATTTGAGTACTTAAACCCAGGAGAGGACAAGACATTTATTTCTCATGCCTTAACTTTCAATGACTAAACCATTAAATATCTTCTTTTTTTTGGGAGAATGGGAATCCAGAGATTCTAAAACTTCAGCCACTGCACTTTTTCACACCCATAAGAGCTGCATCTCATGGGGAGTGAAAATACTGCAAAAGTTATAAGAAATGTCATTTCCACAGTGGCTGTAAAAATTTGATTTTGAGTCAGTCCTACCTTAACGCACTTAAGGATCTTTTGCAATTAAAATTAGAATAAAAAATGAATTTTAAATTCTGCAAAATTTAGCTTCTCCTGTCCACCATGTGTGAAAATAACAGTGATTTTTTTGGGTTTGGTTTTTTGGTGTTTTTTTGTTTTTTTTTTTTTCCCCTTTGTTGATCCCTAGTAAAAGCCTGGAGAGAAAATCCAGGTAGATGACAGGACATCTGAAAGTATAAAGAAATGCAAATATCAGTCATGATTGTAAAATAGCCTGCTTAAATGAGCACCATGA
>WBNO01005254.1:88899-175321 GCA_013400575.1 Peucedramus taeniatus | reverse complement strand
TATTATTCTTGAAAAACATGGGCAGAAGGAAGTCCTCTATTTGAGGAGATGCTTTGGAAAAAGTGTAATAACAATAAAGAGTTAATTACCCGAGAGTGCAATTTAGACAGACATCACTGGAAGAGCTACTTTAATTAGTGTGGTTGTTAAATCTATTGCCTTGCTTATGCTGCAGATGTGCCTCCTGCCACCTCATATCTAGCATCAAGGACTCCACACAGGGACTGGAATGGGGAAGGTGGTTTTTTAAATGGGGTTTGGTTTTTTTAGACCAAAAGGCAGGTGCAACAATTCACACCAGCTGAGCTTGAGCCCTATGGGGCTTGCTGAAAGTCTCTATGGGAGACCTGAAATGGAGACAGGTGAGGAATGAGCATCAAAAGACAGCAGCTAGCCAGAAAGCAGAGCCCTTAACCTACTCTGCAAAGAAATCTCATGCTTCTCCAGCCCAGTGTGAACAGCACTGACCACTGCAAGGCACATAAAAGCAGAGAGCCTGCAGTCACTGCCAGAGGCAGCTACTGAGGAATCACCTCCTTACAGCTGGATCCAGCACCCTGGGTCCTGCCTGGCCAGGGCCACACAGGTGGAGATGAAAACCTCCCCTGGTCTGCTTGGGGACATTCCTTCCAGTGCAGCCCAGAACACTGTAAGGAGAGCACACTGTCAGAACAGTTTCTTGTGCTCAGAGCAAATATTCAGCTGGCTGAGGCTGGGACAGACCAGTCTTTCCTGAAAAGCAGCCAAGGAGTAGGTGGGCACAGGATGTGGCCATCTCTAAATGATTCACAATTTGGACACGATCACTATGAAGCCAAACTACCAGAACCAGCTGGTGTCTGGCCCAAGAGTGTACTGAGAATATTAAAAAATCATCATCTTATGCAATTACAGTGTTATCTCACAGCCAGCTTGTGTGCTGGAGTAAGGCAGGCACTCAGCTGCTCACCACACCAGGCCAGAGTGCAACATGCCCATCTCCAGTATTCTCCTGAAATCCTGTCCTGAGGTTGGTAGGCTTGTGCCAACAGAGCCAAATCCTGTTTGCTCCTTACTCAGAGGGCTTCCCACACCTCTTGGCTAAGTGCTCACACTCCCTTCTACCTCCTCTGCTCCAGGCTCCAGCCCACTGTCACCCCCTGGGAGCCAAACATTTACTGCATGAAAACCCCAACACTTGACAACCAACCTTGCTCAGTGCTTCTGTCAAGGCAACTGCTGCCTTTCAAGCTGATTTCCCTGACTAATTAAGCATGGAGACACACCAGTCTGCCAACTGAGTGGTGGTTGCAACATCCATCACCCCAGCAGAATTCAACCTAATGGGCTAAAAGCTGCAGCTTGAGAGCCCACAACAGCTTGTTCACTGGGATGGAAAACCCATTGTTTACTGTGCCCTGAAATTCCCCAAGTTCAAAAGAGAGGAAAAAACCCAAACAAAACCCCCTACATTCTCCAGCCTTGTAAACATTAATTATGAATTACTAAGAGAGAAAAAACACCTGCTCCCCTTCTATCATTAACATTTTATGTATTAAACCTTTCAGTCTTTCCAACATTAAAGCTTCCAATGTCCTTCAGAGGTAGCAAAAAGTGCATGGCCACACTGAGTCCAAATCACCTCAAACCATGTTGTTTCCACCAGGATTGAAGTTTGTTTCCCTCCCATATGTATGCTTTGGCTTTCTTTGTGTGTGTTCACATGGAGTTTGGATGGAGTGGCTTCCCTGTGTGTTTGGGAGAACATTCTCCTTCATGTTGACTCAGTTCACACAGAAAATTACTGTGAACTGTAAGGTGTCATTTTTTTTTTTTTTACCCTCTGCAATGGCTTAGATCCTTGTGAAGACCCCAAGAAACAGGGCAGAATTTAAATTTAGCTACAAGTGTAAGGCAACTAAACCAAAAAGAGAAGAGCATTGAGTCAGGCTAGGCTCAAGGATGCCATGTACAAAGGCAATCTGGAGTGTCCCAAACAGCTCTATGCTCACATTCACACCAGCTGTATCTCAATTTGAGAGAAAAAAACCCCAACTTCAGGTTAGCCTCTTAGCACAAAAGGACTGGAAGGCAAATTGCTGCAAGTACATTGAAGCTGCAGCTCTATTCAAAGAAAAACACCACTGGTGTTTACAGAAAATAAAAATAGTTTCACTAAGTACTGAAATCTGGCCTCAATGTATAACTTCAAATCCTTTGGGACAGATACAACATTACAACAGCATATTTTTGATTCATCACAGCCAAAGATTTTATAATCCGGAAAAAAAATCCTGACAACCTATTTTACATTTATATCCCAAATCAAAGAGTCAAGATAAAAGGAATAATTTCTTTCCTGACCTAGTAATATTGACAGAGACAATATTATTTCAGATGCTAAAAATTTACTCTGATAGCTGAAGAAATAATTAAAGAATTTGATTTAGTAAGAGAAGAGATCAGCAAACATCAGCAAAAGTATCATGTTTACAGGGGTCTGGTTCTAAGAATACAAACAAAGAATGAATACCTGGATTGGAAAGGTTTTCACTTTAGACTGACTGTTAAAAAAAAATTCTAGCCAAACTGCAGAAGTTATACAGATCTGAAGACTGATTTGACCATCTCCTGCAAGGGATTCCTTGGTTATGAGAATTTTAAGTAACATTTCAGTGTTCTAAAGTGAAGCTCCCACATAGCTTTATCTCTTTTTTGAGTGTGAGACTAATTCCCAGTTGCAGTCTGGCACCAGGGGTGCCACTCCAACAGGAGTTAAACAAGGGCTGCTGCACTGGGCAAGAGGCAGGACAGGGTCTGTGCCCAGGGATGTGTGGGAGCATGAGGCACCTGTGATCAGACAGGGAGCAAAGCCAACTCAGCTTCTGCAGGGGAAAAACAAAACAAAAAGCCCACCACATAACCAGGAAGATACCAGGGAATACCTGTAAATATCTAGATTTAATTTTATCTCTCCCCTGTTTGTTTCAACATCTCTGTTTTTATTGCCTGTCTTCAGCTATTTATTCATCCTCTCCCTGTTGCCTTTACTCCCACTCCTGCCTTGCCCTTCTGTGCAATCCACTGTAATTCTATTGCCAGAAAAACTCAGAGATACAAAATACCCACTCTCATTTCCCCATCAGCTGGTAACACCTCCTGCATCTTTCCTCTCCATCCAACTAGCAACCTGCACAAGGCAGCAGCCACCTCCAGTCCCTCTTCCTGCACCACCAGGTACAGGAGGATAAATTCTTCTTGATCCTCCCACAGCCTCACTGCTGGGCAGGTAACAGAAGGATTAAACTTTCAAAAGGAAATTTTCTGAGTCACCATCACACCCTGCAAAGTGCCACTTGTTCATGACCACAGGCTAGAACATAAGAATGCTTTAAAAGATGTTTAAAAGACAGATGTTTATCAGATGAGCAGCTATAAAAACACCCTGAAATGATGCATATATTCATAATTGGAGCTTCAAAGTCACAAAAGTCAAGAAAGTACATTAAAAAAAAAAATCAAGACGCTGTCAGCTTTTCCTGAAACTTCTTTCCTGCCTCAGGGATGCAAAGCACAGCACCATAGAATATATTCCCAGCCTTCCACCCTCCTGCTAAGGGCTGCTTTTCCAGTGCTTCCAACACTGGATGAGAAAATGCTGTTTGTTCTGCTGGTTTCCAGCACGCTACAGGATCTGCATGCAGCATTACCATGCTGTTGTAATGCCATCCACAGCCCTGCTCGAGCTGCAAGAGCCATTAATCACAAGTTCAGCTCTTGCAGACCTCACTACAGGCTTTTTGCCACATGAGTGCACAGCACAAAAACCCACTGCTGATTCATAAGCATCAGCAGTGCAACATTGAACAGCTAGAGGAATTTTCTGTGCTTCATACAGCTCAAGAGAGAAAGCACTGAAATACACAGAGCAGAAATGACCAAATCTCTGATATAAGCTGCAAACACTCTTTTACATCTGAAGTACTTCCCTTTAAGCAGTGCTTTTCTACCTCAGTTAAGTAATACCTGTCAGATAACCAGAAACAGAAATTGCTTGGAAGCTGCCTGTACTTATTTACCAATATCAGTCTTTGATAAAAATATAGATCTGAACAAGTTTATTTCACAGTGAAATAAAAATAGCTTCACTGAGCAAAGAGAAATCAAGACAAGAGAGAGGCGAGAGACCTTCTTTAGAGAAATCAGTTTCTAAAAGATGTAAGCAATAAGTTCATGAAAGCCTGGAACATCTAAGTTCAGTTTTGCCTTGTCTGGCAAAATCATCATTTTTTTTCAACATCTTTCATTGCTTAAGTATTTTTCCAATCAATAGTATGGTGTAAGACAATATTTTTTCAAGTTTGTGTTCCCCAAGAGATTGCACACAATTTCTGAAAGAGAAACATCACAGCCATTCTGAAAATATGAATTGTATGAAAGTGTTCATCCCCACAGCCAATCTCCCTCTCATTTTTGAGGGATATATTTAGGGCAGGTAGCTCAATTTGCAACTTGCACTGCAGCTTACATACCAACCTGAGCATTAAAAATATTCCTTGACATCACAGCACCCTCAGAGATACAGGGTAAAAGAGCTACCTAGACACATTTTCTTATAAAAGTCTCCTTTCCCTGTTTCTCCATAGACATTTCTCAGCTACATATGTTATACTTGTTAAGTACTCATGCCCATCTGATCAGTAACACAAAGTGACTGAGGTCAGGCCACAACTCAAACAAAACTTTAATATCCCAAGGTTCAAGCTGAAATAGATGTTTATTTGCATAGCAGATGTATGCTTCCTCCTCTTCAGCTAAAGAAAGACTCACCCACTCAGCTGCTTCCAAGAAATAGTATTGGCCTTGACCAGTTCAGCTGGGATTAATTTAAGGAGCATGACAAAGCATGGTCAGCCCTAAGAGCATTTGGCTGCAGAGTAGCCCTACAATAAACATCTGTGTTGCTTCAGAAGGATGTGAAGAGACAAGTACTCAGCTGCTATGTATTGCCTTTTGTCTAGAAAACATTGGAATCAGGGATGAAACACACCAGAAACATAATTGGTTTTGCTTCGTCAATATCAGTAACATTTGGGTATTTTATGTAATCTGACCTTGCTTTAGGAATACCCTAAATCACATACTTTAAGGTATGCCAGGTCAGAAACCCATTTGCTTGCTGTGGTGAGCTGGTCCTACATCTTTGCTCCCTACAACATCACAGCCTCCTTCCATCAAAAGCCTGGTGACACCAGCTGTATTCCAGGAGTTTCAGTCCCTGATTTGCTGCCCTGAACATGAACAGCTATGCTTCAGCTCCTCCTGCTTCTCTCTACTAGCAAATGCCCAAATGCATGTGTTTTGTAACCAAGGGAAAAGCACTGGGATAACTTTACTGCTGAATTTGTAAAATTCTCATTGCTATCAAGCTAGAGCGGGTGCTTTGCCAGCTCAGGCATACTGAAGTTGACTAGCAAATTAAAAAAGGTCATTTCCATGGCTGTGTGCAGTGCTTAACGCAAACGAAGCAGCACACATGAATTTCTGTGTGGAGAAAATGAGCTAAATTTCCCCAATTTCCCCAGACAGTAACCACCAATCCTCCTGTGACACAAGCACCACCCTGTCCCTAGCAGAGCACAGCAGAGTGTTACTCTGCCCCTGAACACATTTATGTGTTTATTTAAGCTTGCAGGGCTGAGGAGAGCTCAAGCATCTGAATGCTCACACCTGTGTGGGCAGTTATTTGAGCTGAACCTGAGAGGCACAAAGCAGGGATGGATGGGCAGGACCAGCTCTCAGCTGTGGCCATGCCAACAGCTCTTCCAGGACACTGCGTGCATCCCCACCTTTGCCTTGATGGAAAGATTGCATTTTATTACATCTTTTTTGCCAGAACTCACATTCTTTAGTGGTTCCCCATCAGAGAAGAACCTTCCCAGTCTCCCCCAACTCCCCCAGAGTTCTCTCAGCCAGGCCTAGGCATGGTTTTGGACACATGAGACTCAGAGCTTTGCTCTCAGGTGACTGAGAACTGAGCCTAAATTTTACATCAAGATTCATTGGATGGCATCAAGACAGAAGCAGATTACTTCTGTGAGAACATACATACATACCTACATCCTTCCATTTAAAAAGCCTAATTTTTTGTGTATTCCTCAAAATAACTCTCATCTCTCCCTGCTGACATAATGACATCTGTCCAATGTTTTATTTTCAAAAATAGTGAAATTTTTAAAAAACAAATCCCCTTTCCCCACTATCAAGATAAAATTAATCCAGTCTCTAGGAACTAAATCAATAACAGCATTAAAAGGTGGTAAAGACAGTTTGGGAATTAGATTTGTTTTTAATGCCAAGAGAGTAGGCTCTTAAACTAATAACATAGGAGGTATTCAATTTCTTTCCAGCTATACCTGAATGCACCCAATTGCAACACTAATATATTGTGAATTTGATCAATGTCATGGTATTTTTCCAGTAATTTACTCAAATATTTGGTGCATTTGAGGTATAGGTAGTGTCTGAAAATAGCAAATAAACACTTACCAAAGAAAAATTAGTGTTAAAATATAAAAGCTAAAGCAGGCAACTTTTCAAGAGCAGGTGGCCTTCCAAAAATTAGCCTTTTGCAGCACAAGGAAAATGCTCTCACATGCTGAACAAGACCAGATTTTTTGACCCACAACCCTACTGGTGTCACAGCTTTTAATTCCTTATTATTCCTGAGAGAGGCACATGAGCTGAATGCTGGGGGAGATTCTGCAGCAGCACATCCCATCACTGTCCACCTGTGGGAAGTGACCTGTCCTGTAAGAGCTGCAGTGAGCACCTGAGAGCAGATTTGTACTGTTGGGATCAGCTTTCTGCCCTCCTGGAGCAGAGACAAGAAGGGAAAGACCCAGGGGCTGTGATGCAGAAATTCATTCATTTGCTGGCCTCTGATCCAAGGGCTGTGCCATGGCCCTTACAAAAGGCCTAAATGCAGATATTTTTCTGGTGTTCTCACAGAGGCAGAAGGATGTGCAAATATGCAGACTATGCTCACATGATTTTGCAATTCTTTGTTCCTCTCCCCCCAGAGCACCCATCTGTTGTAGAAACCTTTGTGTGTGGCTGCTCTTAAAGCATGGAGGGCAACAGAACCCAACCCCACAGCTGAGATTTCTTGTCCCAACAAAGGTTACCACATCAAATAACAAAAGCATAGCTAAAACTAATGCATCTATAACCAGGGTAGGAACAGCTTGGTGTAGAAGTCTTGTTATTATTAGACACTTCCTGGTATTTCCCTGCCTACTAAGCAAGAGAAGCATTTTGAAGAACTCCAATCACAGTGCAACAGAAGGGGAAATATGATATTAATTTCCTCTTGGCTTTTAAACACAGAGGAAGACAATTCACCTTTTTGCATTTTCAGGGCTTGGTTGCCACCCCTCTCCCTGTTGTTGGAGCTCTACTGTGATGGATTAAGTGAGATGTTCCCCATGTATCAGCCTCCAGAAGAGCTGCCAAATATTCTTACCTTTTTGAGCTGCTTCTCTTCCACCTCTCACACTCCTTCTGTGCACTGTATTTATCTATTCTGCTTTCTGTTTAAATATTCAGTACCTTAACTAGTGATCAACACTGGATATCCCAAAATCTCCTCAGGATTCACCCTTCTTCTCCAGAGAAGCAACAATAACATGGCATTAATCCCACCTACCCTTGTGAAGAGAGCAGAATTTGGTCCTCCTCCACAATCAGTCCTTTAAGAGAAACACCTGACATAAACCAGCAGCCCTCCTGCCTATCCAGTCAGGCTATGATGTACTCCTTTTTGTTTTTTTTAAAGCAATTTGTGCATCATTTGCTCATACACCTTGTCAGACAAATACACCTGTTGATTAAATATCACTAATAACTAAAACCAAAAGCAGATCAAAGAGGTGCCTGGGTATTTTCAGCCACAATGTGAGCTCAAGATGAGGGAACAGCTCCTATGTCTGGCCTGCTTGCACTCATCCCTATTTTTATGGAAGAGAAAGGAAAGCAAAGCCAGGCTCCATGTAATCATAAACTCATTTTATCTATATATGGCACATGTAGTTAATCACAGAGGGTTAAGATGACAAGTATTTGGATGAGTGGGAAATAACCATGAATGGGAGCAGAGCCTTGCAGACTCCATCCTGCTGGACTCTGAGCAGTGCTGTAATTCCTTTCTCTCCAAGTACAGGGCTATCAAATTCCACTGGAATTGCCCTGAATGACAAAGTGAGTGATCCTTCTGGTCAGACTGCAAACCAAGGGGGCAGAGAGGGAAAAGTTGTTTCTGGGACAAGGGCTATCTCCAGCTCATGACCATTTCTTGGTGACACTGGAATAGTCAGGTGGAAGTGAAGGAGCACACTGAGGCATGTAAAAAGCCCACAAGGATCTGGAAAGGAGATGGATTATCCAGCACTACAGAATCCCTCTCTGTCCATGCTGTTTGTGTGTCTTCCCAAACTTTGACAGGTTGAATGGTTCTTTCTTTGTGTCTGGAAAATGAGCAGCTTCTGTTGTCCACACAGAGATTTCCAGGTAAGAGCCTTACCACTTTTAATTATCATTTCAGTGGGAATTTCTGAGCTACAGAGAACAATGCTTGTTTGCTTGAAGTGTGGATATCTGCAAGAAAGCTGCTAGCTGGGAGTTATTCACATTTATTGGCCTGTAAATCATTTCACTGTCTCATCACAAGTGCTAGGTTAGAGCAGGACTTCGTGTTTACTTAAAGAGCTCCTTTCATCTCAGAGGGATTACATCAGCACATGCTGGCATGCTGCTACCTCTGGGGTGTTATTCTGTTTCCATAAAAGCCATGGAAACACTAACAGTGCTGAGTGTGAAATGCTCAGCATCCTGTCTGCAGCACAAGCAAACGTGGACACACAGAGAAAAGAAATTAGTAAGGCAAATATATGCCTTGAAATTAAAAAAAATCATATTTTAAAAATTAAAAAATAAATTAAAAGTGACACTTCTCTTTTCAGCCTTCAAGTATTTTCAGTTCAGGGCATTTCCTGGATCCATATGACAAACTTTCACATCCACAGCTTTCTCTGGCAGGCAGCTCCCTGTCTGCTGCCTGCTGTGTGAAAACCCACTTCCTTTTCCTTGTTTTGAGCATGTCTTCCACTAGCTTGGTTTGCTCTGACTCCTAGTTCTTGTACTATAAAACAGTTTGAGGCTTAAGGACACACTGAACTGGGAGGAGAGGAAAAGCTCATCATATGTGGGGCTCTCTCTTTTTTTTTTTTTTCCCAAATAAGAGAAGCAAACAGACCTCGGCAAACCCCACAAATCCTTTGAGAGCAAGTATTTATACAGAAATATTATGCTTTATGAAAATACCAAGGGAAAACAATGAGGGGGAAAATCCCCTTTCAATTACTTGAGCTGAGGTTTGCACAAAATGCTGGTTTTAACAGCCTTAGACACAAAGAGGTTTTTTTTTGGGGTTTGTTTTTTTTTTTTAATATTCAGAATAACTGCCCAGAATCCCAAATAAAACAAGTAGCCCTTTCCAGATGCCAGGATCTGGACTCATTGCAGCTGACAAGAGTGACAATTTTTGATCCCACAGCATCCCTTCCTTCCCTTGCTCCTCCCTCCACACCAGAACTGTGGGTTTCATTGGCCTTTACAGATAGGTCTGCCATAAACTGGTAGGCACCAAGCTGCCTGATTGCTTGCCTCAACCACCTCTTGACTGTGTCATGAGACAAAACTTTGCTAGGAAAAGTGGCAAATGCTCCAGCTAAAAACTCTCCAGCAGCACAATCTGCCTAGAAATGACAAGTGCTGTTTACTTCAATTAGAACAAGTGAGTTTTTCTGCAGCTGGAGCACTGTGGGAGAGTTTGAAGGCATAAGGAGATTCAAAATATGGATATTAAATATTTGATATATTTCAAGATGGTATCTCATTTTCTCCCCTATTAATAGAAATGCTAACATCTTAATTTTGAAGGGAATGCAGATTACATTCCATGTAATTACATTAGTTTCTAAAACAGTCTTGCATTAGATATGTGCAGAAAACACAAATTAAGCTTGTCCTAAACTGTAGACTGAATTTTAGAATATTTTCTTCTCCCACTTTATGCACAGCAAATTTCCTGCATCCCACCTTGCAACTTCACTTAGTTGATAGACAACAATATCCAACAAGTTATGCTTCTACACCTAAATTTCCTTTAGAATAATTCACACTGACACTAACCCAGAAAATCACAATTCTCGTTACATCTCTAGAAAACAACACAGAGAAGTAGAAAGTAAATAAAGCTGTCAAGCAATGAAGTGAAACTGGGGAAATCAATTCCAGAATGTAAATAATAATGGCTGCTATGATTTCTGTGACAAACATTATCTTAATCCTTAGTACAGCACGCAGAATGCCAGAGTATTTGTTAAAGTGGGCCAAAATAGCTCCCTCACCCATTTAATGGCAGCAGAAAATGAGTTTAGATTCATTTATCTGCATACTAAGCATCAGGCAGCATGTTGATAAGCTACCTGCCCTGCCATGCTTGCAGATTTCCTGCATGAGCCACAGTGATATTTGAAATATTTTTGTGCTTGGCCTCTTCAGCTGCCCTTCATGGGAAGTCTGGAAATGCTGTGGGAGCTTCACGGGTCACAGAAACAGACTGAGATGTTTACAGATACAAAAATGTCTTAAAAAGGCAAATGGCTGCAAAGCTGCTGAATAAATCTCGTTTATAGTTACAATTAAATGCTGCCATAAATTATTCTTATTTCTCATAGAGATTTTGTTTTAAAGAAAAAGTGCTACCCAGGTGGTTCTGTCATTTTTGTTCAGAAGTCTAAAGCAAATCAGCACAAAATGCTTCCTCATGCCCAGAGGAATAAACAATCTTCTTCCACAGACTTCAGCTGAGTGGAATGAGCCAAACCATTTCCTTTTTCACTTTTTGTTTTGACAAATCCAGTATTTGTTGATGTATAGTGCATACAGTGTTTCAACAATTGAAATATCTTTTACTGTTGAACACGGGAGATTCTGTCAGAGAGACCCCTGTGTTACCCTTCCAGGTCCTTGCTGAAATCTGGCACTGAGCACAGGTACCCCAGCCAGGGGAGTATTTCTCATGGGAGTGCAAGAGGAGAAGAAATTTCTAAAATAGCAAGGGGAGCTGAACCTTCTGAGTTCAACAAAGGAACCAAACTTTTCAAACTTGCAAGCTGGTGCTGCCTGGGTTTGTCTGAAAAGTGCCAGACCCTGTGTGCCTGTGGGTGCAGGTCCTGAGCTGTTCCTGCACTTTATTCACACATTCCCAGCCACAATTAGATTTTACCATTCTCCCTCATCTCTTCCAATATTAATTGAATCACTCCTCTATTTCATTACAAATATTTCATTATAAAAATAAATCTATTTCATTACAAAATAAACATTGCACTGTAGAAAAAAGGAGACACCCCCCCACCTTTTGTTTTCCTTTCAGATCCCATGAATCCTCTTGTAGTACATGAGGGAACTACAGCTGGGACAGGGTCCTGTGCCACAAGAGCCTACATTTTCCTGATAAAGAAATCAGCAACACATTTGAGAAGGTCTGTTGTAGATCTTTTCCTAGAGAAAAAATGAATTTGGGGTCTTTGAAAAGCAGAATCAAAATCTTTCTCAGCATCTCAGGTGTAGCACATTCCTAGGAATGCCCTCCAAAATTTCAGTAGGTGTGACCAAAACAGGATGATTATTTTCCCCCCTAAATGTGATAACATACTATGTTGAACCTCACCATCAATTAAAATATCTAATATATTTCAAAGCTTTAGGTCTGGAG
The DNA here is from genome assembly GCA_013400575.1 of Peucedramus taeniatus. Taxonomy (NCBI): domain Eukaryota; kingdom Metazoa; phylum Chordata; class Aves; order Passeriformes; family Fringillidae; genus Peucedramus; species Peucedramus taeniatus. The sequence goes on along the minus strand of WBNO01005254.1, from coordinate 163,500 downwards.
CTAATAGTACATTCATATAAAGGTTTTACTCATATCAATAATCTCAATTTTAAATTTTCTTCTATATGCCTTGGATATATTTGCTTAAAATACAAGCTGAGAAGGAAAGATAACTATGAGATGGAATCAAATGGGAAAAATTCGTTCTTGCAGAATTTTCAAGGCTTTTTTGCTAAGAACTCATTCTAATGAAGAATAGAGAACACTAAATGTAAAATGGCAAAATGTGTTGTTTCAAGCAGCAGTGATTCATTTTGACTTGCTTCCTATATTCCATAGAAATCAAAACAACATGTTTTGACAGCATTCTGTCAAGATTATTAGCAGCAATTAATCAATTCCCACAAAACATTTCCATTTCAGCAGGAAACTAGAACTGCCAACATTGTTGATGGCTCTGGTAGAAGCACAGCAGCAAAGCCTGTTCTGCCTCAGAGGTCTTAGGTAACAATTTCTACAGGTTTATATGGAATATACCTCATCTGTCTACATCAAAATATTTGTTACAGGGGTTACAGGTCACATTTTATTTGCCACATCCCTGGAAGCATTCAAGGCCAGGTTGGACAGGGCTCTGAGCAACCTGATCTAGTTCAAGATGTCCCTGCTCATTGCAGGAGGCTTGAATGAGATGAGCTGGACTTTAAAGGTCCCTTCCAACCCAAACTGTTCTGTGATTTTATTATTCTATTCCCAAAGACCATCTTTCTCTCCATTTTTATGATTCTCTTTTCAGGCTCATACTACAGTGTCTGTCTGGCCACACATTTTCAAAACAAATGCAGAAGAGAGACATCTGGCATAAATTCAGAGAGATCACTTCATATTTACTGGGACAAAGCATCATGGAAGCTTAGAAGTTTCACTCAGTAAGCAGTACAGGTAATTAAAGTTATTTTCTTTATTTCCATTGATTCTTACAAGTGGCAGAAGTAAAGAGCTGAGGCCCTGGACATGGAGCAGCCCCAGGGAGGAAGCTGTGTTTAAACCTCTACAAGAGGATGTTGGATGTGTTTTTTTGGCTCTTGCTTGCCCATCTTCCTGTATTTCACTCCTTACTCTGCTGGCTTCACCTGCATTCTCTGCCCAGCATGAGAATGAATGTTTCACAGCATCATCCCATGAACCCCCTCATACAGACCCTCTGCAGCTCTCACAGCTGCACCCTCACAAGTAGAGCACAAGTCTAGAAGAAGACACCCTCAGGACAGCCACAGACTCAGGAGAGGGAAGTAATATTTTTCTATCACTTCCACGAATTCCTGAAATGATTATTCATCAGTTCAGCACTTTGGTACATAGTGTAAAACCAGAACTGCCAAAGGTCAGTATAAACACACCCACATTCACTGAGAGTTTTCCAGGGTCAGTACTCCTGGCTGATGCTGTTTTGCAGCTGCCCAGCTGTGCACTGGAAAGCACCTGCAATAAAACTCTCATGTCAGAGCTAATTTCATGTGATTCTGAATGAGCAGCTTTGCCACTGCTGTGCTAGAAGCAGCTAGGCTATTTGTAACCTTTTTGGAATATGTATGCATTAAAGAAAAACAAGGAAATCTCTTTTTGTCCTCTGTCTCTTCCCTTATAGCAGGGTGGCCCCAGGACTGGGACTGGGGCGTGCCATCAAGCACTGTACAGGGGTAGGGCACTGCCTGCAGCTACACTGAAAAGCCAGAAACTTCATTTTCTCTGTTCTTTTTGAGAACTCTGCTGGCAATCCTAGAAAAGCCTGGGTTGGAAGGGATCTTAAAATTTTCTAATTCCAAGCCCCTGGCATGGGCATACAAGTTTACTCAAAGCCCCATTCAACTTGTCCTTGAACACTTCCATGGATGGGGCAGCCTAAACTTCTCTGGGCAACCTGTGCCTGAGCTTCAGCACCCTCACAGCAAAGAATTTCTTCCTGATATCTAATCTGTCTCTCCTCTCTTAGTTTAAAACCATTCCCTCTTCTCCTATCACTGCCAGCCCATGTCAGAAGTCACTCTCCCTATTTTTTATCATCCTCAAGAGTATGACAGCACAGTCATGGGTCAGGCCCAGCTGCTGGCAAACCATCTCCCTTGTCTGTGCTGGACCTTATAAAAGGCTGCTCTGCCCAGCACAGAAATATTAACAGATGGGAAAGAGTTTGACATTTTTATCATTGACTGAAATGCCAGACATCTGCAGGGCACAAGAGGGCACCCGGGGCTCCCACTCCACCTTCTGCATCCTCCCGAGGGGATCTGGAGTCCTTGCCCAGGAATCAGATCCACCCCCTCCTCCCTGGCTGTGGAGGAGGCAGCAGCTCTCCACTGCAGGAAATCAGCTCTCAGTCCTTGCTGATGCCATATTCCCCTTCATGCCCTGGGACTGCATCCTTACAGAGCACACCTGTAAAAATAAAGGTTTAGGAGAGCCCTAAGTGATGATGAGGCCACCCTTGGAGAGCTCACACTGTTAAGATTCTGGTTTTTAACTCATGGTTTTCCAGCTGAAGGCAGTTGCCAAGACAACAAGTCTGATTCAGCAGCAGTGAATTGTCAGGGCAACAATCTCTGGCCATACCTGGGACGTGCTGAACAGCACAACCAGCCAGCAGACTGGAAGGCCACACCCAAAAAATATTGCCAGTTAAAAGAATAAAATCTTCCACTAGGATATGTGGAAAGCCAAAATGACTTTGAACTTGATCACCTCAAAAAGCTGAGTACAGTTACTCCACACAGAGAAAGAAAAATATTTTTAATAATTTAATAAATTTAATAATGGCAAAAGAAATAATCCTGTCTCAGCATGATAGGAATCCATAAAACATGACTGTGTACAGCCCTTCCATGGTTTGTGTACAGCATCCTCTGTTTACACTCTCACCATCTTTTGGGGGATATCACTGATGTAACGTGGGAGGAAGTTCACTGTGTTGCTCATGTAGAATTTGCTCTCCATTTCCTGATGGATCAAGGCACTTGTGTTTCTTTCCAATTTTAAACATTTCTTCCACTGTGTTTTCTTTTAGAATATTTGCACTTTAAGAAAATACATGCCCAAAATATACTGAAGGATGAGTGGGGCGAGGAAGGAAAATCACAGTAGTATGTAGTCATGCTTTATTTAAACTAATTTATAGGCCCTTGAAAATATTTGAACTTTTTTCCCCTCCAAATTTAGCCAGTCTTATGAGATTTTAATTATTCATTTCCCCAATGTATTTCAAGCAGTGCAATCATAATTAAATAAAATACCCAGTTATTTTGCTTGACCATCTCTCTGCATTTTAAAGTGTATTTTAACTGTTTTAAGGATGTGGATGATTTGGGTCAGAGCTGGGGTGAAGACTTTTGGTTTATTCTGCCCTCTCACAAACTCTAGCAAATTTTGCTAAATTCCAGCATGACCCTACTTAAAAGTACCCTAAGGAAAAGTTAATTTGTTCTTTCATATAGATCTATCCTGCTACAATGGAGATTTTGGACTGAAATTTTCTTATTTGTTGAGGGACTGCACAAACTCACTGAAGCTTCTGGTGTTAAAGCCTCTGTGTTTTTAATGTGAGCAAGAGGCTGCTTTGTGAAACATTTTCCTATGGAATTAGGAAATGCTGTCACATTCTAGTTTAGCTTCACTTGCCGCAATTTTTCTTCTCGTTCATCATTATTTGGGTGTAAGGGTCCAGTTTAAGTCACTTTTAATTGCCCCAAAGTCCATTACAAGTTGACCAGCAGGGCTGTCAGGGCTCAGCCATTCCCTTACAAGGAGTTGGGGGGTCCTTAATGAATAATTTTCCTGTCCATTTTGTTGTCCAGTGGGGTACAAGAGCCAGCTAAACATAGCAGGATATCTCACCAACCAACCTCAGGCGCCACAGGCCACCAAGCACAGCATTAGCCATGTCACTTGTCCTGCCTGTCACAGACCAGAGGGGCTGTTAGGATTTCAGTTCTCATGAGGACTTGTGCCTATTTTCATATTTCTCCTTTCCAACCTGTGTGTGCAAGTATCAGGCTTACCTTTTCTTTATCAGAGGATCAGGAATGACACAGGAGAATGACATCAGGAATGACACAGGAAGAGCTGCATGCAGTATTTTCAGGAGACCGAGGGATTTCAGTGCTTCTCTAAAGAGATTGGGATTTTTTCAGCCTTTAGCCAAAGTGTTACCAATTTCCTACACCTTTAAAATGCTAGATCTCTTGTTAACTTAGGTTTTGGAGTTTTTTTTTTTTTAATCCTAAATGTGCTTTTTATATCAAGAATGATGAAGATTGATCACTCACAATAAGCTCACTCACAATATGCCATGGTTAGAATTTGAAAAGCATACCTGGATTTGTTTAGCAGATTGATGCTCTGCCTAAATCACAGGTCAGTCATAACAGGACAGGAATTTTGTCATAAAAAATAGGCCCAACACTTGCAAACTTGTTAACTCAACCATGGTTTAAAAAAATGAACTCAAGTGACCTGGGTTTAGAATCAACTCACCTGAAAAATCAAGCATCTGAAAAATAAGCAACATATCTCCCAGATGAAGCCATTACCTAATTAGTGACAATAAAGCAATGAGCATCTCATCAGTTTGCTGCTAAACACCACAGAAGGCATTATTGTGTATACCTGGCAAACAGCTCCAGGTGACTTGACAGACAGATTTATGATAAAAGATAATTGCTAATAACAGAAACCATTTCACATTCCACACAGGAGAGACTAGGAGCTGAAAAAATATTTCAGAAGCATCTCTGTGATTTTGTGATGATAAAAGTGGTGTTTTTGTTAATGCCACCAAGCCTTAAAGCAATGCCATGCTCCTTCTGTCTGCTTCAAGTTTTCTGCCTTTTGCATTTGCAAAATTCAAAGAGTTTACAAGATGAATGAGAGTTATCCTCCACCTCTTCACCATGACTTAGTAACAAACAACTTTAATGCAGCCAGTGCTGGAGTTCAAGGACCATTTCTTGGAAATCTGAAATATACTGAAATCTCAACAAAGAAAATGGGACTCTATTAAATCTGCATGCTCTGGAGGGCTAATAAAAAACCTCTGTTGGGTCACAGATACCAGAGTGGTAATAAACCCATGAAAAATTGTTGGTTTAGCTGTTTTTTCTGTCCAGCTCTTTAGTGCATGGTGTAGGAAAAGAATGACATTTTACCAACATCAGTCAGCCAAATCTGATGCAGTTACACACAGTAACATGTATTAAACTGCTTATCCAAATCCCACCTGCAATCCACTGGACACAAACCCCAAGCTATGTAACAACATTTTAAAAAACACGTTTAAAAAATCGAGGTTTGTGCTGGGGCCACTATGCCACATTAAAATAGAGCATCATCCACCTGCACAGTTGCTGCCCTGTGCTTAAAAAAAAAAAGTCAAATCTCCATGACCACTGGGGATAACAGGCATAGCTCAAGCTGGAGGAGGCAGCCCAGTGTCCACCATCTCTCCCTCTGCCTTGCAGTTTAAGTGGTAGAGATTTGCCTTGTTTCTATAGGAAAACCTACAGCTGGCTGGAAGGGACTGGGTTACTAAAAATGTTGTCTGTTCTAGCAAGGGGGATGAGCAGGCTCAGAATAAGTTAAATTACGTACACTTCTGCACCATTCTCACTTTTCAATGTGATAGTCTCAATTACAGGTGACAGTTTCTATTATCGGAAAAAAAATGCACCGAGTGAGGAAAAAAAAAAAGTTTCTGGATTTGGCAGGTTTCAGGAAGAAATCCCAGCCCCGTGTTAGCAGCCTCCTTATTCTTCTTTGGAAAGGCTTGACCTGCAGGGAGGGAGGAAAGCCTGCTCTGTCATTTATCACAGCGACTTGCAGCTATCTTGTTTTTGGAGACAAACAATGTATCTGGAGGCCCCTGAAAAGCAGGAGCAGTGCACCACTGTGCTTCGGCGTGACTGCATGAGTATGACAGAGTTGGACAAAAAAGCCTTTTCATTCCCCCTCCTACAAGAGCCCCAGGGGATTCAGCTTCCTCTCAGTACCTCCTGCAATCTACATAAAGCTATTTTTTGCCACAGGGGCTCAGTGCTGAGTGACTGAGCACTCTGGAGTAACACTTGGTACCACTTCTTCTTGGGAACCAAACAGCCACTCAGGGGCTTGCTCATAAAAACCCAAAATGGGGGGAATGTGCTGGAAAACGGCCCAAGACTGGATTCCTCACAGCTTCACAGCAGCTGGAGGGTGAAGGATAGTCCATTTTTGTAGATGTTTCCTAAATCTCCAGGCAGCTCTGCCTCAAAGAGTGCTGAGCAGCTCCAGCGATGGCTGTGACACGTCCCAGGAGCTGCCTGCTCTCTAATCCACCAACACTACTGCCAGAACCCCAAAATTTGGGAAGTTAGGAAAATTCAGGGTTCAAGAGCCCAAATTTAGGTTTGGGGGGGGATTGGACCCCAAAATTCGGGGTTGGGGGGGCTGGGATCCCAAACTGGGAGGCTCTGGGGGTGGCAGAAAATTGGAGGGATCAGAACCCCAAAATCTGGGGTCAGGACAGCAAATTTTGGGAGCTTTGGGAGGTCCAGGGCCCTACAAAACCACCCAGTTTTGGACCCTAAATCAGGCATTCAAGACACTAAGTTTGAGTATATGGGGGGGTGAACACCAAATTGGGGGAGCAGAAATTTGGGGGAGACTGGAGGGGTGAGCACCCCAAAATTTGGGATCAGGACCCCAAAATTTGGGGGGTCAGAACCCAAAATTCAGGGTTTCAGAGCTCAAATTTGGGCATTTGGGGGTCCTGGATCTGAAATTTGGGAGGTCCAGGATGCAAACTCCAGGGAAGAGACCTCACTTCGAGATGAAAATATTGTTTCTGATGAGTGTCTAAAGTCAGCAATAGAAGAAAGGTGTGTTTCTTCCATTAATTGAAGCTTTGGAATTGATTTAATTAAAAATGGGAAGGAATTATGTCTTGCAACACCGAGCAAGGCAGGTGAATATTATATAATTTAGGCAGGTAGAAGGAAAAAACGAATGCACATGAAGGATTTGAGGCAGGGGAGCTACGTGAGCTTAGCACAGCTGAACTCATGAGTAGGAACTGGATGCAAGTTTGGGAGGAAGATTCCCCATTCCTTGTACCCCTTTGGTAAGAGGTATTTTGAGAGTGGGGGAGAGGAAAGGCAGGACATCAACACCTCTGCCCACATCACCTCCTATATGGGGAATCACAGAAGAAATGGAATGGGTTGGCTTGGAAGGGACCTTAAAGATCATCTCATTCTGAGCCTCCTGCCATGGGCAGAAACACTTTTCTCTAGACCAGGTTGCTCAGTGCCCCATCCAACCCAACCCTGAGCACTTCCAGGGATAGGGCATCCACAACTTCCTTGGGCAACCTCTGCCAGTGCCTCAGCACCCTCACAGTAAAAATGTTTTTCCAAATATCCAATCTAAAATAACTCTTTCATTCTGAAGCCATCCCCAGTGGCCTGTCACTACATGGCCTTGTGAGAAGTCCTTCTCCATTGATGTTACAGACCCCCTTCAGGCACTGGAGGGCTACAATGAGGTTACCCAAAGCCTTCTCTTTTCTAGACTGAACAATCCAAACTTCTCAGCCTTTTCTGATAGAAGAACTGCTCCATCCCTCTGATCATCTTGGTGGCCTCCTCTGGACTCACCCCAACAGTTCCATGTCCTTCCTCTGCTGGGAGCCCAGAGCTGGAGGCAGCTCTGCAGGTGGGGTCTGAGCAGAGCAGAGGGACAGAACCCCCTCCCTCACCCTGTCTCGGGATTCCCCTTGCTTGGGAATTTCTCGAGAGTCCTTTTCACAGCCAGATGGTCCAAGAAAGAGTCAGAGCTCCTTGGCTTTGGTTCTCAAGGTTGTTTATTTTCTCTTATCTATAACATGTTCTCCCTGCTCAGCCCAGATGTGTTCAGCAGGTCAGCTCAAGGCAACACACCCTCAGGACTGTGTTGTCTTTTTATACTATAAACTACACAGACATTATTTACAGTTAATTTCCAATACCTATCACCTATGTTAGACAGTGAAATTCTACTTTAAACCAATCCCCAAAAGCCACCATCACCAAGAGAATGGAGACGATGAAGAAGAAGGAAGGAGGGCAGTGCACGCCCAGATTGCTCCATCTTGACCCCCTGTACACTTCTTGACCCCCCTGTACACTTCTCACATCAATAACATTCTATTTTTCTACTTAATAATAAGCTACTTATTTTATTCTACTTTCCCTGGTTTGTAATTCCTCATTTAAAGTTGGTAACTGTTTCCATGGCTCAAGATCAAAAGCAGAGGGATCTTTGGCTCCATTCCAAGCTCTCCAAGCCCCCTGCCAGGGTCTCAGCCCATCCAAGGCAGCAAGAGGGATTTCCTGGTTTCCCACAACCCCGCTGCCCACAGGGCTTTGGATGCAGCCCAGGATCTGGGTAATTTCTGGGATGCAAGTGCACATTTACACATTGCTGGGTCATGTCCAGCTTCTCATCCCTCGTTATCCCCATGTCCTTCTCGGCAGGGCTCCTCTCCATCTGCTCAGCTGGGATTTGCTGTGCTGCAGAGGTGCCTGGCTGCTCACCTACCACTGCACATGCAAGGCTTCCAGCTCTGCAAAGCCGTGCTCTCACTGCACAACCACCACACTGTAATAACATTTCAGAATGTGATTAAATACCTCAAAATAGCAGCTCCTATTTCTCTGGCCAACGCTCAGGTGAGGCACTATTGAGACAGCACAGATTTAATACAGCAGGCAGTTGCATCCTTCATGAAACAGCTAAGGGAGTGAAAAGCTGTGGAGATCCTCCCTCATTCTCTCCCTTAGCCTTGTCCACTGCTAAGGTGAATCAAAAATAATACCCATTTGGGGGTTTTTATTATGGTCCATCACCAGGGATGTAACTGCAGTAAAACTGGAAAGAAAAGACAAGAGAGTAAAGTAGCAGGAAAAAAAAAAAAGAATACAGAGGAGAGGAGTTAAAAAAGATGGAAGTAAACAAACTGTCCTTCTAAACTTCCTGTATTGTTAAAGAGGTATTTCCTGCACCAACACCTTTCCAGACCGAGGCACCAGAATATAGATTTGATTAAAAAATACCTCATCTAGTGGCCCTAAAAGGCCCCTAAAATATCCAGAGGGTGTCTGAAAAGCAGCAAAGAAAAGGTGAAGCTCTGACTCACAGAACAAACAGGATGGCAGAGCAAAGAGCACACTGGCAGCTCTCAGGGAGCATCATGGAGTGAACTTCACAACTGATTCTAGAGACTTTCCCTCTCCCAACATCCAATAAGGAACATCCCTCCTACACAAGGGTGAGCAAAAGATGGAGGATGGCTGGTTGATGTCAGCAATCCATTCCCTAAGACATGCTGGGTAACCCGTCTTGTTTCCTCAGCTATGTTCTGTGTCTTCCATTATAAATTATTTTTCTTTTTACATCCATAGACCAGAGTACTCATAAGCCCATCTGGGGCCAGGGCAGAGAGCACGAGGCTGTAGATAAATGTCAGCCCACAGGGCTGTGACCAAAAGAAAGCTGAACTCAAATTTAAACAATCAGTACTTCTACAGTGAGACCTTTTCCTGGTACCCGTGCTCTTTTTCTTTCATTTAGCAAAGCCTCATACACAGCATCCAGACAAAGGTGAATTTTAAGTCAGACTAACAAACATTTAAGAAGAGTCTCCTCATTTCACAGACATCAGGATCTGAGCATATATTTGAACAGTTCATTACACAAGGATTGGGTATTCAGTTGTCTCTCCTCAAAAAACAAAAAATTTATAACTTATAAGTCTGCTGTACTTTACAGAAAAACTTGACAGTGCCTAAGTTATAATGGTGCATAAGTTATAACTTATAGACCTCTGGTAACTTATGCATGAAAAAAGTTGACAGTACTTGTGGACACAATTCAAGTATCATTAGAAAACTTTTTGCATAACTTGTGCACCATATTAAAAGACTCAATCTGAGATATTTCAGAAGAGGCTTATTAAAGGGCTCTAGTATTGTTCTCTGCTAAATAATCTGTTTTATTACTCCCTCTCTCCGTACCTATTCTTATCCAAGTCATCTACCCTGACTTGCCAACTACCTACACAAGAGTGGTGAAGAGAAACTTAATTAAAAAAAAAAAAAAGATTATCTATATTTCCAGCATTGACGTTGAAATGTTAATACTTCATTTACTGTACACAGAATTCAGAATTTTTGTACAGCTGCACTGTGACTGAGGTGGCATCAAAAAGGTAAACTGGGACATGACAACTGTAGAAAAAAAGCAGTTGTTGGTAAAGAAGCCAGAATTTCAAATACACTCAGAGCCTCACACCACTGCTGGAGCATCACACTGCTACTGGAGGCACAAACACTTTCATGCTGCACAGTACATCAGAAGAATATATGCATAAAAATCCCAGCAGCTTCTCTCTGAGACAAAGTCTGGACCAAATAACCAGGCAGGAAGGTAAAGAATAAGATGCAAATCAATATTCCTTGCAATGTTGTTCCTGGCATGATTCATAAGAACCACAGGAAAGGGATTTAGGCACATACTTCATAGCATGGATATGATCCCACAGTTCAATAGGGGCAAGGTGAAAGCAAAGAGAGATTTTTAGCAGGAAGATAATGTCAATGCCAAAAAAATCATTTGGAGCCAAAGATAAATGCATAGCTTCCTCTGTCAAGAGAGTTTAGCACAGCAGGAGCTGCACTCAGCCTCACCCTGCACCCACAATCCGGGGCTGCTCCCACAGCACAGCCTCCCCAGGCTGGGTGGGAATGCTCCCCACGGGATGGCCAGAGAAGCACTGCAGAGCACTCACACTTGCTAATTAACAATGAGAGCTTGCTCCTAAACAAGTGCATTTTTGTGTGCCCAGATGGGAACAGACCCTTGTCTCCCACCCTTAGAGCAAGGTTTCTTTTTACTCTTAACTCCCATCTTGTTGCTTAATGTTAACAAATCTACAGCTCAGCCAAGACAACAGGAAAACCTCACTGCAAGGGATAAGCACAACAAATGCTTCTGCTTTTGCAGGTATTTCACTTGAATTACATTTTAAAACAACCTCTTAGTCCATGCAGATTTCCCAGCGAATGAATCAAATGTATATCATGTATCATAAAGACATTACAGTGACCAAAAAAGAGTTAGATCTCCACATTTGAGCTTCACTTTCCCTCCCAGGCACATCTGAGATGCCTGCAGGCCCAGCCTGTCCAGGAGGATGCCTGGTGGACAAACCCTGGCTTCACTTCCCCAGGAGCACAGGAATGGGGCTGCAGGCAGTAAGGCCTTTTGCCTTACTGGCAGTCAAGAAGGGAAGACAGTAAATACCAGGAAAATATCACCACCTTCCTTCCCAGTCTCAGAAGCAAAAAGCAGTGTATTTGCACTTAATGATGCCATATTTGAGATGATCTATTTAATAATCCCTGTAGTCAGACTGAAGCTCAACTCCAGGAGCTCTGAAAATTACAAATATAAATAGCTGTGGCTTAGCCTCAGCTCTCTTGCAAAGAGCAGCTCACCTGCACCCAGAGCTGATGGGAGGAGTGCACCTTCACCTAAGGTATAATTCAGACATCAAAAAAAGCAGTGTAATATTGTGTGGTTGCTCATTATTTTTCATAAGAGAGAGCAAATAACATCTGTGTAATATAACTACCAAATACAATTGGAGAGTGGAATCAAAATCTCTGGTTTTCAACAAGTCTGGAACATTAATTCTCAGCCCTGATTTTAAATTAGCTCTTATTTTTTTGTTCAAAGCTCCTTTCATTGCTATCCATACACCTGCATTCCAAGTAAATTGCCTTGGATCTCAGTACACCCATTGCTTCAGGAATTTTACATTTGCAAAAGGATGAATGAAAATAGCCCAGAGTCTGATATGAACATCTTTGGCTGTAGTATCCAGCATCCCATACTCCTGGAGGTAATCCTCTTACTGTGATTAGCAGAAGAACAGAAGGGTTGTAAGGAGGGACTTAAAGTGGGCTTTGGCCTCAGCCAGGGTTCATAGCCCAGGCTGGCTCCTCTGCTTCTTGCATGACTGGCCCACACTGAATTTCAAAATCCTTGCTAAGTAAATACATGCAAGGGATTTCTAGGAGTTGAGAAGAAAAATGAAGCATGCCAGAGAGAAACAAAAGTGTATATGGTGCATGCTGAAGGTGAAAAGAAGTGAAATTTGAGGTGGTGGTGATGTGGGTAATGCAGTTTCTGGGAAAATGTGGCAGTGTATCTGTGCACACTGAAGAACACAGGTGGGGAGAAAACCACAGCAGGCAACATCACAGCTTCCAAGAGAAGGGGACATTTATCCATCAGTTTCTGGATTTTAGGCCTGCTGAAGCACAGAATGCCATGGAAGGAAAGCTACTGCCAAGACCTTCAAGTCTTCTGTTCACACGACATGCTGGAGTCCTGCTTCAATCCCAGATTCCCATCTCCCTCTCAGCATTTATCTGTTACTCACCTGTTGCTGGTAAGACAAGGCTGTAAACTATTCATTATTTAAAAAGCTGGTTTTTTCCCCCCTCCAGAAACCTGCACTGTGCAATTTAGCTCCTCTGAGATTTACTCAGACCCACGTAAATAAATCTAACCAAATCCACTGACCACATGTGTTGTTCTTGGTCCCAGCACTGCCTCACATGTATCTAAAAATCAGCTCACCTGCTCTACAGTGTTTCATGATGAACAGCTCCCAGTTTCCCTACTGGGCCCTCTTCATTTCCTGCTTCTGATTCATCTGCACCTTCCTACCAAAAATTTTTTTTCTAGTCTGAGTGCACTGTTTCACAGTTCAGAAGATAACTCCATTATACTAGACTTCATTATAAAGCCCAAGTTTCATTATTTTTCCTAAAACTAGCCAAATTATACCAAAAAGCAGAGCACTTTTATTAATTCCACCTAAGATGGAAAGAAATATGGTGGAGGGATAAATTAACTTTAAGCAGAAACTTCCATTTGGGAAAGCCCATTCAGCTGTACTTTAATAGTACTGTGTTAAAAAAGAACAAAATTCAAGTGAGGAATGAAAACACAAAAATGGAGTTATATTCTTAGAAACCATGGCATCCTGCAGACAGGCAAAACAGTCTGTGTGGAGCCAGCCTCTCCTGGACTGACTCTCTGACTGACAGCTCCTGCCAAATCCCTCCAGACCTCTTCCTTACACAGCCTCCCTCAGAAAGCTCTCTGGGAGCATCTTTTACCAACCAAGAAAATTCCCTGGCTTTCAGTAGGATTTTAGGCTACAGCTCTGCAAAACAACCCGTGAGAGCATATCTGAAAAAGTCACTTTAAGGAATTGGCTTTGATACTCCAAGAGTCCCAGCAGAAGATGTTTGAGCAGGATTTTCAAGCAGGATTTTCAAGTTGGAAAAGTTTCACTTCAAGAAATATGTTTTAAAGGACTGCCAGGAAACTCTGCGAAGACAAGAGTGAATCTAGGTGAGCTTGCACACAACTCCTCAAGAACAGATCAACAGTTCAACATTAATATCAATGACATCTGTGCCTGAAGGGACCATGAGGAACTGTTCCACCCTCCAAACAGCCCTTTGTGTTCACAGGCAGCAGAAATGCACAGCGTGGAGGAGGAGGAGGGTTCTGGGGGTGCATGAAACAGTGAAACTTCAAAAGAAACTGGACTGTTTCCAAAACCTCTGGATTTACATCTAGGCATGATCTTGTCTCCCTGAGGACCCACAAATTGGGGGAGGAATTTGAGCTGGCACATTTACCTGACAGGTAAGTAAGTAATTGGATGTTTGACATGGTGTGGCAGTTTGTCACAGTAATAGGACCCTAGCACACCACAGCACCAGTAGGATAAAGGAATCAAACACAAAACACAGCAAGCTCATAAAAATAGAGAAATAATATATTTTTTCAAGCAAGGTGACTTACTTGCCTGATAACCTATGTAGTATACTCTTAGAGATAAATTGCAACTTAAGAATTACTTTTGAAATTGATTTTGAGCTGATTTGTTGACAATTTGCTCTTCAAAGACCTGTACTCCTCTGGGAACATCTTTGTTTTCATACAAGCTCCTGGAATCTTCCCCTGTTCTTGACCTCAGCATTGAAGCATTTCAGATATATCCAGGCACTGGCTAACATCCCTCTTCTACAAACACAGGTGGCTGCTGGCTGAACTCAGCCTGGTCATCTCAGTGGACATCCCACTGTGACAACAGCTGGGAAGGCTCTTCTGTCCTGATTCATTTCTGAAGGGGAAAACCATCTCTGTTGGTGTTCAGCCATGTACATTATTCCTCAGACTTCCATTAGTAGTGGCATCCACACAAATTATGTATTGGAGAGAGAAAAGAATTTCTCTTTATGATAATGCAGATCACGAGCGACGTGGTTGATTTTTCTCTAAGATATAATCTAACGCTGAGAGCTGCAGTGAGAGCACAAAGAATATCTGATAGCTCAGAGCTGCAGTGTTCTATCTTCCCTGCACTGTGCACGGATTCAGGCACAGCAGAGAGTGACAATTCTACCAGAGATGAGGCACTTAATGTGTCTTTTAGACATGGTAACAAAAGGCATTCGCACGGAGCGTGCGATGAGACCACAGAGCAAGGGAAGAGAGAAGCGCTAAAAGAGAACCCGAGCATCATTCCTTGTGGTACATCACATGCCATTTCTTGTAGTACCTCACTCTTCACAGACAGCTTTGTTGGTTTCCTATTCCTCCTTCTATCCTGAAGAAATGCTTGAGTTGTCTTTATGGTTCAAGAGACAACCTGAAGGCAGGATTTAAGCACAAAGCTTTGCAGAGACCTTGGAACTTTTACAGAGATCTATAACTGTACTGACAAAAGATGTGTATATTTTGTGTTGAATTTTATTGCAAGCTAAGTCTCAAGTGATTCTCTCCTTCTTACTGAAAATTCCTAGCTTATGTTACCTGGATATATTACTACAGATTAACCAAAGACCAGCTGTAACACCAACTTTCCTTTGAAAACTTACCCTTCACTCTCACTACTGAGCTGCTGGCTGTGATTTTTACTGCTCCAAGCACCAACCACAGAATCATATATGTTGGAAATGTCCATGGACATCAAATCCAACCATTAAACCAGCACTGCCAAGTCCACCACTAAACCATGTCCCCAAGTGTGACACCAACATGGCTTTTAAATATCTCCAGGGATGGCGACTCAGCCAGCTCCCTGGGCAGCCTGTTCCAGTGCTTGCAGCTCTTTCAGTGAAGAAATTCTTACATTTGTTAGGATTGTCATGCTGCACATGAGCCAAGTAGGTTTCAATTATATTCTCAGGCTACTTTTGTTTAAGAAGCTTCAAAATTTCTTCTTCAGGGAAACAGGAGCTGAAGTTTCCTCTCCCACACCTCTCTGCAAGGCTGTCACAAGTCTCTGGAGAATTTGCACACTCCAAGGATGTGCTGCCAACTAACACAAACCATTCACCCTTGAGCATGGCAGGATGCACAGGAACTCACCTCAGGTCATTCCTAAGGCTTAAGGAAAGAAACATCCCTCCCAAACTCTGTCTTCTCCTATGTCATTGAAATTAAGATGCTCTATTATGAAAGAAAAACAAAGAAGCTAATTCCAGCAAACTAAATGCACAACACTGATAAACTTATAAGGATTTCTGTATCTCTTACAGGAATGTTTTATTCTGGCTTCACTTGAGGGTTGGCTGATTCTACCTCTCGTTTTGAACTGTAGAACAACTTTCTCTTCTTGTCCTTCCAGATCTATGTCCAGTGATTACAGCTTTAAAGGTACCTCATCCAGGAGGAAACACCTGAAGACACAAGAAGGCAGAGGAGAGAAGGGTGGCTTGGCTGCAGATAGAGAGGAGCTGCTCTTTGGTGCAGTTAAAGTGCATTCACTGCAGCAAACCTGTACATGCTTCAGGATTGCACAGATGCTGCTTCAAAGAAGAGAAGGAAAAAGAAAGTTAAGTTTCTCTAAGACAACTTTTTTTGGATGAAGTTTGGAGGACAGCCCTATTTACTCATTGATGAAAGCACGTCCCAGAAAAATCAAGACAGAGGAGTCTAAAAACCCTCAAAAACAAAGATCTGAGATCGAAACCCTCCATGACCCAGATGCACTGTCACAGCTTTTCAACACAGGCTAAAAAAAGGCAAAACCAGAAATAGCAGCTTCAAAAGGAAGTAAAAAACAACACTGATATCCAGAATAGAACAAAGATACAGATCAATAGAAAAAAGTTTCAAGCTGTCTTCAACAGTTGAAACATCCTGAGAGTAGGTTTCCCAAAATATACTTCCAAATGCTGCTGGATAAAACCTCTGTCACTCATAGTGTGGTAATTACTGAGGTCAGGATGGCTGCACTGTAGCCCTCCAGAAAAGAAATAAAAAGTAACTCTGGAGACAAAATAGAGAGAGAAAAGGGTGGAAAAACTATGGATGTATTGGTGTCAGGAAGAGATGTGAAAAGGAGGGATGACTTCACATCTGGTTTTTTGCTGTGGTTTGTTGGTTTTTTGGTTAAAAAAAAATTTCATGCATAGGTATGATGTGAAGGTTACCCATTCCTTCTGCAAAACTTCCTGCTGCTGCTGAAGAAATCCTTCTGGACTAGCCATGAAAGCTAAGCACAGTCCACTGACTCATGAGAAAACCTTACAAAATCATGGAGAACCACTATTCCTTGCAGTTTTTTCAAATGTGGACTGCAGATTCCCATTCTGTACTACTTGCCCATATATTTGATTTCAAACTGGTCTTCTGTGCCCATGGCTTGACTGAATTCTGCACAGTGTCCTAAATTGTGCCTTCAATTGAATTCAACTACACAAAGGGTATCAGAGCTCCCTCAAGCCTTCATGAGTACCATTTTGACCTTCAGTGGTCAAATTTGGGTGGTGGTGTTGAGGTTTAATCATTTGTCAATCTGGTCACCAGCTGCTGTGAGTGCTAGGAAGGTCTCAGGTGTTCCAGCTCATGAGAATGGCTCTTCAGTCTTACAGCAGCCAAAGACTATTCCCCAGCTTCACCTTCCTATCATATTAATGACTCTTCTCTCTTTGGAAGCTTTCATTGGAGCTTTCATTTCCACCTGGGAATGATGAGAAGCACTGGGTAAAACCTCCACTTGCCACCTCTATTTG
The DNA here is from genome assembly GCA_013400575.1 of Peucedramus taeniatus. Taxonomy (NCBI): domain Eukaryota; kingdom Metazoa; phylum Chordata; class Aves; order Passeriformes; family Fringillidae; genus Peucedramus; species Peucedramus taeniatus. Next base: position 146,386 of record WBNO01005254.1, on the reverse strand, counting down.
CAGACAGCACCAACACAAGGAGGTTTCAAGCATCTCCAAGGGCCTGCAGGGTTCCAAAAAAAAAGCTGGAGAGAGGCAGGAAGAGTGCTGATGGGCACCAGCCCAGCTGCCAAAACCAGCACTGAACACTAAAAGCTTGGAAGAGAACATGTTTGACTCTGCCCTGGAAGATGAGTGTTTCTGCACATCCAGGGACTGCAGACATGATGAGCAGGTAGCACAATGCTCAAGAGGAAAAGAAGCCAAAGAGAAACTGAGTATAAACTGTCCAATAAACAGCTTGTCACCAAGGGCAGAAGGTGAAAGAGAAGATTTTTTAATACTCTAGAAGTCAGCCATCTGAACCCAGAGCTCCCAAGTGTTTCTAGGATCATCAAAATATCCCCAGCCTTTGTTTAAATTGCTGCCTGTCCTGTGCTTTCAGCTGGCAGTGCTCAGAGTGACCAGGGAATTACAACAGCACTAAAATGGGAGGAAGGCAAAGATGCGCACAAGATAAAGCCAGCTTTTTGGAGCCAGGTGTGGAAACGCCAAATGTGTTCACTAAGAGCCTTCTCCAGTTGTACCTGTTTGTTTCTCACACAACCACTGGTCTAGGCTGGGAGAGGGAGTGGGGGGAAGCTTCCCCTTGGTTGGGGGAGCAGCTGAGGGGAGCTGTGCTCAACAAGGCTCCTTGGCCTCGAGTTTCGCAGTCCAGGGATTGGACTCGCTCTGGGCTGCACAAATTATCTGCAGGAACAACCTGTGGATATCCTGGGCAGCAAGCCTAAGGGCCAAATGCTGAGACACACAACAAATGTCAAATAAACCCCATTAGAAAAATACCTGCCAGCTGCACACACGTGTGGCCATTTAGAAGAGACACGGCAACTCCCCTCATTTCCATGGGGAAAAATCTCTGCATGTGCCTTACAGAGTCCAAAGGCCAAACCCTTTGTTTAATTAGTTTAATTTCGTAGATGATACCTGGTTTCTTTTTTAATTATGGATGCAATCGCATTTATGGGAGGCAGCACTGCTCCATTGGCCCTGTCCCTCTGTTCCTGCAATGCTGATTCATGGATGCCAACACAAGAGGAGAACCTGGGTGTTCTTTTTCCCAAGAAAAAGACATTGGCCTTCACACAGTGCTTGGCTGTTCACAGGGCTGTCCCACATGCCTCTGCCACAGAGCTGCCACCCGAGAGCCACTGGGACTCCTGTGGCCACTGGTGAGCAAGACCAAAGCTGGGACACGATCCAAAAGCAAACATCAGCCACCAGGGTTTGGGATAAAAGAGAGTTAGCACCTTCTCCTGCCAGGAACCTGGGCACAAGGTGGGTGTGGAAGGGAGGCTCAGTCTGAGAGAGCAACTCTGCACTGGTTTTCAGAAGAAGAATGTGAGTAAAAGCCATGATTCCTCAAAGGACTTCCAGTGCTTGCAGCACTGAAATGTGTGTGTGTGCATATATATATATACATATATATGTAGTACACAGTTGGATTTATATGGAAAAATCCCCAAATCTGAAAACCAACCACCAAAAAGCCAGCCTGGGAACTGAAATGTTGTATTTATGCCCCAAGGTGATGTAGGAGAGCCAAGCAGGGTGGACACACAGGTGCAGAACGTTCCCAGGTGAAGGCTGATGAACACTCATCAGTGAATTCTCTGTCAGGGTCAGGAAGACTGAAAACTGGAGGAACAGATTTCAAGTAATGCATAAGCATAGATCACAATGTGATAGCACTGGGAGAAAACCTCCAAGAGGAGTTTCTGTGAAATGTTTGGATTGTTTACTGTAGGGTAAGAATATTGAAGCTGCTGTAAAGTTGGGCTGCTTGGGACAGACTGGGCTCTTCAGGGTCCCACTGCTGCTCTTTGAGGATGTGCCATCAGATGGAAAGGATCCTCTGCATGGGACAATGCACACATAAAATCACAGCTTGTTGTATAACTCAATTTTCTGTACACATCAACACATACACCTTCTTTTTAAAGAAAATATTGTTCCATTGGCATCACTGTATCTGTATTTTTACTGCTGAAGCAGTGGGAATGCACCAAAAATGAGTGAAACTCTCTAGATGCACATATAAAACATCCATTCCCACGCATCCAGGGAGCGTGGGCAATGCTGAATACCTGGTTAACCACTGAAAACCACTTCCAAGGGCTATTTCTCCAGAATATCATGGTGGTTTGTGGTGGTGATTCAGTGAGATGCTAACACTGCTTATGCTTAGCATTTCAGGTGTAACATCTACACAGACAAAACAAAACAAAAAAAAATTAAAAAAATAAAATGGAAAGAATATGAAGTTTGTACCTTTTTTTTTTTTGATCCAGGCTTGAAGAACCTGTCAGTCACAGCCGTGAATCACATAAAACAAAACTAATGCTACAATAAATTTCTGTTTCTGGGAAGAGGAAAAGCATGCATGCTGGTTTGAAACACAGGGGGAATATTTCAAATTCAAATTTGAAATATTCCCAAATTCAGCCCTCTCAGCTCTGTGGTACCCGGGCTGTGGACAGTGCTTACTTGAAAACATCACTCTTTGGCCACATCCTGGCTCCCTGCCACCTCCATTTCCCAAGCTTTAGTTTATATCTGTTGAAAGCTTTGAGCAGCAGTTCCTACAGATCACCTTCCAGAAGTCTGGGTGGCTGCTGGGGTGATCAGTGAATCTCAGAGCCCTACTCAGAGCAGAGAGCCTGGGAAACATTTGCATTCAGGGCTGGGAGCATCCCCAGTCTGGCCACCCCAGGGTGAAACTCCCACCCTGGCTTCCAGACAAACACCTGCCAAACATCATCAAACGCCGCTGCTGGAGTTACTGGGAACACAGGGTGTCCCAAGAGTGGAAAAGCAGCATCAGTAAAGGGCTTTTCTTCCCTGAAGAGGGCTCCTCATCTCGGTTTATACAAACAGCGTGATGGTTTTTCAATATCAGGAAGGAAAAAAGAAAAGAAAAACAAACAAACAAAAAAAAAAAAACCAACAACAAACCAAAACAAGACAGACGATACCTGTTGTAACTCCATCTACTGTAAGACATGTTCCTGTTGCTGCTGCCACCATCCATCTCCGGCTCGGCTACAGCGCTCCCGGCATGGCCCGGCTGCTCACACACCTGCCTGCGGCCGGACCCGCCCCGCCGACGGGGGCAGCCGCCTCCGGCCTTGCGCGGCTCCGCCGAAATTCACCGCCCCGCAGCGGCTTCGCATGGAGCTCTGCTGCTCGGAGCGAACCACTGACAGCGCCAGCGAGGGAGGAGAAGGAAGAGGAGGGAGGGATGAAGAGAGGGGGAGGCTCCCGGGGTCCCCGCCGAGGGGCCGGACGCTCTGAGGCAGACTCGGAGGCGCGCAGGTAATGAAGGGGAGCGCGGCTGCTAAGCCGCTTAAGGGATATTCGGCGGGGCTGTGCAGCGGCTTGTGCGCCTCCTGCTCCGGCACACGCGCCTTATTTATTTATTTATCCCGGTTGCCACAGATACGGGTCCATTGCGCTGACATCAGCCGCCTCCCACCCGCCGCCGGCCCCGGGTCTCGCCGGCGGGATCTTCCAGGAGGCGCGTGCGGGTGCCATGGCTGCCCGCGGGGTCAGGATCGTCCCCTCAGGGACGCGGCCTCGCCGCTCAGCGCCCGCTCCGCTCGCTGCGGCTGGCAGGAGGGTGGGCAGGGGGCACTCCGAGTGCAGGGAAAACGCTTTGCACTCCCAGTTTCAGGCACTGGTTTGCACAGTGCGTGGCCCCAGGTTGCCCCAGGGCAGGGATGTGTGAGAGCGCTCCAGTCTCGACGTGGCTCTTCCTGAGCTGGGACCGAAAGCCAAACCATCCTTCACGGCTCCTCCACACATGTCCCTGGTGGGGACAGCAGTGCCAGGGCCTGTGCCGAGCACTCTGTTTGTCACCTCCCTCAGCTGAAGGCAGCCCAGGGCCTGTGGTGCTCCCAGGTGCCCACACCTGCCCCGTGGTTGGGATCCAACAAAACTTCCCGATGTCCCAGGATTGTGAGGCCTGGCTGCTTGGCTGTGCAGTGTCAGACACAGACAGCAGCACCACGACCCCATCTCCTGCCACACCACAGCACACAGGGCTGCCCAGAGGGCCTGAGCATCCCTACCACGGGAGATGGTACCAGGAGCAGTGCCAGGTGAGCACAGCCAGCCCCCAGGACAACGCAGGACACATCTACAGACACACAGAGAGGTGGGGGACTGCACTCAAACCTTGCCCAGTCAGTCCCAGCTCTTTGGCCTGTGCTAATGTCTTCTGGCTCCTTCTTTCACTGCTTGGCCAGCCAGCTGCCCAGCCCTGCTCTTATGTGTAAGATTTCTCATGAGAAATGCATAAAAACCCCAAGGATACATAAATAAGGACTGGAAGGGACTTGAGTCAATCAAGCCCAGTCACTCTTCTCACAAACCACTGTATCTGATGAGGGTTCATGCTGAAGCTCCAGAGGCTGCTAGTGCTCCTAGAGCTCCAGAAAGCAGCTGAAAGTCCTGGAGTCCCACCTTGCTGACTGAGATTTCCCATTCCTACTTCAAAGGTGTTCATGGACATCAGTTAGCCAATTGTTTTAGCACCATTCAGTTCCTTTAGTTCAAGTAAATGAAATGCCTGCCTTCACTCTTTAGATTTCCAGTCTTTATATTTGAAGGCTGAATAGAGCAAACCCTCAATCCCTTTGCATCAGGATGGGCAGAACCCCAAGAGTTTTTTCCATGTAGCAGTTTTAACCCAAATCAAACCCCTCCTGAATATGGGTGGTATTTGGCCATACTTCTTTCAAACAGGGAAAACATCAAACAGGATTCCTTGGAATGGCAATTAAAATGCCCAGAGCTGAGTCCTGCTCCTTGTAACTGCATATACCCCATTGCTGATGTGATGTATAGACAGTGCATCCCCATTTATCTCTTTCATCATCCACATGGAGTGACCTGGATGAATTGGACCATCTGGAAAGCAGAGTTACTCACAGCCCATCTCCTCCACCTACCTGCTCTGCTCAAACTGAGACATTCAGAAATGGGCAAACTGAAACCATTTGCTTGTCTGTGGGATTACTCAGGCCAGCATTTTCCACATGGGAGCAGCTGAAAATCATCCTAATTTTCCTGAGCCATGCAGCCCAGAAAAGCCTCTGTCAGAAACAAACTCCTCAAGGCACATCAATAAAAGCAAGGAGCACAGGTTGGCTGCTCTCCTCTTCACATGCCTCATTCAAAGTGTAGCTCACTGGCACCTCAGGCTCCTTCTCACCCATCCTGGACCAAAGCACTGAGCAGGAGAATGTCAGCCACATTCTGACAGTGCAAACACAGCCATACACCCAGAGCTGTCTTGTCCCAGCATGCTGAGGCAGGTGGGATGCAGAGATTTGGGGCTGACCCTGCTGAACCTCAGGGCAAGCACAGCCTCTCTACACACGTAACTCATCAAAACCAAACCCCCCACACCCAAATTTTGGCAGAGTGGTGCTTGGAGAACTTGCCTGTGCTTCAGGGGACCCCTTCACACACACCCTTGCAGAAGAGGTGCTCCAGAGTAGAACCAAGTGTGGTCTCTCCTCTGCTGCAGGTAAACAACAGCTTGAGAGTCCTGAGAAAAGTACTCTGGGCAGCAGACAGCCTCCTGGGACACGTGTCTCCCTGCTTCCTGCACGTGGGTGACAGCTCCCTGAATGCAAAGTCTCCCATCCCTTCTGCTCAGGAGCGTGTCAATTCTTGTTTCATTAATTCAAAACAAATGCCAATGACTGACAGTGAAGCCTTTGCCTGTGGTCCATTGTGAGCACCTCCAGGTCCTGCTGCTGGGCAGTGACTTCCCTCTGCAAGTGTCCCAGCTCTGCTCTTGCCCCTGACCCCACAGCCTGTGTTGCTGACAGTATCACTTCAAAGCTGAAATTTTCAGAAAGGCTCGGATGGGAAAGCTGGGGCACTCATGAGCCTGTGCAAGGGGCAGTGACACAAATGAGATCCATGCTGGGATTCAGTCAGAGAGAGAAATGGTTCTCTTGCCATTCGTTCTGCTCCCAGTGCTTCAGGGCATGTGTCACCAAGTGTTTGAGCACGGCTGCATCCACACACATCTGAAATGAGTCACGTCTGCTCCCTGCTTCCAGAGATTCCCTCTGACCACTGCAGATGCAGGGACATCTCAAAGCAAGCATGTTTAATCCGGGGGGAGCAAGGGGCTGGGCTTCTAGGTTACAGCATATGAAGCTGGAGCAGTAATAATATTTCAGTTCTTCTTAAAAGCATTGAGAAGCTGCCCCACAGACTCCTCATCCCAGTGCCAGCAGGGAGAAAGACTGGATCTGAGCACTGAAAAGACACAAAATCTTCCTCGTTTCAGGTGTTCAGAATACAGCAAACAACTTTATCACCCAAATAAATGTGATCTGGAATATTGGCTTGAGCTGTTGAAATACCACAGACATTAAGCTGGCAGCAGGGCTGTAGCAAACAGGCTGTTGCTGCATTTCTCTGCAGACAAATGGCAAAGTACCTGCTGAGTCACTGGATGGAGCCTACATGTTTAACAGTGAAAGTCAAGAACGCAACCTAAACCCCAGATTAGATATTCCACTCTGAGTTTTAAGCGTGCTTTTTGGGCATGCCCACTCTGTGATTATGTATATATATATATATATTGTATCAACAGGACCGACGCTGCCCCCACCACCCCAAACAGTTGCTCAATGAGATTAGGAGCCCTTCAGCAGCGCTAATTAGTGCTTACGCAAGCAGGGATTTCTCCAAGCCCTCGGGGCTGCTTCCTGGAGGTGAGGATGCTCCCGGGTCTGCAGGCGCTGCCCTGCACAGGTTCGCGCATTGATGTCCCCGCCCTGCTGCTTCGACAAAAAGTTCCTCCCTTTGTCCTGCCCACGGGCTGCCCGCGTTCACACGGGGTTCAGCAGGTGAGGAGGAAGTGGGAGGAACAAGGACAGGGGAGATCTGGTCTCCTAAGCACCACTGTAAGGGGGTTTTTCCGAACGCCACTGTCTCATGATGTGACACCCGCTGCTTCCAGCTGGGACAGTGCCAGGGTGACATCTGGGGACACCAGCAGGAGACTATTGCAGCCCAGCCTGCATGGCAGCTCCAGAGGGAGTCAGGCTGGCTTGAACAAAACATGCCAGTTCTCACTCAGTAACCAGACAGGTTCTAAGACAGCTCCAGGAAAACCTCCAGGAAAACCAGTTACAAACCCTGTAACCCCTGGGCAGCACATTCCCCTGCAGAACAAACATCTGGGCCTTGCTTAGGAGGAGATTTGGGCCCACAGACACAGGAACAGCACTGCAGAGCCTCCATCCCCACAGGAGCTCTGCTGCCCTTACAGGAAGCATGAGATGCCTGTGAAAAAAGCACTACATCATTTCAAAATTAAGAAAAAAGAAGACAACAGCACAAAAGGCCTGTGGAGAATGAGGAGAAACACAGCAATGGGACAGGCAGTGGTGACTCCAGGACACCCAGCATCCGTGCTGGGGACTCCGTGAGCCAGTGCCTTGGATGACATAATGCTGCATGCAGGGGACTCTGTGCCTGTCTGCTTTTCCACTTTCCCTCACATTACCCTGCCAAAGTAAAGCTTACGAAAGTTGGGCTTAACGATTTTGCCTGAAAAGAGGGTATTTACATCCTTAAGAGCATCTGGCATAATTCTGTATTTCATCTTCCTTTTAAAGGACAACGCAGCTTCTAAAAATTCCCTCCAAGAGCCATTATGATTTTATGCTGCTCCTGTTACAATAAACAACTTCATTCGTCAGGCTCCAGGCATTTTACAAAGAAGCCAGCATGACAATTTACATTTTGCAGAAAAGAACCTGAAGCAGCACAGCTTTCCTAGCAGCAACCAAGACAGCCTGGGAGACACCCACACTGGCCCTGCAGCCTCCAGGCTGCAATGCCCCCATTCCACACAGCCACAGGATGACCCAACCCTCTGGGAACCTTCTGCCTGGAAGTGTTTAGAAACCTGACCATGCCATCCATGGTGCTTTTAAAGTCCCAGTCTTCACAGGTGTAAGAAACCAGCACTGCATTCATGACAGCTCAACTTCTTCCTTCTTTTTAAGAGCTAGAAAATACTATATTTACTATTTACTATATATATATAGATATATATATGATGTGTATGCTATACTTGCTCTATAGAAAATACTATAATTACTAAAGCAGAGGAAGTCCACAGCAGCGTGGGTGCTGATCTGTATTTTTTAGCAGGCTCAGTCTCCCTCATGGACCATATTGCTGAAAGGACAGCGTGGTGGTTCCATCCATCTGTACAGTGTGAACTGCTAAGGCAATCTCTTAGTAATTCATTAGCTCTTTTCATCCTCTACTCCTCTCTGAAATATATCCTGATTTCCCAAACATACAGAAATGGTAGGATATAAGACTGTGCCAATGGAGGAGCATAGTGGCCTTCTGTTAGGTATTGCTTTGTTAATCAATAAAAAGCTAAAATATAAAAATTGCTCTGACAATTTGGAATTTCCCTTGTGTTAAAGAAGGCACAAAGCAGCTCTGGACAATGATCCAATCCACCACGTTCCCCTCCTCTGGGGCACCAGCAGCCTCCCAAGGCTCAAGGCTGCAGCAGAGCTTGTGCCAGCCCTGAAGCCCCTCAGGAGCCAGCTGGCAGTGCCACTCTTTGAGAAATTCCAGTCCCCATCTGCTGGGGATTTTTATATTGCATTCATCCCTCTGGACTGCCATCCTCCTATCTGTGAAAGAAGTCCTGAGTTTCACCAACTGAAATTCAGGTTAAACAAAACCACAACAGTTGAGTTTTTTTTCCAATTTATTTTACAGGAGCAATGGCATCAGCCCCAGTACAGAACCAGGTGTTAGTAAAGGTGTTTTAAATCCTTGTCCTGCACTACACACGTTGTTCCCATGCCTGTTCCTCCACGGTTCCTGCTGGCTCCAGCATCCAGAAGGAAACTGTTGATGCCTCATTTGGCTGTGTCCCCAAACACAAACTGACATTCCCAGATTTCTGCAGCTACCACAGACAGTGGGTAAGTAGCCAGCCAGGCAGCCCAGCCCTGTCCTGAACAAGGACTGACACTGACTGGCTTCTAACACAGAGATTTTAAACCATAGGATGGTTTGGGTTGGAAAATAAATCAAAAAGCATCTCATTCCAAGCCCCTGCCATAGGCAGTGACACCTCCCACCAGACCAGATTGCTCAAGGCCAGCCTGACTTTGAACACTTCCAGGGAAGAGGCATCCACAACTTCCCTGGGCAACCTGTTCCAGTGCCTCAACATCCTCACAGTAAAGAATTATACCTTCTTCCATAAGGCATTTTCCTAGAGAAGGAATTCAGTACCAGGAGCATTAAAAAGGCTCCTCAGGCTTTATAAATCAGAATTGGGGGGGGNGGGGGGGGGGGGGGTAGCGGCAGAAATAGCAAAACAAATAAAAAAATCCAATCAACTCACTCTTTTCAAATTAAATTTTTAAAGCTTACAAAATACACCATCGTTGTTTAAATGTCATGAGAAATTTGGATTACTTTAGGTAAACGGAACATGAAAATATCAGAAAATGAATTTGAAATCCAGAGGCATGCCCACATGCATCAGGCTGTCCCCTCTGCTGGAAAGGGGGAACTCTGTCACCCCAGTGTAGTAACACAAGCCAAAAAGGAGGTGGTGACCACATTTCAAAGAGTAAAAACCCTGTCATTTTCAGTAGAGCAGGCAAAAAAAAAAGCATCAGCAAATCTCCCTGCAGCTGTCAGCCCTTTCACATCTCAGGTTTGTGAAAAATAGTGACAGATTTCACCCTGGAACACAACAGTTACACTTTCCAGGCTTTTAATGTTGTTCTGAAATTAACAATGTAATTGCCAGATATGGAAAAAAAGTCACTTGATCCTGCTCAGGCTGAGAAGAGTTTTGAATTACAAAATCCTTCACTAGACCATAAAACCACAGCAGAGGTCTGCTCTTGTGCAGGGCTTTATTTCAGAGGATCCATGTGTGGATATAGAAGTAGCAGAATCTTCTGGCAGGTGACCAGCTGGAAACCAAACTGCAAAAGCCTTGGAATACGTTTATTCCTCATTTGTTGCCCTGATTTTCTCAAGTTTTACCAAGCCTTCTGATGTTTGCATTCTTTGCACAAAATTTTCCCACACACTTTATGTAAATAACTTATTGTTTTGCATTCCTTTATGGGGGACGAGCAACCTGATGGACTGTTGGGTTGCCCAGTGACATTGAGGAGGTGGCACTGTCACCCTCCAATGACACTGGCATTTCAGAAAGATAGATATATGGAGTCAGATGTTTTAATGGAGAGTTTTTTAGTTTGCTTTGACCAGAACTGCTCTGTGTCATGTGTGTGTCACCCCACAGTGACACTCATTCATAGGTAGCAGCCCATGATTAAAGACCAAAGCCCCTTGTCCTCCTGCACACAAGGTACAATACCTATTTCATGGTTCACTTAAAACAGCTGAGCCTGAGCTGCAAGACTTCACCATTTGTCTCCTTGACATCCCACTCAACAAGCAGCTTCTCTGCAATGGGAAGCAGCATTTCACACATTCAAAAATCTAACAGAGGTATCTGATTAATCCCCTAAGACACATCAGCTGCACAAGCCACTGCTCCTGTTTCTCCTTTCCAGATCTCTGATGAGCTGGAGCCAGCAATGCAAGCCTGGCACTCTCTGGGCAGCCACCATGGCCCAGTGCAACCTTCCTGGCACACACGAGTGCAAACCTGACCCCCAGGTAAGTCACAGAGCACTGCTGGAGTTCCAACCTGCTTTAAAGAAAATTTCTGATTTTAAAAAGGCCTTTGCTTTTGTAAATCTCCATGGGCTCCCTCTGACTGTTCCTCTAGCAGCCCCATGCTAAATTCACCAGCTCGTTTTCCCCAACATGGTGTCACTTGCAAACATGCTAAGAGTGCACTGAGTTGTCCCCTTCAGGTCAGTGGCAAAATGTTCAAGATGCCAGGTGAGATCCTGGCACCTTGAGCATTTCTCTTGCCACCAGACTCTGCCTGGAGGTCAGCCTGTTACACACTGAGCCCAATCCATCAATCAGTGCTTTACCCAGCTCACAGCACCCTGAACCCTGCTATCAAAACAGGGTGGGAACCAATGTTGAAAGGCTTGCTGAGTTGAGGTAAAAACATACACTGCTCTCTCCTCATCCACAAATGCAGTCATTTCATCACAGAGGGCAATCCTGGTGGTCAGGTATGACTGACTCCAGCAAATTAATACATTTATACAGACCCTTCCCAACCACTTCTCTTTTATGTGCCCAGAAACATGTTCCTGGAGGACTCCTTGCATGACTTTGCATGCACAGAAGCAAGGATGACTCCCTGCAGTTCCCTACATTGTTTCTCAGGCCTTGCTTGAGGAAGGGGGCAACACTTTCTTTCCTCCAGACACCAGGAATTTCCCTGGAATTTCCATTATTTCCCAATGGAACTTCCATTTAAGATGGTCAGGAAAGATGTCCCAGCAGCCTTGTGAGGGTATCAGCAGGTTCTCTTTCCACCTTGGATGGGCTCCATCAGCTCCCTGTGCATTTGTATGGGTCAAGCCCTCCAAAATAACCCTGCCTTGATCCTCACCCCCTGCTCCTGCCTCTTCTCCTCACTCTACCTCCCCACATGGACCTTGGAAATGAAGCTGGTCAGAGGCACTGGAGGCTCTGGGTACTGTGCCTGCTGTCACTAAATCACCCAGCAACAGCTCCCCATTCTCCTTGTCCAGCACCTAACTCCTGAAAGACAAACAGAGGGGAATGCTCTGGAATACGGCACATTCAGTCCTAGCAATATGGAGATGTCAAATAGGAGTTCTAAGGGATTGCTCTGCTGTTACAAGTGGGAAACAGGTGTGTATTTTCTGTTTCCACTCCAGAGCCCTTCAAGGACATTCATTACAAGTAATACTGCTGGAAAGAAGTCATCACAAAGCAGCAATGGAAGAGCCCAAACCTTAGAACCTGGCAGTGACAGATGCCTTCCCAGATACCCTACAAACACAACAAAATTTGGTTTCAGTAATCATCATGGATGTATTATTTAGCCTAACACAAAATGTTTATACATAACTTTCTGACTGCAAATTGTACATTGTTTATTGTTATTGTTGCTATTAACAATACACAAATATCACTCATTTTTGCTTTGTCTCTGATATTCCTGACACAGCTGGCAACTATAGAAGTTGGCAAACTCTGAAGAAATTAGGAATTTGTACAATGTTTTAATTAGCACACACCTAATGTTTTAGACTTGCAAGCATCCTTCCTGCTTTTCATATCAATTTCTTCAGAACCACTATTTATAAACCACTGTTTTTTCCCCAGCTACCGACCACCCGGATTTTACAGAATCCATGGAAAATAATTACTCTGAAATAGCCCTGACACACAGCCCTGTTTAATTACAGATGAACAGCTCTGCATTCCTACCCTGCCTGTGAGAGCAGGCACCTGAACCCTGCAGGGGGATCCAGGGAAAGCAGCAGCTCCCAGCTGCACGCAGGGCTGCCCCTGGTGCCATCTCGTGGTGGTCTCTAGGAGATCCCGGGCCATTCTGAGAAGTAATTGTGCTCTACTGGTCCTCAGTTCAGTTTAACTGATGTGGAAACTGGGTTTAGCACACCCTCATCCACACCTTGCACTAACAGATAGGGAATTAGGAGGTTTAATCACTGTCTCTACTTGCATTTTTGGTGTTTGTACGTTGCTTGTTATTTTCTCCCTCTACAATATTTCCATGTCAGAAGCATTTTTAAAAAATGTAGTAATTTAAGAAGTGCTAATTAATGTCACTATAAATAAGTCTCTCAAACTCTTAATAAGTGAAGTCTTCAAAGTCTAGAATAGCAAGCAAGAAACAGAAAAGTCTAGAACAGAAACCAAGCCCAGCACATATTCCCAATGTTGTTCCTGAGTATTAAGTTTTCCTTGTGGGTTAATCCCTTGCCTTTTCCACATCTGTGGTTTCTCATTTAAAGCTTTTTATCTTCCCAGCTAAAGGCTACTCTAACTATCCCCCATCCTCATTTCTGCACCTGACCTGTTGCATGCAAGTGTTCTCATGGTCAGAGCTCTACAAGAACTTTTAAGTATCAAGAATTTTCCCAAGTTTTCTGGCCTTCCAACGTGTACACAAGGTTGGGATTAAGATCTCTACTTACCACCATGCAAAACCCAGAACTCACTTCAAGCCTGCAATTTTAACTTGACTTCACAACAAACCCAGGTAAGAAGGCAGGAAAAGCCACACTTACAAAGAGATGAGCAGAGCATTTACCAGGATGCTCTGAGCAAGAGCCCATCCTGACAATTTTAAGCCTTCATGTCCTGGGAGACTTCTGCCCTGCTGTGGTCAGTGCAGTAACAAAGGAAACACTCCCATGTCCCCCTATTTCCACCTTGGGTGGTTTCCTAAATTCTGTTTGAATGTTTCTTTTATCATGGTTTTGGTACGTGAGGGGAACCAATTTCAAAATCTATAACTAAACCAAGTGCAAATGCTTTCTGTTCAGCCTGACCCTTTCCCAGCAATGAACTTCTAAAGAGTAAGTGCAGATAACTTCTGGCAGTGCTGGGCTTGTGGTGACTGACTTCAAAAGTCTCCTGTTTGGAGTAAGTTCATCAAAGTCTCGTAGCAAGATGTGGCAAGGGGTGAACACAACCCCAGGGGTGAAATCGTGTCACATAAATGATGTCAGAAGAACCTCAGCCAATGTTTTTGTTATAATCCAGACTTGAACTTTATCAATGATGACTAACCACAAGGCCATGCATTAAAGTCAGAGTTTTCCTTGGCATTAGTGGGAGTTAACACCTTCCAAATATATTTTGCTTTACTATCCCTTTCACAACAGCTCATCTCATGCTCCCATGCATAAAAAGGATTTTTTGCCTATGAGCACATCAACCCCACTCCTCATGCAGTGGAGCAGCAGGTTCAGCAGTGTGAGATGAGAAAGAGGTGTTATTTTGTGCTTTAAAACACAGATCCAGACCCTGCCCTGTGCTCTAGGAAGAACAGAAGATCATTTCTGGGTATATTTTGAGCACTCTAGATTCCTGAACTGCAAGTTTAATAGATTTATCAATGTGGTGGCCTTGAACTGAAGTAACTACAAACATAAATGACAAATCTTAAAGATTTTTTTACTGCCAGGAAAAATTGTAAGAATCTCCCTTGGACTGTCAGCTTAACTCTATCCTACAGCAAGGTGGCAATGTTGTAAATTCACCATCAATCCAAGGCATATGGATCAGGGCTACTACTGTTTAAAAGACTGACAAGGTCCCTATTATATTTTTTCAAGCACCACACCAGGGCCAGAAACATCATTTTTCACCATTACTTTCAGTTACAACAATTAGAAAAGCAAATCATTGAAATACCTTCAGCTGTTTTCAACTCACAACCACCTTAAACACCCATTACAGACCAAAAATCCCTATTACTTTTCTAAATATTTACTTCATGTCTGAAGAGTAGGATCCAAATGCCTGCATTTAACATCTCCTTAAAAGTGCCACAGTCTTGAAAAGAGATGATAACATCACACAAAGATTTCTCTGCACATTCTCTCCAACAGAAGCCTTAAAAAGCACATGCACATGTCTTAGTTAATAAACTTTGCACAGCAGCTACTGGTGGTGCCAGGGTTGTTTATTTTGTTTGTAAGGTTCACCATGTTTACAACGTGGCTTAGCAGGTGTAGGTTCTTTAGCACCAACCTCCTTGAAGTTATCCATCTCTCCATGTGGAGCTCTACCACCTTGTCTGTCAGCTATGAGGAGCTAAAAAACTTTATTTTTGTAACACTTTACTATTCAAAGCCATTCTACCATGAGTGAAAGGTTAAAAAATGAACGGAAAAAGTTATAAAAGCTAAAGATATGCTCACTGAACAAGTTCAGTCTCAGCACACATGCTGTAATCTGTTGTCTTAACTCATTCTAAAGCCACATATTCAGTGATTTACCTCCAGAGAGCTTTACATAGTTAAGGAAACACGTGGTGTTTGCTACAGGCTCTAATTTCTTACATTTGACTTGAAAAATGCAATGCATCTCCCAAATGTGTTTCCACTCTAACTCCTTGTTTCAATCTGCCACACACTCCTCCTAAGTACCCTTTCATCAACCAATAAATCCAGCAGGGAGGGGAAGCTACCCACTCTCTCTAAACTGCATTACACAAGCTAATCTAAATTACATTAAAAAAACCTTCAACTCCTCTGCAATGCCTGGCAGTAGCCTGAATCCAAGGTTTAATGCCTTGCTGCTGTAAAAGGTACCTGGAACTTGTTTCAGCCCTGTTTTCTCAGGAGACACTTCCAGATTTATGGCAGAGCACCTGACAGTGAGCACAGCCTGAAAACACAAGGATTGTTGACTGGACCACTGACTACACACTTCAAGCCAAAGCAAACATCAGCTTTTGTCATCTCTCATGACTTAAGCTGAAATGTTTCTTCAAAGTAAAGTTTCTTTACTTCCAAGCTTGAGGAAAATGCTGTTGCAGATATGTGTTCCTATTCCCCAGCCAGGTTCCATCCTCCCTTCTCCCCACTACCCCCCAAAAATGCAGGTTTTGGAAGAGATTCAGAAAGAGGCAGTGTGTTTACCCCCCAAAAATGGTTAGATCATCTTTAATTCTAGCACCTGAAGTTATACAAGGGTTTGCTTAATAATCAAGTTTCAAAGAACTGTTGGACACATTCAGTTAAGGTGACAACTGTGCAATACCACTCAGTATTTCAATATCAGGGACCATAGTCTTGAATTGTTTAAACACAATCCACAGAACTCAAAATTAAACAACCATCCACAGTTTAACTAAACAATCAGTTAAAAGTCTTACAGTTTAATAATTCACATACTGGTCAGTCTTTAGTAAGGGATACTGAAATTCATTAAAACACAACAGTAGATTTTACTCTATAGGTGGGCTGGGCAGGCACATTAATTGGCCATTCTTGGGTATAACCAGGAGAGTAAGGAGAAATTTACCACAGTTTGGCAAATCCCACATTTTGTCAGTTAAAAGTGAACTGTGAGAATTAAATACTCATCTTTACATATACACAAGTTATGCTGTGAAAGCATATTTGCTTACAAACATATAAAAATACTTGTTAACTAGTTTGATAAGAAAATAATGTATAAAAGTATATAGCAAAAACATTTAATCATCTCTGACAATGGAAAGATCAAATTCGTTTTTATATCACATGAAACAAAAACAGCTACAATTTTAATTTTCCTTAATCCCTTACCCAGAAATATAAAGGAAGACACAATTTGTTTTCAAACATAATGTGAAATTTCTTAATAAGCTGAAATGCCTCAATCCAGAATGAGCTCAGGTATTTGGCCATATCCTAATAGTAGTAGTAATCATCCTGTAGCTGTTCTGGATTCAAAAAATAAATACAGTAGAATGTTTTGGCCACCGAAATAAAACTGCAGCATAAATGAGAGATGAAAATTTTTGCTGACAATGAATTCAGTGTAGGTTTCTTAAGGCTAGCTGAATACTCAAGTCTAATTTAACTGAGGGCAGAAACAAACAAACAAAAAAAAGCCAATCCACCCCTTTTTTAAAAAGTATTCTCTATACTCCAATATAGGTCTCTGTAATAGCTGTAATGAAATGTCAGAAGTAAAAATAAATTAATTCACAAGAGACAACTTATGCATGACTTCAACACCTCGTCCTACACGGTTTTGTTTCATCTCCTTTGCGAATAAAACTCCACAAGGTGCAAGCTCTGAAGGGAGAGAAGGAAGGAACTGTGGTATTAGAGAAGCAGCCTTAGTGTTTTGGTTTGAAGTCTGCCCCAGGATGACCGAGTCTTCTTCAAGAACTATTCTGCCAGCTTCTTGGACTAAGGCTATTCTGGTGACCACTTTTAGGACATGCACATATAAGGCTAGACCAATACCAGAAGTGATGTAAGATGATGGAAAGAAAAAAATGATCTGGCAGTTGATAGCTTGGTTCTTGGGATTCTCAGAAAATAACACAATGGCAGCCTTTCTTGTCTTTTTCTTTCCGTGTTGGCTCTGGTGAAGGAGGGCACTCTTGTTCCTGAAATTTCCTGGAAAGAGGTATTTCAAATTAAATTCATAGAATAATTCTCAAATAAATGAACACAACTACTGTATTCCACACTTTCTTTTTATACTTTCATAAGGAATGCACTTCCTTTTTACATTCAAATTACTGATAAAATAAGTGATAGTTTTTGAGTTCACCTTCTGTTTTTTTTTTTTCCTTTTTTTTTTTTTTTTTAAGAAACCAAATTTTTTACAGAAGGCCAGTCTCAGATGCAGTTTATCACATTTACTGACTGGGAGATCAATAAAATACAAAAGATTAAGATGACAAAACTCTCTTTCAAATATATATTACATTCATGTAAGCCCTTTTCCTAATGCACCTGAGTGTTTTATAATGGAGATCACTGGCTAAAGCTTAGAGGTGACAGCAGGCAAAATCCTCCCAGCAATTTCCCACTGCATTTCAACACCTGTGCTGCAGCTATCCATTAACACATGGACATGAATTATCAGGTCTCAATTACCATACCTTATAACTCTGACAAGTTCATGAAAAGCTTGGTCTACATTCAATCTGATTTTTGCTGAGGCTTCCATGTACATTACTTTAAGTTGCCGTGCCAGCTGCTGGCCTTCCTCTTGTGTCACCTGAAACAGACAGCAGTCATTAAGCTCAAGGGTTCTGCAAGCAAGTTTGGACCAGTACACACTGCCTGTGCACATTAAGGATCCAGCTCCCTCAAAAAATAATGGTTATTTGGGCACAGCACAGTTTTCACCCTGCCCACATTACACAGCTGGGAAAGAGACTTTTTTTAAAGGAGGTTTCTGCAATAGACAAAGACTGACTTTCCAAGAAACTCCCCTCACTCCAGGTGCCTCCAGTCCTGCATAAGACCAAGTTTTCCTTCACAGGCAGACATTAGTCCCTTGTTCCTCCTCAAAGCAAGTGCTTCAGTCAGCACCTGCTGGATTACTAACAGAATTCTGAATATTATGACTAAATTCACCTTTGCATTGTCCCAGCTACAGAAACAAAAAAAAAACAAAAAAAACCAGACTACTATTAAAACAACAACTTCTGTTTAGCTTCTAAGTCTTTATAAAAGTCATTAAAAAAAGACCTATTAATGACATAGCAAAATATTAATACAGCCAGTTTTAAACATAGCTTAGATCACCAGAGTTCTAAAAATCCATGAGGCCTTCAGGTAATCCAGAAATATTGAAGAAACCCTGGCTACATAATGACTCCTTGAGACATCAGTGGAAAAGGAGATGAACAGGAAACAATGAGCATCATGAGAAGTTGGTACAAAATTTGAAGTGATGAGGCAGAAGACAGGAAGTCAGTGGACCATTCTAGGAAGGAGGAATAAGTTGGGCACAAGGCAAAACCAAAGAAGACCACTGTGTATTTTTGGATGGGGTGGAAAGCAGTGAGGCCACAGAACGAGGCTGTTGTCCTAATTTTACCAAGCCTTCTGATGTTTGCATTTTTTGCACAGAACTTTCTCACACACTTTGTGTAAATCACTTATTGTTTTCATTCCTTTATAAGGGACAGGCAACCTGATGTTGTCCAGTAACATTGAAGAGGTAGCACTGTCACCCTCCAATGATAATAACATTTCAAAAAGATATATATATATATAGTCAGATGTTTTAATAAAAAGTTTTTTAGTTTGCTTTGACCAGAACTACTCCATATCCTTCTTGTCACACCCCAAGGTGACACGAGGCCACCTTGAGTGGTGCAAGGCTCCAAGGGGAAGGTCACCCCCAGGGCCAGGGAGGAAAGGGCAGCTGTCAGTGACAAAAGGAAGTACAACAGATCTTGCCAAGACAATGCCTAATGGAAGAAATGTCAAAGATTACACTGCTTTCACAGAAAAACACAAAGCCAGCACGTAGAGGACTGATATAAGAACAAAAGTAAGGAGGGTTTCTTTTTAAATTAGTTTCGAAAAGGAACTCAAAATATTCATTAGATTAAGCAGCTACACAGAAAT
The DNA here is from genome assembly GCA_013400575.1 of Peucedramus taeniatus. Classification (NCBI taxonomy): domain Eukaryota; kingdom Metazoa; phylum Chordata; class Aves; order Passeriformes; family Fringillidae; genus Peucedramus; species Peucedramus taeniatus. The sequence goes on along the minus strand of WBNO01005254.1, from coordinate 127,283 downwards.
GGAAATAGATGGGAATAGAAGAGTAGTGGCAGCATTCCCCACAGTGCATGGTCTAGCAGTACTTTTCAGCTTGTAAAACAGTTTCTTAACAGCTAGACAGTGGTTTAAGAGCATTCATGCTTGGCATCTCCACATGTTTGATTGCTGTGTCCTTAGCATCCCACTGGTACCATATCCATCCACCCCCTGCTGAAATCAGGGCTGCTCCCACTAAACCCTCGTGAAGCTCTTCAGAATGCTCCCAGCACCCTGTGCCATTAGCTGCAGTAATTCAGGATGCATCTGCTGATCTCAAACACTCATAGCAATTCTGCATTCATTGCAGTGTTCTCATCACCAGCTTAAGCCAAAAAAGAAACTCTCAGAACCAACTCAACCCTAAGATCAACTACTGGAGCTGCCTTTTGAACTGCAGGGCACATAAGGAGAACTGGAAGAACTGGAACTTCAATCCTCTACTGCTGTTTGAAAACTGAAAAATAATGAAGAATCCTGCTCCCCCAGTTAGAACAATTCCACTTCAACCCTCCACTCTGACCCCAGATGTTGAAATATTCCAATTGCAAAGCTTATGAAGGCTGCACTTGGACAAATATTTGTAGCTGTTTTCTGGTACTTCAATGACTGCAGAATCTCCTAAAGTTTGCATCAGACCTTCCAGAACCTTCTGTACATCTCTACCTCACACTAGTAAGTTATAGATACAACAGTTCTAGCAAAACTAACTCCTTTTATACTTTTCTTCATCCCTGCATAGTTTATTGTAGCCCCAGAAAGCGAGAGGCTGAAGTTCAACAAAAATAAATAATTGGCAAGGAATGTATAATTCTGAGGAGAAGCTGAACTCAATCTTTAAACACATGTTTAAAGAATTTCTTTGTTACTGTACCTAAAGCACATTACAGCTACAAGTCAACTAACACTGTCATAAAGTTAAGCTACATTTCCACAATATCCTGCATTTAAAACTTTATAAATACACTAAAGTTTTATTTACTAGAATATCTGTATGTTAAATTCCAAAATAATCTTTTTTGTCAGTCTTATGAGTATATTGTCAAGTTACTTGTGGTCAATTTTGGTGACCTCAAAAGTCAGTTTAAAAAAATATTTGGCTTGGAAACACTATGGAAACATGTGCAGTGCCCAAGATGGAAATTAGAGGCCAGAACATACCAGTTCCATCTTCAAAGCTAAGGGAAATGTAAGTACAAACATAGAAATACTTGTAAATAAAAAGATGAATTTTCATCTTTTTGTTGTCCCTTCTTGAGTACAACAACCCTGTGACAAGTTTTCCAGGAAGTGTGATGGGAAAGCTTATTTAACATCACCACCAAAACAAAAACTAAATCCTTTTTCTTCAAAGACTGGATGTTATTTTGACAGAACTAAAGAGAACCACAGATTTGATGGCAGCAGTTGTGTGTACATCTGTGTGTGCTGGTTCTGCAGTTTTAGTGAGCTTAAGGCTGAATACAAATGAGAGCCACTCATACTGCTCACCCTTTTTGTTATAGGATATTTTACTGTTTGTCTCTAGATATCACTCATTCATGCTGTTCTGACAGTTAGTAAAAGTTTCTCAAATGAAAACTCATTACAGAAGATGTGAGCCAGTCAAACATGGAAAAGCTTATTCCCCACCTCCCTAAATTAACATTCTTCTTCTGAAACAGTTTCCATTTGAGTGTCTGCACAATAATCCCATGAACATATGTCCTCCTCTCTTCACTATTCTGTCTGGTATCTGTCAGAAATGCATTAATTTCTGAAGTTTCCATGCTTTCCTCCACCTAAACCAACTCTACAAGGCTGCCTAACCTAACACTGCACCTGTATTTTGCCTGGACACTCACAGAGACTAGGGGACACATCACACAGGTAACAATTAAATGTTTCCCCAAGTTTGAGAGGAATCCATTTCTACCACTTTGTGAAGAGTGCATCTGTCATCCCAATTGTCCTACAGGGGTAATTCACTGCCCCCTAATTCCAGTTTTTCCACACTCTCCTATCAAGGGTTCAGTCTGTCTGTGGGCAGAGGTGTCCCTGGACATAGTCCCAACACCTACTGCTGCTAGAAGTTATTGTCACACTTTCACACAGGAAAGTGATAGTTAAGAGTTAAGTCACATGGACTCCTCTTTAAAACCTTGCTTTAAAGGTAACTGGCAGCAGAGATGATCTCAGCACTAGGTCATTGTGTTAGTTCAGTCATGATGCAAAAGCAAGAACTAGCATTTAATGAAACCCAAGCACTTTCCTGTTGCAACTTGGATTTTCCTTGAAACCCTGCCATCTGGGGAATGATCAGACTTGACCCAGTCTAAGCTAGCAGTTATCTACAGAAAGTCATACATTTCCTGCACTGACAAGTCTACTCCTCCATCACTAGTGGTTATTATTAAAACATCTGGTGCTCTACTGAATTATCTTACAGTAGAAACATCCAGTGGTGAGTTCTAAGGCATTAACCCATTTAACAGAAAGACTGCCACATAGCATTTACTTTAGGAAAGAGCAGTGGGAGATGATGCTTCAATTCTAGTTTCAGAGTCAGCAATTTGTGACTGGGGAATTTGGAAACACTAGCAGCTTAATTTCTTATAATACATTCTAAAGATTAATGCTTTCTAGTCTTCTGAAGACTCATTTTTCTTTGTCAATGTAACCTGGGAAACTGAGACACAAAAGTCACAAGAAAGCTGCTTAACTCTATTTATCTATACAGTTATTACCATGACAAATTGCTATTTCAAATTTACTCTTTCACGTCCCTCCCAAAACCACTTGTGAGTTCATCTCTGGTATATAAAGCCCCACTAATTTACACCACACCTTTGATAGCCCCAACAATTCATCAAGATCATACCATTGTTTGTGCACCTCTGCTGTACAACCCAGTTCATGTATTTCCTGAGAAACAGTTGCCACCACATGAGGATGATTAGCTATGCATCATTAGCCTCCAGATTTATGGTGCCACAGTGATAGTACTCTGTACTCTGTTCAACCTCAACACATATTTACTGGGATAAAGGTGTGGCCAGACCCTTGAGACAACCTCAACTCTTCCACATGTTTAACTCTTCTGGGTTCTGGGAAGATTTGTTGAGTATCATTTGCTGATCCAAACACACACTGAATTGCTTTCTTTAGCTTAAAGTCTTTCAGAGATTGCATGTGTTTCACTGGTCTGCCTCCTGCCTTTTGGAAAAAGCAGGTAGATGCCCAGTACAAGCAGTTTTACTCTAAAATGATGCCCAGCTTCCTGACTTTCTAAAAATGTTACATTAATTCTGAAAAGTGTACACTTGGGATTAAACAAGAGAGAAAGAACCAGGTAAGTAAAAGATACCTGTGACACTAGCACAGCCTAGCAGGTTTTTGGTGGCAGGCAAGGTGTAAAAATGCAGAGGATTTGCCCTTACCATGCTTCTGCCCACAGGTGACAGCCTGGGGATGCCCCTGACTTCCCACTCACCCAGCTTTCCCAGCCAAGGTGAGGAGCACTCTCTCCTTTGACCCCACACCTCCCAGGACAGCTGCCTGCCAAGAAACCTGCAGCCAGAGCAGGATGGCCTCGCTTGTCAGAATGAAGTCCTTCCTCACTTCTGGACTAGTTGGTTTAGCTGGTGGCAGGACTAGTTGACAAGTTTTCAGCCAGATGAACAAGCTGGTCCCCCTCAGTGCCTGGGTGGCTGCATTGAGAGCTGAACAACCCCCCTGTGTAACACCCAGCTGATAACACCTCCCTGCTTGCTGCTGCCAAAGGGCGAGGTCCCACTCGCTCCCCCCACCCCAACTCCTCCCAGCTCTGCTCCAAGCCACAGTCCCAGCCCTTCTCATGCTTCCAGCACTGGCACTCAAGTCTTTCTGCAAGCTGATTTAGCTCACACAGGTCCCAGGAAGCCATTCCTGCTCCTCCCCATCCAGAGAGATGATTCAATTCCAAAAGTGCTTCAAGTGAGATCTGGGAAAGAGTGGGAATGTGAAGTCAAGTGGGAGGGGAGCCTCTCCCTTGTGGGGTCCAATTATGCATCCCATAATTATTCCTTCACACTGACTGGAGGCCAAGTGAAACACACCATGTGATGGGGAAGGGGCAGGGAAGAGTTAAGAACACGTAGCAGCTGTTGAAGCAAACCCAGAAGAGTTTTCTCAGCTACATCTTATGATGGGAGTGACAAGTCCACCAACTGGTACCTAAATGGTGAGTGAAAGCACCAAAAAGTTATGCCCATCAGCATCTAATCAATTAAGGCAATTAATATAGCCATTAAAAACAAAAGGAAATTTTAGAGACATACATTGATATAAGCAGCAAAATTGCACAGTTAGGCAACTTAGAAAAGGCTGCTTTGAGCTTGAATGTGTTCCAGCCCATCTCCACCTGAAAAAGCAGCTTGGAACAGGGCAGAGGGACCACAGAACAGGTGACAGACACCTCTCTGCCTTTAAGGGAGAAACAGAGGCAGTGCAATAACATGAGCAGGGTGGAGGAGAGAGCAAAGTTCACAGCTGACTCTAGAAATACAGATTGGTACAGTTGGTACAGGATTGCCAACTACAACTGCAGCCATCCTGAGAGCTGGGGCTCACAGCCATGGTGTTATTTCCCTCCCAAAGCATCTGAGGGTTTGCCCTTCAGCAATTACAACTGGCAGGACAGTTCAGTTTCACCTCCACAATTTCAATGCCAACACTTGTGCAGGAGATGAAGTACACATGCTCCAGGACCTGCAAGGTTAAATCTAGGAATTCTGATGGGGGCATGATGGTAACTGAAGAATGAAAGACTTTTGCTTCTGTCTCAGGGACAGACTGTTCTGTGAATATGTGAGTACCCAAAGTTATTTCAGAGGAATTTGTGAGCTACTTCTGTGAAAATGTCTTTCAAGGCAGCATCTTTCAGCATAGCTTTTAATTTTGTCATGATCTTTCTACACAGCTTCTGGGATGAAGAGGCTGTGATAATCAAGGGACCATATTCAACAGGAACTTTTTTGGACTGTAATTGTAATTCAACATTGCACAAACTAACTCACTGAGCTCTTTAAGCCATGTTTTTTCTTGTGAAACTCTTAGAACAATTACAGCAATTTTAGTAATATTTATTTTATTCTCAGAAAATCATGTGTTTGCCATCAAGCTTTTGATGTCATCTTACTGTCTCAAGAGAAAATATTAAGCTTCTAAAATTAGTTGCTGAAGAAAATACAAGTTTGACATCTGTTCCTTTCCTGCTGCTATAGTAAGATTATTTTCATTTCAGCTCAAATTAGTTTGATTCATTAAAAATCAACAGCAACTAAGGAAAACATATTTGAAAGTCCTTTAAATCATTCTAAACTAAATATTTTAAGTTGTCTTGCGACTAGGGGTGGGGTTGAAGACTACTGGTTTCAAAACTTTAAGGTACATAAATATAACAGAAATCGTGTTGCTGTACTTCCAACTTCTGAAGCTTTAAGTCAGTTATGCAGAAGATGAGTGGCCAAAGAGAAAACAGTGACTAACCACTAATTTATACTTAAGAGCAGTGAAAGGTAAAAGCAAGAGCACTGAGGAGTAAGGATTGTTGGAGTTAGTGTTGGAATGCACTCTGCTGGCACAGTGCAGTGGTGAGTAACAGAACTGAGGAATTAGACATGTTCATGCCTGAGTAATCAAGTCATGACAGAAAGCTCTCAGCTCTGTGAATAGACTTGGTCTCAACATAACCCCACTGAGTCAGACAGAAGATGTGCTGTGTATGGAATGCCATCACACTCCTAAGGTTCTTCAAGTACAGAAACCCAGTGGAGCTTCTTGCATTGGAATTACTCTGTATGATATGACTTCTTTCATTTGTTTGTTCCCATTCTGAGAGGAAGCTTAGTTTTGGGGGAAAACTGAATCTTCTGGAAGACAGTGAGCAGTAACTAAGAGCAAATGAGTTACCTGTCTCTGGTGGTCCAGATCTGCTTTATTACCAACGAGAATCATTGGAAACTCATCGCGGTCCTTCACTCTAAGAATCTGTCGCTGAAACTTGTAGATTTCTTCAAAGCTGTGAGAGAACACAAGCAGAGCATCAGTGCACTAATTCACAGATTCTCAGGTTCTGAAAAAGTTCAGAACTGATGAGTCACCTATTGGGACTTGCCCTGCCATGACACACAAGCACAGACAGCTGCAGGCTCTCCAGAGTCACAGCATGACCAGTTAGAGAACCATTCAACACTCAAACCAAAAAAATCCCCAAGTGAGCAGTGTCCTCTGCTCTGGGCTGAGGTGGGGCTGCAGGGTGAGCAAAACACTGACTGTGTCTCAATCCACAGGGACCCAGGGCCAGCGTGCTGCAGAGAATCAAGCAGCCACAGTCCATTCCACAAATACTGACTCTGGACTTACACTCCATCTAGAATATTCAAACTACAGCATAGAGACCCTGGTGATCAGTATTTCAGCTGGCAACCTCCAGAGCTACTTCTAAGAATTTTGGTGGAAGTTATCAAAGCTGGAAAGTTTTGTTTTGTCAAGGACAGAAAAATGGCAGGGCTAAATTATCAGAAAGATTTTCAGTCACTAAGTTATACCAGGTACTGATGCTGTTCAAGCATAAGGAATATTCCAGCAGCATTTAAGGAAAGTTGAGCAGAGCAGAAAACTTCTTCCAGGATAATATACTAAACAAGCTAATTCTAGCCTAAGCAAGAATTTTTTGAGAATGAATAAATCAATCACTGCTTTCAAGTAAAAACTGTTAAAGCTACATCACTACATAAGGACCTCCAGCAGAGATATTTGCAGAAAATCACATACCCTTTGTAGCCTTCCAGACATATAGTCTGAAGGCATTTACACCTAATTTGCCAGCTAAAATTTAAAAGCAAGATGATCACCAGTAAAAAAGTCACATTAAAAAGAATGAGGTAGCCAGACACCTCATGCAGAGGTGAACCAGAAGGGAGGTATGACATAAAGCACAGCTCTCCATGAGCTTCTAAGATGTTTCATCTCCATTCTGCAGCCATTCAGTCAATGCACAGGAGAAAGCAGAGGGATCTCTGCCTGCAAAAGAGTGCAGGCACATTCCCTAAACCCACTCAGAAACCCAGAGCCAGCTACTTGATGCTGCACATGGCAAAGGGATATTCCTAAGAACTGACTGAATACCAGTCACTCCCAGGAAAATGCTGTTCTGGACTGTAATAAGGTTATTGAATAGGGCTGTCATTTTTTTGTGTATCCTTTCAAGTCATCTATTTCACAAAGTGATTGGTTCAAAATCAGTCTTCTTCAGTGATGACTGACTCTTCTTCAAAGAGCATCACACCTTGAACCTAAGAGTGAACACAGTGTTTTGTTTGATATTATTTCAGTTAAGGATAATGTGCAATTTAAGAATAATTAAAACTTGTTTGTTTTAATAACTTGACCTCAGGCTTACCTTCCTCTATCTGTGACTGAGAAAACAAGCAGGAAACCCTCCCCTGTCCTCATGTACTGCTCACGCATGGCTCCAAATTCTTCTTGTCCTGCTGTATCCAGAACTGAACATAAGCAAAAATATCAATTACCACATTTCATGTTCTGATGGACTGTGCATCACAGCCAAGCAGAAACCACTTTGCACAGATATTACTATTTTTCTAATATTCCCAAGAAGTTCTTGCACTGACTGAACAATTCAAGACCCACCAAGCAAACTGAACAACAAAACACTTGAGGACTTCTGCTAATTCCTGACCATCTAAAACAGATGGGAAATGCTCAGAGGTGGGGATGAGGGTTGCTGGATTACTCTTAAAAAAATCACCAACATACAAGAACTGAAATTTTTAAAGCAAAGCCTTGCTATTGCACTTGGGAGAGGCAGCACAGAGATGTGGTTTTCATGCCACCAAGCCACTCAGGTAACTGCTGGGAACAACACCAATTCCTAATCCTAGTTTTGTGGGCACTGGGGGTGGGCTACTTACTGTCCAAGCGTGCAGCTCTCTCATCTATCACACATTGCTTGGTGTAGGAGTCCTCAATGGTTGGGTCATAATCCGTGACAAAGTAGGACTGCAGAGAAGAAAACAAGTTTGTGTCTCAGACAAGCACACACAGGACACTCACTGAGATGCCAAAACTGGACACCTGACAGCATAAGGAATGTGAGTATGTTTAATCAATGTACAACCATTTGGTTCTTCATCCTAAGATATCCAGTATTGGTTTTCCTGTTCCTAGTAAATGCTCATAAATTGTAGAGATTACCAGCAGTCACTAAATTAACTGGATTCCCAGAGCCTTTCCAACATTCTCTAGACATTACTGGTAATTCCTTGGATTTCTCAGAAATCCCTAGAAACTTTCAGTTTCTAGGGGCTGCTTCTAAGGACTCTCGTAATTTCTCTGAACTTCTGGTAGGGTTTAGAAGTTCTTTGAAATTCTCAAGTTTACAGGACTTCCAATCCCAGAGCCAGAAATTTCTGGGAAGTACCAGGACTTTCTCAGCTGTTTCTAGAATTCCCTAGAGCAGTTCTAGAACAATCTCTAGCAACAGCTCCACACAGCACAAGCAGCACATAGTTTGTTAGCTGAAAGAAGTTTGGTGGAACGTCCTTGTTCCCAGGATTTCTCTCTTGGTTTTAATGCCTTTAAGCACTCACATCCTCCAGAAAGACAACCCCTGAAAGCAGAATAAGCCATGAAATGCCTGTGCCACCCATGGCCTAAGGCTCAGCCAGACACTGCCAGGCTGTTGCTTATGACCCAGACTGCAGAGCAAAGCACGTTCTGGTACATTTCTCTAGAGACTGGGTGATCTGGTACTGAATACTGGGTTAACAACACCATCAGAACTCAAGTTTAGAATTCAAAGGATGAAATTTTAACTTGCATGCAGTCATAGTAAAGTTAACTTCACCTAAAACTAAAGCAATCACATTGGCATAACAAATCTGAACCCTGATCAAATTCCTCCCCATCTATGCTCCCAACAGGCACTCAGTGCACAATCTGTGCAGAACTGCAGGTGCACCTGTGTGCATTATTCAGTTCTGTAAACCAGCAAGGGATTAGGAATGTTTTGAAACTACATATTGGCTCCTAGGAAGGAAAAAAAAAAAAGAAATAAAAGGAGGCTTTGCTGAAGCACCTTTCCCATCACACAAACTTAAAGATACCAGCAAGACAACACTCTGCTCCTCTAACCTTACTAAAATCAAGTTGACAGATGTCAGTTGGGAAAACAAAACAAAAAAAAAAGGGGGGGGGGGGGAAGGAACTGAAATTCTGAAATTACAGCACTAGCCCACTAACCTTCTCCAGACAGACCACTGTCAGTGCAGAACACAGTTAACTCTGTTCTTTGCAGATACTTTATGTGGCTGTATTTGCCCTTGTCCAGTTCAGGTTAGGAGATGTCATGAGGACAGCCTGCAGGATGCTGTCCTGGCTGCACCCAGCTGAGCCCAGTGCTTGGACATGTCCCTGCCAGGCTCCTGGCTCAGCAGCATGGACAGGGGTGTTGGGGGTTGGATCTGTTTCTNCTGGATTTCTCTCCAGAGGAAGACTGAACACATTTTCATCACCATCGGACTTTCCTACAGGACTGTTTCACTTCATAGAACTGCATTTACTGCTCAAGGAGGATTTCATCTGGACTGCTTTCACCGCCCTGATACCCAGGGTGTCAGGTCACATCCCTGACTCTGTCAGGGCATTTTCTGAGGTTTTGTTGTTTCTTTGTTTTTGCTTGTGTCTTAGTGCTATTACATTTGTATTTGTCTTTGCTTTGTCTAATATTCCTAGTAAAGAACTGTTATTCCCACTCCCAAATCTTTGCCTGAGAGCCTCCAATTGCAAAATTATAATAATCTGAGGGAGGGGGTTTACATTCTCTATTCAAAGGGAGATTCCAGCTTTTGCTGGCAGGTACCTGTCTATCAAACCAAGACAAGGGGTTCCCCAGCAGAGCTCATGGACTGAGCTGCAGCTCCTTTCCTGGGAGAAGCACCTTGCCAGCTGTGGATGCTCTTTACAGCCTGTGCTCAGCTACCACAGCCTGGCTGCAGGAGGAGTTTGTACAGGTTGCTGTTGATCTGTTCATTTAGATCTGGCACCACACTAAGGAATGCTGCCCCCAGAGCAGAGACCCTGAGCAGCTCCTTTGCATTTTAAGCAGACAGCAGTGTCCTCTCAGGATACACCTACACAGCAGTCACAGCTGCTCTGCATCGATGGCACCCAGGCTAAACAGTCCCCCTGCTTCAATCCCACCCACACCAGTCAAAACAAAAAAAAAAAACCAAAAAAAAACCAAACAAAAAAACCCTAACAAAGCCTCTACCACTACAAAAATTCCAGTAAACCAACAGGCATGGGATCCTAAATGCAACACACAGCCAAAGTGCCTATCTATAGGCAGCAGAACACTCACCCCAGAGCAAGATGCTCTTTCAAGTCATCCTTTTACCTTGCCTCCCTTTAAGATTTAAAGAGGAAAAAATTTCAGCCTTCAAAACTGTCCTCTATCTTTTCTATTGCCTGTATCCATTACTCAAAATATGCTATCCAGGAGCTTAAAAAGAGATTCTGAGGAATGAATTTACACAAACTGTAAATAAGGTCTCAATTCTTGTGGCCTTCAACAAACCTTGAAAGATGGATGAGAAACTTATGTGAACATACAAATATATAAATAAAATAATTTACAGAATCTGACTTTAAAGGGATGATCACAAGGAAGGGAATTTTAAGTCTTATGTTTCATTAAGGAAACAAAGTGGTATTTATAAAAAAGCATTAGGTGACTAAACCATGGAAGATAAAGCCTGCACTCTGAAATTACTCCCTATCCCTCTCCAGCTTCAGCTTTCATTCCTCCATCCTGCAGAATTCAAAGTTACTGTTTGAACCTTTACATCTACAAAATGGTAAAGGATAGCAGCTTTTACATAAAAGGGAGAATTTGGAATCAATTTATTTTTGCTCTCATGAACCTAAAGCAGCAAGTTTATATCCAGCAAGGGCAGTATTTTTCACCAAGAGAGTTCAGCAAAAGAAAGCCATTATGATCTCAGATGGATTCTTCTTATTTTCCTCATTATCTGTCCAAGGGCCAACAACTACAGCATGTTCTGTAATCTGCATGGCATTTCTGTGATTCCCTCCACCCTTTTTAGTTTGTTTCTTTTAATTAAAAAACGCAACTATACACAAAGCAGGAGTGCACAGCTAGGTACAGAGACATGGAACATGGTTCCTCCCTCAAAAAGGGAAACAAGATTAAGTCATCCTGATCCAGCATCAGCCACATGTCAAATTCAGAATGAGCAGATGCCACAGATCCCCCATGTAACAATTGCTCTTACAAGTATTTCCTTCCCTCCCATGGAGCTGGCACTGCCAAATCTGCTGTCACAGCCACTGCAGGAGAGGTTTGCAAGGCAATTAGTGCTGTGGTTTACCTCCAGGCACTGGGCAAGGCTTATGTGCCTGAAACAGCTGCTGGTTTTGAAGGAGTCTTCCCAAATTGCACTGGGACTATGTGCTGCAGGAAACAACAACCACAGCTTGCAGGCCTTATTCAGTCTGGGTTGATTTACAAAAAAAAGATGTAGCAGACACAGTATTTATCAATTTGAGCAGAAATGGACTCTCCTGCTGCTGTTCAGGCAGTGTTTAAAGAATTAAGGCATGGCAGATATCCTGAAACATTCCATGAGGCCATCCCTTCACTCCTGAATGCTGTCTGGGCAAGGTGCCTGAGCACCCAGCAAGCCCAAGACCCTACACCAGCATAAACAACTTCGTAGAGGTCAAGGAGTTTGTGGCAGAACTGCTTAAAAGCCTAAAAGGAGCCCAATTCCAGCAGACACAAACCACTGACAACCTACTGGCTCAAACTGATGCCAAGTGCAGACAAATCAGAGAGGCAAGCACATCCCAGAGCAGGATAGCCAGGCCTGCCTGTTTTATGAAAGCTGTCTGTGCTAGCCCTAACACCCCAAAGCAGCCACCCTGTCAGGCTAGAGCAATGCCAGGAAATGGGAGCTGGCATGGAACACACAGCATGGCTCTCTAGGGTGGCCCTATACAGCCCAGGGTGTCAGATCTGCTCTTCCAGGAGCGCTTGAGTTCCTCTGACACGTCCAGAGAGCCACGACTCATTCAGCTGGCTCCACTGCAGCTGGCCACTGCCTGCAGGAAATAATAAGAAGCAGTTAAATTTCTTCTGATGAGATGGCAACTTGAACATGCTCTCCTGTTACACCACTCCCTTAGTCACCAGCAAAATCGAAGCTCTTTCCACCCATCTCCTAGAAGGGAAACGAGAAGTTGAGCCCAGTAGTCTCATCAACCATTCAATTTACCCAGAATAATGGGCAACAGGTTTTCTAGGTTTTCTCTTTCTAAGACTGCTGAGGCAATCAAGCCCAGAGATGGGAAAGCCCATTGCCAAGGACTTCTGCAAAGGGGGGAAAAACCAAAAGATCATAAAAATCCCCAATCCCACACTACCTACATGACTTATAGCTGGGCAACCCACCACTAAAATCCCTACTTATAGCTGGGCAATCAACCACTAAAATCCCTTCTTATGTACACAGCTGTCATCTTAAAATGCATTTCACATGATCTCCTGACCTCCACAGGAGTTGCTACTTGCAGTGCATGGAAACAATGACACTACACAGAACACTACTCTAGCAGTCTTTGTTTTAGGCAACAGCAATCCCTAAATCATTGTTTCGAATCACTCAAGTCTTTTGGTAAGGAGAAGATGTGAAAATCTGCTCTTAAGTTTATCCTCTTCCTCAATTTATCTGTTGCCTTTAATACACGTAGAGAAATTCCTCCATTAGCTTACAAGCTTGAGTCCCACTCCATAAATTAATAAAAATGACTAAGTAAAGACACCTTTGATGGAAAACCTCAGTGCCAGTTCACGGCTCTTATGCAGCTTTTCACATTTACCCTGCATAAAATAATAAAGAGTCCACAGAATGAAAAGTCAGGGGATAACTTTCTTTTGCAGCTTTATGTTTCAGGGTGGGAGAGAAGTAGGATGCTGTTGACAGGAAGCTGATCTAAGCTGCAGTCCAGAGGCTGGCTGCAGAACATTCTTCCCTTTCTCTTTACACCAAGCTGGAAGGGCATGCAATGAAAGGCAGCCCAGCACAGTGAGAGCACACCACTGTGAGTAAGTTAAAGGAGAGGTACATGCCAAAATATATATTCATCCCTGCTGCCTCTATAATCTCCAACTGTATTTACTAAACATACACATCATGTTTCAAAGAGCCACTGGTTGCTTTCTCAAATTTTTTCCACAAGTTTTAAGTTTTTGGTTCAAACCCAGTAAAGGCAAGGAAATAGAAGGGTTTCCACCCTCCAGCTACAGTTACAGACCAGCTCTGGATTTAAATAAGCATCTGCAATTTGAGCACTGCAAACAGCCCAAAAATCCTCCCTAGCCATAACTTTTATGCTAGAACTTCAAACAAATATGTGTAGCATCCACCAACACCAAAGCTTCAACTTTAGACTTGAACACATTCCCAAATACCTGAAATATAAGATCCCAAGACATTCCTGTGCTGTGCTCCTTGACAGAGTATTTCTTCCTACCTTTTACACTATCATCTCTTCTCTAGGTTTTACCTCATTTCCCCTGCACTTCACCAAGAACATGCCTGCTCTTGACCCACTCAACCAATGTGAAGCCAAATTCATCCCCTGCACTGCCAGGTCTTCACCATGGGCATACAACACACAGCAGTACACACACCACACTGATCACATCACAAATATCTAACCCAGAAAAAGACAGACACCTAAGTTCTCTTCATTTAAATGGGTATTTCTAGCATTCATTCCAAGCCACAGACAAAGCCAGTGCCATAGGTTAAGACCAGAGCTCCAAAGCCACAGCCAGTCAGTAGGGCCAAAAGTGGACACCTTTCTCTTTCAGGTACTTGGCTACACCATAAAAGCCTTCCCACACCATGAATTAAGATCTAAATGACTGACTGCATAACTCAGTTTGCAACTTCCCACCCATGAAATCTTACAGCCTCTGCCATCAACTCTTCCACCTGAGAGTGGCAGAGCAGCCAAGTCTGTCCTGAAGTGACCCCAGTGACACACTGTGCCCTCCTCCAGCTTGCAAAGGAAGTGAGAGACCATTTCTAGGAGTTCTATTCTATGTTCCTGTCTCTGGAGGAACAAGCAGACAGGTTCTATGTCACCACAGGCAAGCTGCTAGAGGATGGGTGACAGTAACCTGTCACCTTGCCCAAGCACTGTGCTGCCCTGGTCAGTGCTGACCTGCCCAGAAGGGGTAATCAGGCAAAGCAGCAGCTCAGGGCCTCAGCACCTCAAGGCATTAAAAGAACCTCCTTTCAAAGCACAAAGGAGAAGTCATTTCTTTAGAGAATGTGAGTTGTCCAGCTAGAAAGTAAGGAAAACATGCAGTAAAAAAACCCTAATTGACTTCTAGAAGCAAACATAAACCCAGACTGCATTCCAGAATAAAGATACAGACAGAGCAAAACACACAAATTTAGCATTTTGCAGAGCCCTAAGCAATGGGTCACAGAAAAACCCAAACAAACTAAAAGCACACCACTAATCAGAGAGTCTCTGACAAACTTGTTCCAATAGCAAACACACACCTCCCCAAGAGCAGGTGCTTCACTAGGACCCAGAATTTCCAGACAGGTTTAAGTGGTGCTGGAAAAGCAGGAGGTGGATGCTGTTGGGGTTGATGACAGGTTTGCCACCTCTGCAAAGGTTTTGTGCAGTGCCCAAACCAGTGCCAGAAAAGGACTGCAGGAGGTACTCACAGCAACCCAGCACCATTTCCAACACAAATGCTCAGGACTGCATTCAGCAGGCTTTGCAGAATGGGGGCAAATATTTTGGTGTGGAATGTTGGGAGAATAGGAGATCAAAGGTCTAGAATTATCCTGATAAAGACCAGACTAAAGAAACAATGATTAGAAAACTGCCTCATGCTACAGAAGGCTGTGACATCATCCAATCATTCCACATTCCTACAAATCTTTAAGAGGTTCTTTCTTTTAATTATACAAACAGTGAGAGCACCCATTCCTTTCTTCCAAGAAATATAAATTAAAAGATAGCCAGTGCTTGCAAGTAATCAGTGATGCTTCCCTCAATTTGCACTACTTCCCACTGCCCTAATGTGTACTGTCAGCATTGTTATGGCTGTCCAGGGAAATGGATGTCATTTGTAACTTCAATTACTGCCATTACCCAGTGAGGTGAAACACTTCATTTCATCAAGTCACAAAGACAGAAGAGGATTAAGCTGAAGGAAGTTATAGTGAAAGAAAGATGGCATGAGACATGTACAAGCTAAGCCCTTTGGAAATTCAGACACAAGCTGAAAATTGTCATTTGTTCCTGAAAAAAATAGCACACACATATATATAATACCAAACTATGATTAAGTATCAAACATTAATGGTTCTACTAAAGAAGAAAATAAGAGTGGAAAATGCAGAGTTGTTGTACAAGCCATGGCAGCCTTAGAGTACATCCATTAGATTTCTCCCCTGCCAACACACAACTCAAAGGCAGAAGAGATAGCAGGACACAGAAATAAATACCTGACTTGGTTAAGTACAAGTAAGTCTTCTCCTTAATTATTTTGTGCAATGCAAGGACTGTCAAAAGCTGTGCTTAGCCTGGAAACACTAAAAGTGTCAGTCCTATTACACAGCCACAGACTCTTCCATCCCTGTCCTTCCATGGACACTCATCACTGAGTGAGCACATAAGAAAAAGAAAACTCCTAAGAAAACTGTGTTCAGCACATGGGCATACTTAAGGCACATAGTTAAATATAACATGGTTCTTTTCTACATGGGCTTTGTTGTGCTCACTACCCAGAATAATTAAGAACAAAACTGGTTTTGCATCCCTCACAGGTGTGGGGAAAAATGAGCTAGGATGGGGGGGCAGGGGCAAAAGGGTATGGATGGAAGGTAAAGTGCCTTCAATTTGAATGTTACCACATAAATCTGTCTGTGCACTTTTAATTTTTGCATTTCCTAATGCAAAAACACTTGGATTTTGTATCCATAAACACACTCATTTCCAGTGATGTTTCTCCAGACAGCTGTATGCTAGGAAATTTCAGATTTCATCCCCACTTAAGAAGGACTGACTCGTGTGACAGATTTAAAAGCTGGGTTGGTTCTGGAGCATCAACTTATTCTGGAGTCAAGTAGTGGACCAAGACTCAGGAATATGAAAGACTGAAATCAAACTGACTTTTATGCACTGACAGTGAACACCCATCAGCTCAAACACATTTCAACATGCCTAAAAAACTGTCTGCTAATTTTTGCCCTTCCCCTAACTGCTACTCAAAATAAAGCAGCTTCACCTTCTCCAACCCCACCCCTTTTTTTCTCCCTCAAACCTGGCACCTGAGGCATGGCTGGCAAAATACCTTGGGTTTACAGTAGAAATCTGGAGAGTCTAACTGCTAAACAAGATCCAGTGGAAAAACAAAATAAACCCAGATACAGTAGATTTGCTTGGGGAGAAGAAAGTGTCTTTGCCACTTTGATTAAGACTTCCAGTGCATGTTCAAATCATAGAGTTCAAGAATAATCATTAAACCTATTTTTCTGAAAAGCTACATGCCCTTTTGCTAACACACTGCCAATATTAAACACACCATCAGATGCCAGTACAGTCTCCACGTGAGGACTTGAAATGCCTTTTCCAATCTAAAGAATCCTATGATTCAAATTATGGATGCTGGCTACATGAACATCATGTGAACACTGATGAGAGTGGGTTTTCTTTTTATATATGTTTTGCAGTGCATGTGAACATCTTTTAAAATATTAACTTCCTTAAAAACCAGCAAATTGATACTTTTTAAAGACAGCTTCCACCTTTTAAACTCAAACTGAATCTGCACTGTGTTTAGGTCTCCTTTCAGTTCCCAGCTTACAGCTCTCCCCATGGGACAGCAACTTGGTATTAACAGCTCACCAGACTGTGAACATTTCCCTGCAGTTTATAATTCTCAAATATCAAATGTCAGCAAACACCAAGCACACTCACTCAGAGCCCTGGCTGAGGCAATATGTGCACTAAACTTTGGCCTCTCCAGTACTTCCTATGGTGCAGTTTTCATTGCTCAAGATCAGAGAAGGGGCACTTTCACTGTCTGAGACTTCTTTGTAATGCCTTCAGTTAATGCCCTTTAATGCCAGTAAGCACCTACAAAGTTCTTTGAAGGCAGCTCTGCAATTTCTCAAGTTGAAACATGTCTGACTGTAAAGTATATTCTATACTGCAAGCTTAGTCGAGTCTTGATTTCATTTCATTTTATTTTTGCTCCACAGTAAATATGTGCAGGAGCTATGAACACACCAGGTTCCTTCCTTCACATCTCCCTCATCTTAACCACTCACAATGCAAGGAATGTTTAAAACATTCACGACACACCATCTTTTCATCCATAAAGTTTTATCATGTTTAGATGGTTTTCAAACTAGCAGTTCACACGAGCTCTTCATAATAAACTCAAGATTTTTCTCAAGAAAGCAGTGGTATTTTTTGAAAGTACATATCTGATTTTAGGACTGTGTATAACCAGACTAAAGCTGTAAGAGAAAAAGTAAGGTTGCTTCAAAAATCCCCTGGTGAGGCAAGTTGTAGATTACTTTTTCCTCATACACATGAAATCATTAGAACACCTCAAGACAGACAGTGTAATTAAGAGATTTTGGTTTACAAACTAAGTGCAGTAACTGGAGAAGACTTAGTCAATTAAAATCTTCCTTCACTTCTGCAACTTTATGTCTCTATACCACAGTGAGCAGCAGGCTCCAGCTTAGTGGCTCCAAGGAGACCCATGTTTAGGGCACTTCCAGCCTATTAACAAAAAAGCCACTCCATAACTCTGATCAACTTGGACTTTTCAGATTGTCTATCTCAGATTATGGACATTTGGAGCCAGACAATTACGTTAATTAAATTAATTAAAGTAAGAAGTTTTTCTAGCCCAACAAGCCAGTGAAACAAAGCCAAACTCCAGCAACTCTAACCTCTATTTCACATTTTAAGTACCTGAAAATGTTCCATCCCTGGGACTCCACAGCAAGCTAAGATCCAAACTTTCTGAAGTTGACACCTTTCTTATTCTGACTCCATTCATCAGAGTCAGGTAGAAAGCCTGGGGAAGGTGAATTCTCCACATTCTTCCTATTAAAATGTCTGTTTAACACGGAGATACAATCAGGTTGATTAGCCCACTAAACCCAGAGCCTACAGTTTTCTAGAATGAGTCAAGCTAGGATTAAATATTTATAAGATAGTATTTCATTCCACAATTAAACTACAGCAACTTCCTAATGAAAGAGGGAGGTTTTATCATCCCCACTCCTGATATTATACTATAATTCCCTGCTGCCTTCAGGATGATTAAGAGATCGGAAGTTCAAACTGCCACATAAAAATTATAAAAATCCCTCATCCAAATAAATATTAGCCATGCAAACAACATTTATATGTCCAGACACCTTAATAAAGTTCACATAATATCACCAAAAGACACCTTTTGACTCAACTTCAATATATTCAACTACTTTATTAATACACAATTTGCTGAAATATGTAAATGCCAAACAGGGACTGAACCCAAAGAATGAAAGCTTCCAGAAGTTTTGATCATACCACTTGTTCTGCTGTGAAACAAAAATGTTGAAGTGACACTTTCAGACCCAGTAACAGATGTTATTTACACTGCCAGATCATTCTAGACATTGATAGCAATGCACTAGTTCCCATCCTGAAGGGTATTTGCTATTACCAGTAAATTCCATGGAATTTTTGAACACCAGTTTGGACAATATCCAACACAGTAACATTCAGTTTCATTAGCAAAGTCTGGAACACTTTATTTTTCAAAGATTTGTTGACTGATCATTAAAAGCTAATTATTTAGGAAAAAGCTATAAAATAGCACTTCTATCTAATAAGAACTATTGCTTCAAGAAGATAAGCACAGCTCTAATAGCTTTATTTGCCCAAATTACATATTTATTCAACTCCAACCTTTTGGCCTTAGATTAGACTGTCTAGACTAATTCTGCAGACTACAGACAATTAGTATTATCTTTAAGTTTGGAAAGTGTCATAACCAGAAGTGTCAGGAATGCTGAAATTACAGCTGTGTAAGTGTTATTTAGCCATCTATTTTCATTAGCAAGGCTAATAATTACTAGACTTCCCCCCACATCCTCACCCAACTCAGTAAAACACATAGCAGTTATCCCAGAGCATGACAATTTTAAATGATAATGAAATAATGGACTCCTTCAAAGTGTGTTAATCATTCAGGAGTGCCAGTATCAGAGGCTGCATGGTGCATATATTACAATGGTAAGATGTGCTGCAAAATTAATTAAAATAAAACCACACTGGGTAACTTTCCTTTAGAAAAGGGTGTCTGAACAGCTTGCAGGTGGCAAACCATCAACGAGAAATTCATGCTAAAAACTCCCAACAGCAAAACTGTACTAAACACTTCTAACACATCAATTTCTAAAGTATTCCAAACACCTCAGTGACAGGGCAAGCCACACCAAGCCAGGCTGATTAACCCAAGGCCCACTGGTCCCATGCTGCAGGCCCAGCAGCTCAGTAGTCAGGAGCACCCAGGGGTTTTTTGCACATCCATATCAGTCATCAACCACATTGTATTCTAAGATGGAAATGTGCTTTCCTTCACCTGAAACCATTTCTCAGAAGTCTGTGACTAAGCAGCAAAACCTCAGAAAGAAGGAGAACGTGCACTGGTCAATAGGTGTTTTTTTCCATGTGATCTGTACTTGCAGATTTGGCTGCTCTGAGCCAGGCCAGCACAGGGGCTCCCATGGGGACCAGGAGGCAGAACAAAGCACTTCACACCACTCACTCCCAAACCAGCAAAAAGCTCCATAACCTCCATGTCCCCTCTGCCAAGTGAAGTTTTTCAAGAGATTCAAATTTCACCATCTGATTTTTAACCCAGACACATCAAGGAGAAGCACTCACAACCTCAGTTTGGGATTTGGAGCCAAACAACAAAAATCTTCAGAGTATTTTTTATCATGGCTCTAACCTGTGGTGTCAGGTTAAGGCTCCTGACTGTGAGAGTGGAAGGAAGGAAGGGGATCTCTTCCAAGGTGGGGCAGGCTGTGTAAGCCTTTTCTCACTAGGGACAGCATGTTCAGACCTTCCTGGCACACAAGCCTTTGTTTTGTCCCAGTGCTTGGGCACGGTGTTCAACAGATCTGATTCTGGCAGATGGGAAGAAAAAGAATCCAGACTTAGCCATTGTAAACTGAACTTAGCAAAGCAATGTGGTAAGTCACTCCACCTTTGGAGCAGGATGGAGAAATCCTACCCCATGTGAGCAGGGAGATTCCCAGCACAGATATTTCAGTGACGCAGGCTGACCTGAGATCACGACGAGGTGTGATGCCTGTCAGAAAGCACAATATTAGTACAGTAATATTAGTATATTAAACAGAGGCTGGTCTCATGCATGTGGACACTACTGCTTCAGAAGTAATTGTTCAAATTAATATCACTATCCTCAAAGTTCCAGGTTTCTGAAGAACAAAAGTTTAGAAATCAAATACATGGGGGGTGCAAGAGCCTGCGGTGCGGACTGGTGTAACTGAAACAAAGTTTCAGCTGGACAAACCACTTTGGAAAAACAGCAATACAGAGTATTTTCCATCACAGATACCAGGGGAGCACAACGCTTTCCTTTCCAGCCTAATCAGTGCTTGCAGAGTTTAATCTTAATGTCCTTGAAGAATGTCTTCATAGTCTGTCTCACTACCAGCAGCAGCAGATTTCAAGATCAAAGGTTATTATTCCTTCCCATCTGACAAGAGCGTAATTCTGCCTGGTTTTCTCATCAAGTGGCTGAGGCACAGTACAGCACATGAGGAATGTTTACAACAGGCTATGCAGCACTTCATTTCTGGCTTTGCAGAAGCAAAGCCATGTCTGCTGGAACTTCCACATCACAAGCAGACAGCTGAAGTTCTTAGAAGAAACACAGGAGGTAAAAGAGAGTTTTATCCTAAATATAAATAAAAACAACAAGGAAACCCAAACCACCAGACTCATGGTTGGGAAGACAGAATTTACGGCTCCACTCCATGTTTTGCATCAGCATCCCACAAGTCACCCCAAACATGCTGTCCTGCAGTATCTCAACACCCTGCACCTCAGTGGCACAAGGTTACTCAGTGAGATCACTTCTAAATCAGCACATTTGCAGAGTGACACGTGAAGCTTATGTGCAACCCTAACATCGTGTGTGTCCCTCTTTCAGAATCCACACTCGCCTATACTCAGCTGAAGAGCATCAAACAGGGCAGTATCTATTTTTCCTGAGTTATTTTACAGCGTGCATGAAGTCCCATCAACATCAGAATCACAGAACAAGCAAGGGGGAGATCTTTCTGGGCAGAAGATGCATGGATGGCCATCCTTTTGTTCCACCAAGCACGCTCCACTCACAGGCCCACCCCAGCACATGCCAGACACGAAGCCAAATCATTCTCAACTGGAATATTCACTGGAGAGCTTGACAGAGGCAAGTTCTTGAGCAGCACTATCCTCCCAATTAGTCAAGACTTTAAAAGCACAGTGTGACCAATATTGTTGCAACTCACATACAGGGAAATGTGCACACAGTAAATTCCCCTAACCAGAAACTACAGAGTGGTTTTACCATTGCTGATCCTGACATGAGTATAATTTCATAGCACAGAACTGGTTATAAGCACTGTCTTGCTAAATTAGCTTGTTAGCAGATCTACAGGGAAAAGGAAGAGATTCTAAAGCCCCAGTAAGCACAATTAAAATGCTCTTAAGCAGTGCCAGAATTTTCAGCCTCAGCAACTTCAGATGTCAAAGAAGTGTCAAATGGAAACACATTTATGTCCTTAAATTTTATTAAAAATGCTTTTGCCCTTAGTAGTCAGTCTATATATTTAAGCAAGCAACGATTTCCATCTAAAAAAAAACCTTATTGACCAGCAAAACATGTGGTTGTACTAAAACCAAATACAGTGTTTCTTCCTCTTCGCCTATGCACCTGTGGGTGTAGTACCACTCTTAGTCAGCATCACCCCACTGACAGGGCAGGGAAACACAGAAATCTCAGAGGGAGTTTATTTCTTACTTTGAATTATCACAGACACTGCATGGGATAGAAAAAGATGGAGATAACTAATGTTAATTAATATCTATGGCATTGATGTTAATGTTAAGAACGTTCAAGAAAAGACTGGATGAGGCACTTCATGCCATGGTCTAGGTAATACAGTGGTGATCAGTCCAAGGTTGGACCTGATGATCTCAGAGGTCTTTTCCAGCCTGATTCTGTGATTGTTAGATGAATATTTCACATGACTTTCTGAGTTGGAGGATCTACCCATTTGGATGGTAGATCCTGGCTTTAGCACCTTTAGAGCATGTATACCTTAAAAGCAAGGACTGCTCTACCTCAGTGAGAATATGATTAACCCCAAACCACACGCTTTTACAACTAAAGCAGAAAAGCCAAACATGTGCTGTAAGGGACCATTCCCATTCCATTAAAACCCAGAGACACAGCACACTCAAGATGCACGTTGGGAGACCTGTTCTAATGTTAAGATTTACTTCATGCCACAAACTAGTTTTATGTGCAAACGCCTACCTTCACATTTCAAAAAGCCACATCTATGACGAACCACATCAAGAAACTGCAAGCAAACATTCAGCTGAGGTGCTTCACAATCAAACACCACGCAGAGCCAACTAATGCTTTTACAGTATGGCCATTTATGGTAGCAGTAAAGAAGGCAAATGAAAGACTGGAGCAATTTCACAATGAGCACCATCACTTCCCATGGTGGAGCTGATTCTAAGTAACAGACAAAAAATATGGTTTGTATCGAACACCACACCTAAAGGCAATCCATCCTTATTTCAGGGATTCACAGCTTGAGCTACAAGCACTTTCTATAGTCACACAGACCTTAGGATCACTGAAAATCTGTTTAGTATTTTCTTCTCCAACATCCTATTCAGCAGTACATTAGAGCAGGTTCCAAAATAGTTCTCTACCCATTTGTGAGTGAAGCTTCTCCAAGGGGAAGAAGGGTTTAAAGAGCAAATTAAGAGCAAACACTTCCCATTCAGAAGCACGTGAAGTGCTGAAGGGAAACAGTGCCTAATTTCCTCCCAGAGCTGGATGCTCAGGCTGAACATGAGCTCTCCAGTGGAGACCTTTTCTCATGAAACAATGGGTACTGTAATTCCTTCTCTGAAGCACAAGTGCTCCATATACCGCCCCAGCCACACCTGCTGTGACAGCACAGCCCTCAGACATTCACTCTCCACTCTTGGTTCTGTCACCTAAAGCTTGTAAACACAGCTTTCCTTAAGTAATTGGACAAGCAGATTAATACAGCAATGGGGCATTAACATCAAAATGCTCTTCCTACAGTACAGGAGCAAACTTTGTGAAAACTATTAAAACACATGGAGCGAAGGTGAGACCATCAAGAGCATGCAAACCTCCAGTGGATCTAGAAACTTTCTGCACTCTTTCCTTGCTCTTCACCTCCTATTAAAAAACTCTGGGACACCACCTATGCTGCAGGTACACAAATCCTGACAAGATGGTATCTCTATAGAATGGAATGCCAAGGCTTAGCAGGCCAACCACCAACAGAAAGGAAAGACCTTTGGCTGAGGGATCTTGCTCTGTCACATGCTTTGCTTTAGGGAAATGCTCCATCCCAACTAGAAGAGGACAGAAGCACCATCAGACTACACACAATATATCTCAGCTTGATTCAGGTAAACAAACTATTTTTCTCATCCTTTTGCAAAACTGTAACTTTATGTGCTTATTTGAACAGATTTGAGCCCAGTTTTCTGTTGCCATTTCCTAAGAGCTAAATCTTTGGAGCCACCCAGGTAGGTCCACACAAACCTTCAAAAACAACTCTTCAAACTAATTTCACTTGGATAGAATAAATTCTTCTCTCCCTCTCCCGCTACTCCTGTTCTGAATAAAACAATCCAGTATTTTAGCAGGCTTTCAAGATTTAAGGGAAAATAAGGAAGGCACACCACTAAAAATGCAAAGAATGTATTTTTCTCCTACAGCATATTCACACTGACCAGTTTATTATCACCTCCTCATGAAGACTGGCAGGCTTTGGGATTTTTAGTGCTGAAGGTGTGAACTTAAAATCTAAGGGTTCAAATTCAGACACTTCAGTTCAGTAACAGCATATAGTCAAGATCTGCTCTGGGGGTTTCCAGCAAGGTGATTTCCCTTCAGCCTTGTGTGCACTCATTCTTACAAAGAATTTACATAAATTCTCAAATAAACTTGTTTTCTAAACTTACAAGCCAGCCTGCACAGGGCAGCCAGACCACAAGATTTTTACTTCATTTGCATTAGAAGATACAGGCTGATGTCTCTATACATGATTCTTTTACAGACATTGAGGAGAAAAGCATTATTATGTGGAAAACAGAGGTGCACATCAGATGAATATAGGTCATGAAAAGCATTGGTAAACATATTGTCTAAACCACCTACAAGGATGATCAAAGGGAAGGAGGACAAGGGCTGATGAAAAATAATTTGATCATGCTAATTGTATTTCTCCACTTCAGACAAGCTGGTTCCACTAGCAGCTGCTATCTCTCCCTCTGATTTTATGATTACTAACTTGTAAATCTTCAGTGAAGAAAGCTACCTTCTTCAGGACAGACACTCTGAACAGCCACTGCCATAAAAGTAACACTAATTTGTTTATTACTAAAATATTTTGCCTTTGAAAACCATATTAGACCAGTATTCTTTAGGCATATAGAAGCTCAGAAAAGAGATTCTTTTGTGAATTCCACAAACAGCACAGAACGTATTACATTTCTCTACAGTCCAGAACCAACTTACAAGGAAGATCCTTTTTGTTTATCATCCTAACATGCCAAATGATGCTTACATGCCATAATCAGCCACACTATGTTAGTTTACAGTCTTTTGACTTGACAAATCCTATAAGACTTTCCAGGAGGGGAGCCAGCAGTACTCCTGAAATGTAACTCTTTGCTGCTCTTACATGCTTTTTAGCCTTCTCCAAAGCAATCCCTCCATTCCTCACTTTATTTCTGGAGGCCACAGTCCTGCAGAGGCTGATTCCAGAGTGCAGAAGGGACAGCACAAAAAGGCCTTGCTACAAAGAGCAAGAAGAAAGAAGGCAACTCAAGAATTTCTGTAGCATGAAATGCAGCAATTATAAAATCCACAAACAAAAACATCAGAAACATACAAAATTCAAGTTGTTCTCTCTGTGAGCAAGTTCCCACTGAGAGGAAATGAGTAGCTAACAAGTAAATTACCCAAGCCCAGCTCAGAACATGTACAGAAGTAAGGGACTCATAGCAAACCAACCAGACTCACTACATGTGTACTTTTACTAACTCTTAACTCCAACCTCTGATAACCTGCTACTAACAGGTTAACAGCACTGAAAAAAGTGGCTTTACCATAAATCTAGCAGGGAAGACAGCTTAAAACATCCTGCCCTGAAGGCAAGAACGTACTCCATCACCTAAAGCCACTTGTTTTCATTAGGAAATTGATCTACAGAGCAACATCTATATTCAAATTGCAACGTGCAACATTCTCCCCTGGTCTGACAGGCACACATAATGAAGTATTGTCTCAAATAAGTAGAGAGCATCATTATTTGATTGCTTTCTTGAGCAAAGACCTCCTGCAAATGTTTCATTTAATGGTATAGAGGCAGCAGCACAGCAAATGCCATCTAAAAATGTATGAGCAGTATGCAGACCTTCAATTTGTTTACTTTCAGAAAGCAGCTTTAGAATGCACTGGGTTTGATCAGAAGGGTTTTTTTCTTGGCTTTTTTTTTTTTTAAAAAACAAAACCTACTGCTATTTCCGCTCCCATATTCTACCAAGTAGAGATCTTGTGGTTAAGGCATTCAGTGAAGAGAAAACAGAGCGTGGAATGCACAGGCAGACAGCCTTCTGCACCAAAAACCACAGGAAAGTACATTAGTTTCTCTCAATTTTTATAGATTAGAAACAGGTTTTTCAACTTCATCACACTCAGAATAATGGACTATTCAGATTTCCAGTAATCATAG
Organism: Peucedramus taeniatus; assembly: GCA_013400575.1. Taxonomy (NCBI): domain Eukaryota; kingdom Metazoa; phylum Chordata; class Aves; order Passeriformes; family Fringillidae; genus Peucedramus; species Peucedramus taeniatus. The sequence continues at coordinate 101,058 of WBNO01005254.1, read as the reverse complement.
GTGAAGCCTCTGGACAGGCAGTCCAGAAACCCTTCAGGAGACCTTATCTTCTTGTTGCTTAACTTGGATGTAGCAGAGTGTGAAGGTCCCTCTGATCACAGCATCAGCACCACACAGCCCTGCCAGCGTTTAACAGGCTGCAAAGCTGATGTTATTTACAAAGACAGGCTGGATGCTACCAATTAAAGGCAAGTAGTTTCTCTTTTGAGCTCTCTTCCAGCATTAGAAAGTATTTTAATTTAAGTCATAAGTCTTTAGAAGACTCATTTCCTGTGCATGTGTTAAACTCAACCTTTCATAATGACCAAAACTCAAAGCTGCCTGGAGGGACCGTATGTGTTACAAACATGTGGAACAGAATCAAAGCTCACTAATGCATTGCTGCTTTTCATTTTTTTTATTTTTTTTTTCTTTTTTAACCAGGAAAGCAGAGTTATAACAAAGACCTCTTCAAGTAAGTTTTGGCACTGACAGTGTACATGCTTGAGGTTTAGGAAATGACCGTCAGATCCTGAAAACATAAAAACAAATCTGGGGAGATCTTCCCAGGAATGGCAGTGGCAGCTGGGAGAGCAGGCAGCCACTCCTCTGCAGCAGCTCCCACTTCAAAGCACAGCCTGGAAGCTGACAAAATCACTGTCCAACCTGGAGATGTTCAGTCAGCACTAACAGAACATGAGGTTTGTCCAGGAGAATCAAGCAGCAGGAGTCCCTTTCCCTGTGTCTATCATGTATTTTCTAGACTGAGGAGAGACAATCCATTCAAGGAAGAAGTTACAAAGAGATGATAAATAACCAGGTGAACAGTGCTGGGCACTCACAACAGCAGCTCATAACTCCTGGCACAGGGGAAAGAAAAGCTGAGATACTTTTAAATTTCTCACACTACTCAACTTGCATGGGATTAACTCACGTACCAAAGAGCCACCTAAAGTACATGAGCTGCAGGGAATTTTTTAAGCTGTTAGAAAACCCAGCCTCAATTATCTAGTCTGAAGCAAGTGGCTGCAGTTTAAATTATTCATCTTCTGAAATCACCCTGAACAAATCCTTCCAGATCACCACCTTGCCTTGTGCATGCAGGCATCCAGTATCTTCTTCAGGAGATCAGCTCAAGAGATGCAGGGCTTTTGTTTATTTTCTTCAGAGTATTTGTAAATTGAAGAAATGCACAGAAGATAGAATTTCAAAGTGTAATTTTAGCCCCTTAACTACAAAAACAAGAAAAACAAAACAAAACAAACAAAAACAAAAAAAAAAAAACCAAAAAAAAAAAAAAAAAAAAAAAACCCAAAAAAAAAAAAAAAAAAAAAAAACCCAAAAAAAAAAAAAAAAAAAAAAAACCCAAAAAAAAAAAAAAAAAAAAAAAACCCAAAAAAAAAAAAAAAAACAAAAAAACAAACCACAACACATCACTCAAACCTTGAGCAAAATCCCCAATTCAACTGGATTTTAAAACCCCAGGTCACAATTTCAACAGACACTCAGATCAGCACAGATCAGATTATTTCCAAAATCTGCTTTTAAAAAAAGTGAACAATTTTATTATCAGTTTCCTTTTTTGGGAGAAAACCTCTGGCGTGTCAATTGAAATATTCAAGCCCTCCCACAAAACAAGTCCAAGCAGCTAAGGAGGAGGGGAAGCCACTATGAAAAATGTGTGGAACGTAACCTACTGGGCAGAAGGCAGATAATGGGACAAGGAAGTCAGCCACTTCAGATCTGGGGCTCTTTTCCCATACAGTCCCACCAACAGAGACACTGGGCAATTTCATATTTACAAATGCTAGTGAATTTTGTCAACTTTGCTAGGATATACATGACTAAAAATAGTTTAACAGACAAAAATAATTTGCCAAATCCGCCAGTTACCTGATAGATGCTATATCCATTCTAATGGGTGCAAAAACTTCTAGATAGCTAAAGGAAAACATGGCTTTAGCTACTTCAAAAGCTGAGCTTTCAAATGTCTTTAAATTCAAAGAAATTGAGATGTCTGCAGCAATATATTTGGGTGTACTGCTCCAGCAAGATAGAAACAAAGCAAAACTCTGCATGAGACAAAACACTTTCTATAGTTAGTAGATTTAGGTCACAGATATTGGAATTCAGAAATGCTTCAGGTTTTAAACATCCTTGATGAAAGTGAAGCACTCTGTTTAAAGCATCTCCTTGCACCAAGTAATGTTCTCAGGACAGATCAAAGAGCAGACCCACTGCCAGGCAGTCTCAGAGATGTGCAGGCTCCCACAGCAGCTGGATCAGCCAGAACACCACACCTCAAAAACTTCAGAGCTGCCTTGACATCACAAGCTGAACCTGAAAGAAATCAAACCTCTTGCTCCATTAGCTGCTCTGACACAGTCTGACCTCTGAGAGGCTTCAGCTGAGCTCCCTCTTTTCTGAGAGCAAGACTTGCTCATCAGGATTACACACGGGGAGCATTTCACAACTCTCCTTGTGCTCTCTGCAAGAAGAACAACCCCCCCTAAGTCTCAGCCTGCACCCCAGAACGGGTCAACTTCCCCCCATTGCACAAGGCTGCAGCCAGCTGTACACACACCATCTCCTGTGGTTAATGTGCTGCAGAAGCAGCTGCCTGTCCCACCCACCCTGCTTGCACAAGGGTCTCACCATGGCTCTGTTGGTCCCCATGAGTACAGAGAATTCTTCCAATTCTACCTGGATGTCCTTTCTACAGCATCACCCCGGGCTGACACGGTATGACAGAGCAAGTTACAAACCATGCTAGAAGCAGGAGCCTCTTAAATTACTTAATCTTCAATTGCATTACAGCAGAAGGCCTGGATTTCATGTGAAATTTAATGCTAAAATCATGCTCAAGAAGTTATAGTGAGCAGCCTGGTTCCCTTCTGATCATTTCTTGATGATGCTGGAGTGCCCCCAGGGCATCAAACCTCCCGTGTTCCAGGTACAGCACACAGCTAAAACATGCAGTTACTGCAGCAATCAAACCAGACAAGAGCTTTAAGGCTTAGCACTCCTTCAGTTGGTATTATCACTTGCACAACATAAAATATTATTGTCCCAACAGCTAGAGAAGCAGTTAAACTGACTCCAAAGAGCTGGAAGCACAAGACTCCAAACCAAAGCTAAGCAGACAACAGCACTGTGGCTTGGTGACAACCTGCTAAGAGCCAGCAACAAAAGCAGCAAGGCAGGACACTCAAAGTGGTTGGTCCACAGACAGAACTATTTATTTCTAAAAAAAAAAAAAAAAAAAACACCACAAACATCCCTCTTAAGGCCTCTACAGAGACAGAATTAAGATTACCTCCACAGTTTAAAAGTTCTCCTGTAAATACTCTCAGATGGTAAGACAAGGCACAGTTGTTCACTTTGCTGATGTCCTAAGAAGGATCTTGGCCTCACAGGTTCACTTTCAAACTGGAGGGTCAGGTCTGGAAAATGTTTATCATGGCATACACCCATCAGAAAAAAAGCTTCAAAATTTGCTGCAACACTGCAGGGGTGCTGCTGAGCACAGGAGGATATCACCTCCATCCATGATGTTTTGAGAATTCCCATCAGGAGGCAAACCTGCTTCCCTTCAAGGAAGGGAAACATCAGTTTAAGGAAAACCAAAGTATGGGAAATCAAAGTGATACAGCACATAGGGGTGCATCTTGGAAATCTCTCAGATTCAGGTAACACAGCTTGGGGTCTGAGAGGAGGCAGAAGAATAGGATGCAAAGGCAAAGATGCTGTGTTTCTGGAGGACTTCAAACACAAGCTGCTAGGAAAAGAAATCATAAGCAGCAACTAAAATTGCCAGGAAAAGTTAAAATATACTCATTATTGCATTCTCAGTAATACTGGGTCATGCAAAGCCAGAATCCATTTAAATACATCACCATTACTTTATTGGGTTTTCTAATGAAGGCTTGTTAGTGTGAGCTAGTAGAGGAAAACACTGTATGCTTCTCCAGTAGAGCTGGCAGCACATATACAAATATCTTATAGACAGGTAGCTTTTTACATGCTCATAAAGCAACTTCTTAAAAGGAGGGAGAAGCACAGAAATATTACAAACACACAATTAAGTAACTTCCTACCTCAAGCAGTGTGTATTACTGTAATCCCACTCATTTTCCCTGCATAGAACAAGTCTAATAACAGAAGAAATTTAGTAGATCATTTTTCTACCCAAAGATGCCAGATTTTTCACACAGATTTATCACTGGCACCCTACCATTTCATGGTCTACCTACCACATATGAAGCACAACACTCCAATTTGCTTGCAGGTTTATAGATTTACGTCTGCTTAAATGAGGAATACTGAAGATACTCTGCAATATGAGCTAAGTTGTTCGTTTTGTCAGGAAAACACAAAATAGTAATGAGAGTGATTCTAAAATTTCTTTTCCTAGGAAATATAACTGGTGACTCAACATATCACAACAGTTACAGAATACTCTGAACAGGACTGGAAGAATAATTTGCTGGTAAGTTGTGTGGAAGCTCAAGTTTATTTTCTGGCTTAGAAGACTTGAGGAAAGTGACACATTTGATAGTTATTAATGTGGGTACCCACAGCTAATCTGCTGAGAAATAGGTCCCCTGAATAAAGATCATTGTGGAGTACTTTGCTTGTGAGTGCTACACTAATTTTTTTCGTCAACTGCACCATTTTTACGTGTCAGTGCTAATATCTAGTTAATTATTAAAGCACACTGGTCCCAGCAGCCAGCACTTTATGCTATCTTTAATAGTGCCCTTCTGCATACATTCCTATCTCCTGAACTCATTCCTATCTGGATTCACCCAAAACTACACTTCACTTTCTGCTCACAACTGAGAAGCTGGTGCAGGCCTGGTTAAATGAGCTCGACTGCCAGATGAAGTTGTTTGCAGAGCTGCACAGTGAACCAGACAGGGAAACTGATCCCGGGTAAAAACATTCCCTGGTTATTTTTAACTCCGATGGCTTGCGGAGTTTCGGTGCACTGGAGGGAGTAAATAGCTATAATGGCAAACTGCTGTGCAGCAAGGGGACCTTTTGAACATTTTTCCTTACTTGTAGTACTAGCTTATCTAATTAAACTTTCAGTTACAGCAAAGCCCTGTTTCTTCAGGCTTGAAGAACAAAAATATTTCCCCAGCCTTGTGCCTCCCCACTGTCAGGCCCTTCTAAAAAACAAACAATCAACTTGCCCTTTCTTTCAAGGCCCTCCAGCTCCACATCTGCAGCAGCACAGCCCTCGTGGTCACACATGCAGCCCTCACTTGCCAACTGCAGTTCTGGGGAGCTCCACACAAGCCTCTTCCAGAGGCATCTCCTCCTCTTTAGTCCTCAGAGATTTAGCACGAGCACATTTGTGCACTACAAAGATTCACCATGAGCTCCATCATCCAACAGTAAGCAGAGTTTATGGTGCTTCCCCACACAACTAGAGCAGTGCCCACAGCAGCCCTCACTCAGCCAGGTTTGAGGCTCTGCATAAGTCCAAGTTCCCCAGCCTTCCCCATTCCAGCAGCAGATCAGAATCCCTGACCTCGCTGCAACAACAGCCCCTGCACACAATGCTTGATTAGTCTCAAGATCAAGCGCTTCAAACGTGAATACTTGACCTTCTTCAGCTTAACCAACAACAGTCCCAGGCACAGCAGCCCAGCCAACCCTCTTAAAAACAACCTAGTAAAAGCAAGCGACCTACAAAAAATTAATTTCAGCCTCATCAAAGCTCCATCAGAAGCACCACTGCATATCATGAACTTTACACACTGGGATGTGACCAGCTTAAGTATATGCATGGGGAAAAGAAGTAAGAAAAGGCAAAGCAAACATAGTAAACAAACATCCCTTGTCTGCTATCTACTTTAAGTAATTAAGTTACAAAGAGAGGAAAGAAATATTTTCTTTTGTGTTATCTGTTCCCATTAAGTGCCCTACAGGCTATCCCAAACCCAAGCTGCAACCACACTTGAGCCGTAAGACAGAGCATACAAAATAGCAAAGAAAAGACAAAAAAGAGACAAGAAAATAAGTTGTTCACAGTCACTGAGCACATCTTCATAAAGAAGGCTACAGTCCAAGGTGAACAGAAAGGGTCTCACTCACTGCCCAGACAGAAATAATTCACTTGGGATCTAACTAGAAATTTGTAGTAGTAGGCTACCATTGCTGTCTCTCACAATTTCAAAACAGAACTCCAGCAACTTTGTACCACAAACCACTTGCAGGCCAACATTGCCTAAGCACATTATTTGCAATTAAACTTTTCAATCTGGTTCCCTCCTACTCCTCACAGTAAGAGTTCCTCTTGGTTGCTCAGTTACATCCAGAAATCTCTGGATGCATCCTATGCAGAGCAACAAGTTTTAAAAAAAATAAGTACCAATTACAGGCACATGCTCTGTTTCAAAGTTGGTTTTACATACTTCTTGAACTAGAACAAGAAGTGGTGATTTCTCTGGTTCCATTTTCCTTTAACAATGCCTTTTGGCCATAATTGAAGACAAGACTACCAAACCAGTGCAGTTCAGCCACCCGAATGGTTGGAACAAAGGGAGAAGTTCTCTGCTTGTGTCACACCAGTCTAGACCTGCAGACTGACTAATTTGGGAAGGTCTGCAGCAAACCCAGCTTCCTAGCAGCCAGCCAGAAGTCTGCTACATTCCACTTCACGAAGCTGGTATTTATCTTTGGATACTTCAAGGAGCTCAGTCACAACATCTGCAGTGCCGGGAACGCTTTCGGTAAGCGCGAATAGGTTGCACAAGGTGTACAAACATGAGCCATTTAGGCCCTTCCAAACTCTTGGAATATAAGGGCCCTACTTATAAGAGCCACCCTCCACCACCACTACTGAGCACTGGAATTCAGACCTCCAGCCAAAACCAGAGGCAGGAGCCTCTCCCTGTAGTACGGGAAGGAGGCACAGGGCTAGAGGCCAGCGGCTGCCTATTCATCCCTGGGAGTGCAAAGGGCATGCCAGACAGAAATCTGGGAAACTGTGCCAGGACTCCTTGTGCAAGTGGCAGCAGAAGACGACCTGATAACCAAAAGGTACGTCAATATTTACTCACTATACAAGCAACTGCTGCTAGGAGCTAGCACACAGAGAGGTGCTCTCGGACTGCCATGTGGGTTAAGCTATCCCAAAGGAATTCCACTTTGGAAAAAATCTGTAAATCACTCAAAACCAGAATGATGACTATCTCAAAACTTAAGCGCTGCTCCAAACTTATGCCAGCTTTTGAACCCAGCACTAGTTCGAGGCATGAGTGCTGGATCACAGGATTCATTATGCCACTGCTGGCTATACTGGAACCCTCACTTGCAGCCTGAGGTTTCCTGAAGTCACCTACTACATTCCCAGGCTGCAGATCTGTAACCAGAGCGAGCCCAGGCCTTGGCTTGGTAGCAGTGCTGCAGGAAGTAAGGAGCCCAGCGGTTCAAGTTTCACAAGAGGGGCTACAAGCAGCCCTTATTATTCCAGGTGACTGCACAAGCCCTTTGTTTTGATTAGGATTTTTATTTCCCACCTTTAACCTCAACAGATGTCGACAATCAGTTGCTCCTGAACTGTATTTTGTCACCTTGAGTTACTGTAAGGAGGCCCCAGGCTTTATCTCAGTGTGAGCATACCAGTCCCAGTGTAGCCCTGCATGAATCTGCAGCCTGGAATCCGTGGCATTTTATTCCTTTAACTTGCCTGCACGCTTACTCCAAGAGCATTTTTTGACGGTCAGCGACGGTTAGTCAGAATACCCAGAAACTGTGGAGGGATTTGCACATCCCAAGTCCAGCACAGGGAAGTGGGGCACCAAGACATCAGGGTCTGTCAAACACCCAGCACGCTGGCTCCAACACCAGCTGCACGTTCAGTTGTTGCTTTTCAATCTACTTTACTACTCTATTTTGGAGCTTGGAATTCATATATAGAGCATAAAATTTAAACAAGCCGTTTTGTTGCCCAACAGCTATTTCAGAGATAAAAGACACTTTGAGATAACCCACCTTTGGGTTTATTGTTAGTTAATGAGAACAGTCCTGTGAAAGCAGCAGCCTGGAAAAGGAAAGGAAAAAGGGGGAAAAAAGCCTGAACAACTGCTCACCCATCCATCTGCAAGTCATATGCCTGCTTTCAGACGAAGTGTCTGATATTAAAATTCAAGAGTCAAAACCTCTACATCCAACTCATTTTACTCACTAGTGAGTGGAACAGTAAGCTCAGCTCCAATCAGATTCTGTTACAGACACTTTAAGGGCAGTAGGAAAAGTATTTTCTCTTACAAACCTGGCAGTAAGATTTGAGCTTGTAAATACAGTATGAAATCAGTAAACAAATAAAAAAAGCCCCAAACATTGAAGCCCTACACAGGTTTTGTATTGTGTTCAGTGTTTTAGCAGTTTCAAACATGTTCATGCATTACCTCAGGTAACATTAAAATGACTGGCAAACTAAGCTCAACCCAGCCACACTGAACTACATCCATTCAATACCTTCTCAAGGATTTAGTGACATTTATTAACTGATACATTCATACAAGGCAGCAAAGCCTACTCAATATGCAAAACTATACATGTCATTGTCACAAAACAAAAGCCATAGTATTACAAAGAAGAAAAAACACCAGGACAAATAAATTTATCAATTCTGATCAAAAATAGACAGTATTTTGCACAGCAGACTTGAGAGAATTGTTGCATATTGCTAAAACTAGCTATATATTGTTCAGTTCCACCAAAAAAAAAAAAAAGGCATGAAGTAAATGGCAACTGCAGGATAAAAAAAAAAATCAGAGGGTGATTAGGTAGTTGCTAGGCTGTATTCCCTTTGAGCAAGGAAACCTGAATATTACAAAGGGCTGAGTTACAAGGGAATGTGGGGTATTTTGTGACAGACCACTGTATGACAGCTGGAGAAAAACTACTGTGGCAACAGCTGTGTGCTCTGCACAGCTTACACTCCCAAATACCTCAGCCTGCTAAGAGGCCAGTTAACTGGCTGCAATGCATTCTAAAAGTTTTCTGCCTCTTGGGATGTGAGCATGATGGATTATTTGTGTATGTTTTCAATAACAGAAGGAATGTTCAGTTCTACCACTTAGCCTTTTACAAAATGCTGTGGTGTAATGCTGAACTATCACTGACTGCTGCTTTCCTGGAGTTTATAGCTGCAACATCCCATTAACTTTCCTCCACAATTAAAACATCTTCACTTCCTGTCTTACCAGTGCACAGGCTCCACAGTAAGTCCATCTATCATATCCTGATTTAAAGGAAATGATCTGATATTTCCAGGATGAAATCCTGGCCCACCAACAGCAAGATCGAGCTGTGTTTACCTCCCTAGAGGTAGAATTTTAAGGAGCACACTACTCATGTAACCACTGAAAGCTCTGATCTGCTAATTTGTACTCCAAAGTTACTCCAAGGTGTCAGGTGAATGTCTGAGAGGTGAGCCCAGGCAGTTACACACAAGTGACCAGTTACACCTCACTTACTCCTCACTGATTAGCACACTGAGGCTGAACTCAGGACACCAGAGAGTTCCCATTGCTGGAGAGGGGTTTGCTCACTCAGCCTCCTCACAAACACGTTGTTGTGTCAGGCCAGAGAGGCTCAACACTCATCAGGAACTCTCACACACAGGACAGCAAGCACAGCAGCACTTTGCACTGCCACAACCTCAGCCACTGCTGCTCCTGCAGGAATGGATAATCTCTGCTTTCCCACCATCATCTAAACAAGGCAGGGAAGGATGAGCTGTGCAGACATCCCAGAAAGCTGGCAAAAGAAAGAAGATTAACTGGTTCTTCTTACGGCCTCACTTTCTCATGTTTCCCTTTGTTTTATCTGAAATCAAGGAAGAGTTTTTTCCCATTTTCAAGTATGAATCCCCTGCAGTCTTTCAAAGATACAAGGTAAACTGTGGCACATGCTTCCTCATGATATCCTATCACCACAAAAGTCTGATTTACTGGAAAACAATCAGCACCGAAGTAAAAGCTGTCCTTGAGTACTGATTTACTGAAAATTAAAAAAGGAAAGCAATACCAAGTGTAGAAATATTTGCTAGTATCAGTAAGAAGAAAAAAGCTTTCCTTTTTAAGCTTCAGTTGGTGACAGCCTTATTTTAAACACAAGCAATAAAGAAGAAAAAAAGAATTTAAATCCTCCACTGACATCAGGATCTGTCATGCAGCAAAAGCTAGTACTGATCCATGTTTTAGTGAAGGCCACTACACGTTTGTCACTTAATCCTAAGAAATTCCAAAAATGAAGCACGTGACTCGCTTGTAATCAATTTTAAAACAACTTGGAGCAGTTTCTGTGCAGCCTTCAAAGACAAACAACGTATTTGGCAATGCACTTGCTGTACAGAAACTACCCAGGTGCCTGCATGGCAAAGCACACACTTGATAACATCACAGCTTTAAGAGCTCAGCAAGATGCTGTGGGATATAAATAGGACACCAAGCCTCATCTCTTATTGTCCAAAAACACCCAGCAAGCACAGAAACAACCACAAAACTCTTCTCTAAGGCACCTGAAGTACTGCCCAGGTCTTTATCTCACAGCTATTTTTCTTCAGTTTTGTTTTGGGATGTTTAGGGATTTTTTTAAAGGCTGAATTTTCTGCTAAACTTCACTTTGCAGTGGCAAGATTTTATCTCAGGATAAAGCTGCCGAGAAGGCAAGAAGAAGGAGATAACATAATGCAAATGACAGTAGGTTGTTTTGAAGAATTCACCAGCAACGTGTCAGCTTAACACCAGGTGCTGCTCCCTCAACACTCTTTCAAAGGGAACTATTTATTTTTCTGCTGTTAATTTGAAAAGATCCTTACACGTGGCAAAACAGACATGGGTTCCTCTTTTGCAGATATTTGCTGAAAGACAAGTGTCAGTCATAGCACTTGGCCTAAAATTTATATTTAATAAAAGCTCAAACTATTAGGTTAAAGAATTAATTTCTACAAGTACTCAAACATTGAAGCTGTCAGTACTCAGCAGAACCTTACTGCTCTTAAAAAAGATGCCTATACAAAGGCATCAAGTGTGAACTCCCCTTTTTTTTCCTTCTTACATCTTCAGTAGAAATTACATTTTTTTTTTGTTGCTAAGGTGAAGTTATCCCAAAGCCCTCAACGCTGCCACAGAATCCAGAAATCCCTTCAGCAACATTTCCCAATACAGCAGCATCTCAGAACTGAAGCCACATCCAGCTGCACACATTACTGCCACAGCAGGACACAGGCAACATCAGCAGTGAACGGCACCACAAACCAGCTGCAGGAAACTCAGGGTTTATCTTCATACACGAGCAAAGAGGAATTCAATCCACACACTGCAGTTATTCCAGCCCCATCACCTTCAAACCAGCCAGTATTCTACCAAAAACTGACCAGCCATCAACACATCTGACAAAAGACACCTGTACAATACATCTCAAAAAACACCATTCAAACTAGTCCCAAAGGACTAATTCTCCCAAAGGGTCCCCTCTTTTAATGTTCTGCACAATACTGGATCATATAAGCACTCGGTATCCAGCACTTACCCAAAAAGTCAAAGTGCTGTTTTCTGTGTAGTTACTTAGTCTATGCTGCTGAGCTTAAATTCTGAACCGAGCAGTTGAGCGAATGAACACATGGATGCATGTGTGAGTGAAAACACCACTGAAATAAAGAAACAGTCTATTTGCTATCAGATCACCCAACACCTACTTTGTTCCAACAAAACACCAGTTGAGAACAGCATTGCCCCAAGCATTAGGAGACAAGCCTGCCCCGCTGTCAAGCAGCCCATCTTAGGGGTCGGAGCATTACCGGCTCCTCACAGTGGAATAAAAGAAAACAAACAAGCCATGCTCTCCAGATTCGCTGCTCTGCCGTCAGCAACAGCAGCAAGCAGAACGCAAGTAGCTGTCCCCTCCTACCACCATAAACAGAGATAGAAATGCAACAGCAACAGGGCAGGAGATGGAAATAAGTAAAAGAGGTACGGCTGAATTCGTGGCGAAACAGTAAAAAGGGACCTTCCTCGTAACACTGACACGCGCCCTTTGTGTTCGCCTATTTTCCACTGAAAACGAACAGACGAAAAAGTTCAATTGTCCACAAGTTGCAGGAGGAGCAGCAGGCGCTCCGAGGGGCGGTGGGCGCTGGCTGGTCCCGGCTGGCAC